>JAGFNQ010007841.1:169036-248444 GCA_024364735.1 Boesenbergia rotunda | reverse complement strand
ATTTAAGAAAACTCTATAGGAAACCATTTTCCTAATTAATTTTGGAGACAACAATATGTGAGAGCATCAAATAAGGAAATTATCGTTTGAGAATCACCTAAAAATTTTCAAGATTTGATTACATATTTTATTTATGGATTTATTAATTTCAACAAATTATTTTCTTTGGGTGGCTCCCCGAGGCTCAGATACCAAAAAAAAAGGAATTTATTGTAAATCTAATTTGGTCCACTCCCCGAGGCGTAACCAAATTAAACATGACAATTTTATTCAAAATAGGAAATTAAATTACAACAACTAACTTTAAATTGGACGGCTCCCCGAGGCTTAATCCAAAATAAAGAATTTTGTTAATAATTTAAAACCAATCCGAATTTAATTGTCAATTAATAATCCATAAATTTGTCTAGACTTTCTTGAAAGAAAGTGCCCAAAATTGTGAGATTTCATAATAGGTTTTCAGAATAATTGTAAGTTTCTGGTACAAAGAAAACTTACATATTTCCAAAATTAGAAAATTTCCAAAATAGGAAATTTCAAAAATTAGAAAGTTTCCAAAAAAGTGAAGTTTTCACAATTATCATAAAATTTCAGAAACTAGGATATTTCAAAAGTTTGCGAAATTTCATGAGGATTTCCAAACTTTGAAATTCCTAAATCTAAAATTTATCATAATTGGAAAGTTCCCATAATTGAAAAATTTTCCAAAATTGAGATCATGACAAATTTTTCCGCAAAACAATTATATGATTATGTCGAACACTAACCGGCTCTGATACCACTGTTGGGACCGGGTGTATGTTGACATGGATACGGGTTCGTAATTCTAAAATTTAATTACGTGCAGCGGAATGTTTAGCATAAATAATTTCTCAGTTTATTTTAACCACGTATCTAGCATGCAACCTTATGTTGTGGAGACATGATCATACATTTAAAATTTTTCAGAAAGTAAACTAATTTACTTAATACCTCGCGTAACTCGTAGAAAGGGACGAGATCCAACCGTAGCGTCCCTTGGAAGCTCCGCCTCTATTCGCGTCCACGCCGAGTTTTCTTCAGGATGACTTCGCAAAGCCACGAGTTTTGTGCCGACAAGAACTACTAGATTCTCCAAAGGCACGACAAGAATATCAAGTGAGAGATGGAAAGACTAACCACCAAACGAAGAGCGGAATCAAGATTCCGGGAGGAAGGAAGGAGTAGCTCCCGCTTCTTCTTCTTCTTTGGCAGCTTCTTGGTGGAGGAAGCTCACGGCAACCAAATGGAGGCCCTCTAGGGCCGGCACCACTAGAGGAGGGAGAGGGAGAGAAGGAGAGGGAGAGAAGGAGAGGGAGAGAGGCTAGGCAAGAATCCTTGATCTCTTGGATTGATTTCCAAGCCTTGCCTTGGTACCTTTATATAGTAGCCTCTTAATCGCCAAGTCTCCTCTTAACGGAATAAATTTTTTATAAGAAATTTATCTTATAAATTTTTCTATGAATTATTTCGTTATGCCAAGTTTTTATTATAAGTTAATTTATAATAAAAACAACCATGTCTCCCCTTTTATTATGGAAAGAAATTTCTTTATATAAATTTCTTTATATAAATTTCTTTATCATGGTAAATCAATCCATTATTGATTTTATAAAATAAAATAAACCAATCCAAGGATTATTTTAATTTCCATGAAAATAAATCTCTTTATATAAATTTCTTTATATAAATTTCTTTATATAAATTTCTTTATCCATAATTTTATAAAACAAACCACGTGCGGTTTATTTTATAATTTGAACCAAACAATTTGGTTCTCCCCTTTTATTGTGGCCGGCCAAACAAAGAAGGTGGGGACCCTCTTTGGTCGGCCAAACCCAAGCCAAAATCGTACGAATTAAACTCATTTAATTCATCCAATAAGTCTTCAAAAGACTTAGCCATTTTATGCTTCCGATGCGTCTCTGAAAATTCAGATTCGACTTATCTCTCTTGATCGGAAAATCTAATTTTCAACTCGTTTTAAATCCCTCGGATTACTCATAGTACGTGTGACTAAATAGGCTTTCGATTTATGTTGGCCGTCTATAATTAACCAATTATACAACGATCATGAGTGGCACCTAGTAGTACATCATGATCCCCAATTAATCGAAAGATTAACGGTTGACCTCAGAAATAATTCTGAAACCCTTCAACAACTCTTATGAATCGTGTCTCATTCCCTTCACCATCTTATACCCACTTGGTTTAGGACATGGTCTATGTGTGTCAGTCCCCACTAGGCTGACTACGTCACACCTAGCCCAAGTAACGTTCTCTCGTCCTACGGATTCTAATTACTCTCATGTATCTAAGAGATTCATACTCTGAACATGTCATGCTCTGGCCAGAGGCTTCGAGTAACAATCTGACGATAGGCCTTGGGTATACATCCCCTCGCAAGGAGTGGTGAATCCTTTGTAGGCTGTTCAAACATCTTCGGGCACTTCGGCTTATACCCAACCATCCTGGGTCCACACCTCCTTGGAGATGCTTGCTTAAGATGTCAAAGTCTAAGTCTTCATGACCAAGATGACTTGAAGACCGCAAGTCAAAGGAACATCGCACTTAAGCTGCAGTAAGAACTTCATTGACATATCTCTATGTAGATTACCATATGAAGTCTTACAGCTAGTCACTCCAATGAACTAGTTCCCTTAACTAGAATTCATGTTTATCTCCGGACATCCCAATGTCACCAGCCAGTGAGAATCAGCTGATTAGAGAATAACCCATGCTAGTCTCAACAGAATTGATAGTGTCCGTATTTATCAATTCATCGACTAGGGACAATTTCAATACTTCATAATTGCACATGTAGAAATAATCACTAGTTATGAATTCATCACAAATTCTCTCATGCTGTGGATTATATTGCAGACATTCAGTAAATGAGTTTAAGATCTCAATCAAATACACGAACATGTATACTCAAATAGTGAATATTCATTTATTAAACTAAATGATTACTATCATAAGGCGATTGCCTTAGGACACTTCTCTCATATTACTAACACCCCGAACCTCCCGGGCGCCCTCCTGAGCGCTTATCTGCATTTCGAACCTGAAACAGCAAATATAGGTTTCAACCTGGGCGCCCCCCTTGACACCTATTCTGCTTACATCACGAAGACTGCATTTTCCTCTTTACCCCGGGCGCCCCCATCATTCCGGGTGCCCCCAA
This sequence comes from Boesenbergia rotunda, assembly GCA_024364735.1. Taxonomy (NCBI): domain Eukaryota; kingdom Viridiplantae; phylum Streptophyta; class Magnoliopsida; order Zingiberales; family Zingiberaceae; genus Boesenbergia; species Boesenbergia rotunda. The sequence continues at coordinate 245,239 of JAGFNQ010007841.1, read as the reverse complement.
TCATGGTTTAAACCCAAGACTGGGTTTTATGCCTTGCTCTGGGTGCCCCCAACAATGGGGGCGCCCCCATCAGCCTTTTTCCATCAACCTGCATGCTTTGTCTCCGGTTCTTGATACCTGCAAGATACACAAACACAAAGCATATACACATACAATATTAGGCTTAAGGACTTGGTTCAGACTTCGGATTTGGACGAAACCCTAAGTCGAACCGGCGCAAGTTCCCATCCCCCGAGAACGCGCCTTTCACCTACTCCTTTCAGGAGACGGTTGCCACCCAGCCCTTCGGGTGGACTTTTACTTAGCTTCCGATACCTCCGGACCTCGAGACGCCCAAACCCTGACCCGTCTCTACTCCTGTCCTTAGTCATTGCTCAGCTAAGTTGCTCAGCCCCTAGCAATCCTTCGCCAGGTGCCTAGCAGTCCTTCGCCAGGTCTTCATTCCCTAGCAATCCTTCGCCAGGTGCCTAGCAGCCCTTCGACAGGTCTTCTATGCCTAGCAGCCCTTCGCTAGGTGCCTAGCAGCCCTTTGCTAGGTCTTCTATACCTAGCAGCCCTTCGCTAGGTGCCTAGCAGCCCTTCGCTAGGTCTTTTATACCTAGCAGCCCTTCTCTAGGTGCCTAGCAGCCCATCGCTAGGTCTTAGGATTTCAATACCTAGCAGCCCTTCGCTAGGTGCCTAGCAGCCCTTCGCTAGGTCTTAGGGTTACGATACCTAGGTTAACTAGGACATTTCTTCAACTTTGGTTACTTCTCTCTTACTCCCCTTTGTCTGTTCAATGTATCACTTACTTAAGTGTATTGCCAAATATTAAAACACTTAAAGGAGAACATCATTGATGCAACTTGCGCCAACATTATGTGCCATGTTTTAGTAGGTTTTATTTATGGATATTTTAAACCATATACCATGAACACATGTGTTGTGAAGTAAGCATCATGTGTATGTAGAATTATGCATGCATTAAGTTAAATACCTTGAACATATGTATATTATGGTTATGTAAACCTACGCATGTATTATGTTGAATGTCATGAATCTATGTAGTATGTATCATGTTCATATGGATCCTACCCATGCATGCTTTATAATAGATACCATGATCATGTATGCTATGTTATGTGTACCATGTATGAAAAAAAACTTATCTATGCATGCTTACCTTATGTACCATGATCATGCAAGCTTTATGAACTAAGATGATGTTTATGCCTTAAGGCAAAATTATGTATGTATGTCATGCCTTATGAATGAAGATGATGAATGAAGATGATGTTCATGCCTCTAAGGCATAATGATATGTGCATGACATACCTTATGAATGAAGAAGATGTTCATGCCTTTAAGGCATAATGATGTTATGCATTAACTATGACTGATGAAATGCTAAGTATGTTTTTTATCATGCTTCATGTATTAAGATCATGTTATGTGTTTAAATATGCCATGTAAGTTCTATGAATGATGTAAAAAGAAGCATGTGAAGCTATTTTACTTTATGGATGGGCTTGTACCAGACCCAAGTAAGGTCCAAGGGATGGGCTCCTTATGAAAGCCTCGGTGTGGGACTACCGAAGCTGTCCCCGGTTCTAGGACTATCGCAGCTGTCCAACAGGGATGGGCTCCTTATAAAAGTCTCGGTTCTGGACTACCGCAGCTGTCCCTAGGTTGAAGGTAACCTAGTACCCTAGTAGGTCGAGACTAGCTACCTCGCATTTACTTAGGGATGCACGCAAATGATGGATATATGTATGTGGTATAAGCCGGGGCCCCCCATGATGTTATGATTTATGTTCAAGTATTTATAATTATGATTTTCAAAGAAGCATCCTTATGTTATGTGCATTTGACTCATGCATTCATTCATGCTATGCATCTATGCCATGTAAATCGTATGCTTATGTTTATGTCAAGATCAATGCCATGTCAAGTATGTCATATGCTTATGTTTATGTCCTGAATTAAGCCATGTCAAGTATGTTCATATGCTTATATTTTATGTCAAGTACTCCTTATGTCATGAGCTCTATGCACCTTCATATCATGTTAAGCACTTCTATATGATTGTAACGTCTGCTTTTTTTTTTCCTAAAGCGGCGTTACGCTAACATACTTAAGGCATGTAACATCATACTGCAGCAGAATAACTTAAACTTTACATGCCCCTACTACCATTTCTAACATAGTGACATGGACACTAGACATATAGACTTCATACTTAAACATCATGTCATAACAAGCTTAACATCATATCATGAGGTTCATTTCATATCATGCATAACATCATGTCATGAGTTTCCATAAGTCACTAATCGAGCATATACTTAACAAAAGTAAAGTTCTTAGCATAACGGCAAACGTTTGATTTCATGGGCCAAGTCACTATCATATACATATAATCTTGCCCTCCTGCTGCTTCCTCATGGTCCCCTTGCATGATCTGCGGTATAAGGAAAAAGACTATAAGCACACCGACTTAGTAAGACTCTTTCCTACTCACTAAAATCATTCGTCATTCATTCATAATCATATGGAACATAAGCATCATAAACATTTCTATCATAGCATAAAGCATAAACATAGGCATAAATCTAATTAAACATTCTTATCATGGTATAAAGTATAGACATAGGCCTAAACATAATTAAACATTCTAAGCATGGCATCATACATGGCATGAACATAAGCATAAGATGTAAATCAACCATAGGCATACTTTCTAGCATATCTAGCATAGACATCGTAAACATTCTAAGCATGGCATGAGACACGGCATAGCATAACTTAATAACCTTTCCTAGCATGGCATGAGACATGACACAAATATAAACATAAGATATAAACCAACCTATATGGCATAAACATGGCATACATTCTAGCATATCATAAGAGCATCTTCTTACCATAATCATAACATGGATCATTCATTCTCATACATATCTTTTAACAGGGAGCATAAGCATAACACATCATTATCATAACATAATGCATAACATGTATGAATGCATGGGTGGAATGCATATACATATGGATGCTTAACTTTTAAAATCATACTTTTAAAATGCTTAAACATAATCATCATAACATTTGGGGTCCCCGGCTTGTACCACATACATACATCATAGCGCGCATCCCTAGTAAGTCCGAGGTAGCGAGCCCCGACCTACTAGGGTAAGGACAGCATAGTCGGTAGTCCCCGAACCGAGGCGTTCTCAAGGAGCCCATCCCTGTTGCACAACTCCGGTAGTGCCAGAACCGTGGACAGCTCCGGTAGTCCAAAACCGGGGCGTTCTTAAGGTGTCCATCCCTTGGACCCATACTTGGGTCCGGTACAAGCCCATTCATAAAGTAAAATACTTTGCATGTTTCATCATTCATAAGACATTCATAGCATACTTATCATGGCATCATTCTTATCATGAACATGATCATAACATATTTATCATGGCATCCTTCTTATCATGAACATAGACATAACATACTTGTCGTGACATCATTCTTATCATGAACATAAATGTAACATACTTATCATGGCATCATTCTTATCATGAACATAAACATAAGATACTTATCATGGCATCATTCTTATCATGAACATGATCATAACATATTTATCATGGCATCCTTCTTATCATGAACATAGACATAACATACTTGTCGTGACATCATTCTTATCATGAACATAAACATAACATACTTATCATGGCATCATTCTTATCATGAACATAAACATAAGATACTTATCATGGCATCATTCTTATCATAACATACAAACATAAAGTATGGTGCTTAAGGTTAGGGTTATGGGTAACTTAATTTCCATCACATGCTTGAACCTTTACGTATACCTTATAATGAGCATAAACCATCATTCTTTGGGTCCTAACTCCATCCCAAAACCCTAGATACCTGCCTTGGCTGAAATCGATAAGGCCCATGGGGGTATGGAAAAATTCCATTAAAATCCCCAATCAATTATAAGACACTAATCACATTTTACCATAGAGCCACTGAAGCCCTTACTTGAAATAAATCATAACTTTTTCCTTATTATTCCTTCTTGGCCGAAACTTATAGAGTCTCTAGAGCGTGTGGAAATTTACATAATCACCCTCCATCACCCTTATATCATGACAACATATCAAATGCATACTTGAAGTTTAGAACTCACCCTAATCCTTGGGTCCTTGAGGTTGGCCGAAACATATGGGGTCTCTAGGGTATCCCAAAAATTCTCAAAAATTGTATTTAATCTCTAACATCATCAGAGAACATTTAAAAAACATTATCAAGGTTTTTAGCATAGTTATAGACACATAAATCATGGTGGCCGAAACCCTCAAGCTTAGGGTTCTTGGTTTTGTTTCTTTCATGTTGGCCGAAACCCTAGAGTGTCCTAGGGTACTCCAAAAATTCCCAAAAATTATACTTAACATCTACACATCATAAGGGAACATTAAATAACATTATAAAGATTTTTAACATATTTATAGACATTTAAATCATGGTGGCCGAAACCCATAAACTTAGGGACCTTGGTTTTTGTCCCTTTCATGTTGGCCGAAACCCTAGAGTGTTCTAGGGTACTCCAAAAATTCCCAAAAATTATAATTAACCTCTAAACATCATAAGGGAACATCACATAACATTATAAAGATTTTTGGCATAATTATTGACCTTTAAATCATGGTGTACGAAACCCTTAAACTTAGGGTCCTTGGTTTTATTTCTTTCATGTTGGCCGAAACCCTAGGGTGTCCTAGGGTACTCCAAAAATTCCCAAAAATTATAATTAACCTCTAAACATCATAAGGGAACATCAAACAACATTATACAGATTGTTGGCATAATTATTGACCTTTAAATCATGGTGTACGAAACCCTTAAACTTAGGGTCCTTGGTTTTATTTCTTTCATGTTGGCCGAAACCCTAGGGTGTCCTAGGGTACTCCAAAAATTCCCAAAAATTATACTTAACCTCTAAACATCATAAGGGAACATCACATAACATTATACAGATTTTTGGCATAATTATAGGCCTTTAAATCATGGTGGCCGAAACCCATAAACTTAGGGACCTTGGTTTTCTTTCCTTTCAACATCACATCCAAAAACTAACCCATATATCATGCTAAAAATCATGGAAATCATAGATAACTATTATACCACAGGTGAGGGAGTCTTAACTTAGATTCTCTTGATTTTTCAAACCTTGAAAGTGGAGGAAATGGTAAGATCTTTGGACCCTTGCACACACCTTGTCCTTCTATCCTTGAAAAACTCTTAGACCTTGGAGATAAGACCCCTTGTGGAGCTTTTCCAAGAGAGAACCTTTCCTTGGGTGTTCGGCTAGGATGAGGGGAGAATGAGTTTTCGAAAATGCAAGGAATGAGAAGAAGAAGTAACTCCCAAACCCCCTATTTATCACCCATTAAAGAGGTAAATGAAAATTCTCTCCATGGCCCTTCATCTTCTTCTACTCCTTAACCACCATCCACTTCATTTCCTCATAAGAATTTCTTGCTAGGTGAGTTGGTTAAAGCATTCATGGTTGTAGAAGAGGTCCAAGGTTCAATCCTTGGCCCATCCATCTTTATTTTTATTTTATTTTTATTTTATTTAAATCTTTTTTTCTTATTTTCGAAAATTCCCATTTATTTCGAAAATTCTCCTAAATCTTCCATAATTATGCTAATATTCCTAAATAAAATCCTTTTATATTTATATTAATTTTTACATAAGTAAGACCTATTTTTGGGACCCATTTAAGGCCCATTAATACCTAATGTCTCCATTTACATAGGAAAATTAAGCTAAGACTTACCCATAATCATGCTAATATGTCTAATTAAATCCTACTTATATTTATACTAATCTCTACCTAAAATCCCCCTATAGTTATGGTACTAAAAAGCCCATATAAGACCCATTAGTGCTGAGTTTTCTCAATTTAAATGAGAAAACATGGGTTTTCTAGGCCAAAGTTGGTATTAATACCTCTAGGTCCTTCGAAAAATTATTTAAATATGCTCAATATTTTCATAAAATATTAAGAGAATTTTCCGGGTCGTTACAATGATTATGTGTTTTCATGTACATCTATATGTCTCCTCATGTCAAATGCTTTATGAATACCTTCTCATGATATGCTTTGTGTTATGTTACACTCCCTATGTTATGCCTTTTCATTGACTGTATGCGACATATGGTTTTAGTGAGTAGGAAAGAGTCTTACTAAGCCTATGTGCTTATAAGTTTTACTTTCTTATACCGCAGATCAAGCAAGAGGGTACTAAGCTTAGGGAAGTAGCAGGAGGAGCAAGTGTGTGTGTGTGGCAGTGACTCGGCGAACGAAAAAAAAAGATACTATTGCTCATAATTATCACAAGTTTTATGTTTTGCATTGTTATCTCTAGTTTCATGCTATACTTTATGATGGTTTTCGTAAAGAACAACTTCTTATGTTTTGCATTGTCAACTCTGGTTTCATGCTATACACTATGATGATTTTTCCTAAAGAACAACTTATGTTGATTTCCATGATGTGTTCGTTTAGAACAATATGTTGATAACTTATGTTTAATGCAAACATGTTCAAGAATGTTATGTCTCACATGCTATGTCTTATTTCTTTTATGTTATGACAATGCTAAGTTTACCAAGTAACCCTGTTTAGGAATGATAGCTAAGATATGTCAATATGAGTTGCATGGTTAAAATGCATATGTAGGGAGTTTTAAATTATTCCGCTGCATTAAGATCTCCATATGCATGTATGTATGTTCGCGTAGCGCCGCCTCTCGCCTACACCGTAAGACGGGAAGGGCGGGCGTTACAGGTTGGTATCAGAGCCAAATGCCATCTCACTACACACACATCAAGCCTTCTTCCTGCAGCTTCCAAGTAAGTACTTCTATGCATACCTTACTTTCTTTTATGATTCTAGAATATGCAAGTATGAATGATACCTTATGATAGAGAGTACTTTTAGGATATGTAAATATGAAGGATACCTTACCTTACTTTATGATATCGAATACTTTAGCATTTGATATGCGGGTAGGAATAACAATAACTTATATTAGCCTTACATGTCTTTTATGAAGAAAAGCATGCGAGTACATCAGTTAAACACAAAACTATGTCTTCTCAAGTTTCAAAAATCCACAACGATTGAAACGCTTCTTCTTCTTAAGAATAAAGACGTAAAATAAAACTGCTCACTGCGTTCTGCTATATCCAACATAGATATACTCTTACTTCATCAAATACACTCTTTTCTCTAATTATTCTCAGTCTCCTCTAAATCTCTATACTTGCTGACTCACACTAGAAGCAAATAGTCTACATTTCATAATCAACTATAACTTCTCTAACAACACTAATATACTTATTTCTTATCTTTAATCTTCAACAAAATCTTAATATATATATATCTAATTCTACTATCTCTTAATTGATTCAATATTAAAACTTCGCACTTTAGAGACTGCACTACTGAACTTAATCTATTATCCTTCACATCTTCTTAATTGCTTTCTTCTTATTAGAGTACTTACTTTTCTCTGCTCTTTTCTAACTTACTATCAAATCTATATTCTCTCTAGGTTTTTTTAATCTATTTACTACTACTCTACAAATCAAAGCATATTTATATTTTAGCTCTTCTCGTTCTCTAATTTATTCTCATGCTTATATAGCATACATCTTTTCTCAACTTATATCTTTCTCTGTATATCTATCTTCACATTTTTTCAAAAAAAAAAAATTCTCATATAACATTTTTCATAAGCTTTAGCATATCTATCACAAAATAAAATACATTCTTAACAATTATAATTAAACAATACACTAATTCTAAATATCTATTTAAATTCATTTTGAATACCTTACATTTTAAGCTGTCTAGTCTTCTGATTCACATCTCCGTTTTTCTCATCTTTTACTTGATTTTCATTATTTTAATCAGTTCTTTTTTTTTTATATCTACTTACTCAATAGTCTTACATCACACTAATCTTTTTAGTATAAATTCAAGCTACTTCATAACTCCTTAATGTTAATACTACTTTGTTTCCTAAGTTCATTTTTCACAAAATTTGCTTCTCTCCTTCTAGTAATTATCTCAATCTTATTTTACTTATAAGAATAACTTCTTTTCTAAAGTATATCTTCAAATTGTTTGATACTTCATCTCAATTCTCTTAAATCTCTTATAATTATAATTATTACTTATCATCTCATCACACACATAGCAAGTTGTAATTTATTAAGTAGTAATAAAACTGATTAAAAGTAGACAATGGGACGTAGAAGTGCTAAAGAAGAAACATTAGAAAGAAGAAGAGATAAATAGATGAAAAATATCAATTAAAATAATTTATGAAAGATGTTAAGAGTAGTAGTAAAAATAAGTAATGTTACATAGGTAAATGTTAGTAAAAGATAGATAAGTAGAATTAGGTTATGGAGTATATAATGCGCATATTAACAAAAGGTTTGTGTACATAATTGTAGATGTAGTAAGAAAAGTAGTTCTATGTTATAGCAGAAGAAAAAAAATATTTTCACAAGTAGCATTTAGTTCAGTGTGTGTAATGAGTTAAGTGAGAATTAGAAGTTGAAGTAAGAGTAGATAATAGAATTATATTTCACATTATAAATCTTATACTAGATATATTAGAAACATATTATGAACGTAATGTAAGTGTTAATAATTATTATAATTTTATCACTGTTTAAGATTAGTAGAGTAAGCTTCAAAGTTTTTAACATTAAAGTAACAACTATACCAACTTCTATGAATAAAAGAGCGAGTTATAGGAAAACGTAGTTTTGACATGAGTAAGTAAAAAAATTATAGTCCGTGAGATGAACATTATAAGAGCATGAATAAGTAGTCGATAAACTTATTATAAAGTATAGAAAGTTAACATATATATATATATATATATATATTATATATATATATATATATATATATATATATATATATATATAAGAGGGAGATAAAAAGAGAAAATGAATATCTATAAAATGTATAATACATAAACTAGAAGCAGAAGAGTGCAATAGGTGAAGAAGGGAGTTGGTGCCGATATCTGTGCTTAGCGGAATTCACTTACAATAATAGCTACCAAGCTACTATCGGAATGACACCTTATGAAGCTTTGTACGGGAGGAGATGTACGTCTCCGATCTATTGGTACGAAGGTGGCGAAAAGAGGGAAATGGGGCTCAAGACGAATTTTATCGACGACACTACCCGGAGCTATTTTAAGTTCGAGGACGAATTTTCACGAGGTATGGGGGATTGTAACGACCGTAAAATCCTCTCAATATTTTTCTTTAAAATATTGATCATGTCTATATGGATTCTTGAGTAATATATGAATACTAGCACGAACCTTAGCATGATTTCTTATATAGATTAAAAAGCTAAGTACTAATGAGCCTTACATGGGCTCTTCTAGTACCATGGCTATTAGTGGACCTTAGGTAGAATTTAACATAAATAGGAATGAGTTCTAATTAGGAATATTAGTATGACTCTTGGTGGGCTTTTATGTGGGCCTTGCCAAAAATAAGAGTAAATGGAATAAAAATAAAGTGCATGCACCAAGGATTGAACCTTGGACCTAGAATAGAGGCAAAGCCTCATCATGCATGTACTAACTAATTCACCTAGCAAGGGAGTGCTAGTGGGAATGTAAGAAGAATTTAGTTGAGGCTAAAGGAAGTTGAAGAGGCACCATGTGAAGAGGCACCATGCCCCTTCACTTAGTATAAAAGAGGGGGATGAGGAGTCAAGAGACACTTAAGTTACTTTCTCCTCTTTTCTTCCACCAAGGCTCTTCCTCTTCCCTCTTCTTCCTCCTCCTTTCCTCCTTCTTTCCGAGACTCACCAAGGGGTTTTCCCCTTGGAAAACTTCACAAGAGGACTCCCTCTTGAAGATCCAAGATTTTCTACAAGGCTACAAGGGCAAAGGGTGTTCTAAGGCCAAGAAGGTTTTAATTTTTTATTTCTCTATTCAAGGATTATAACCAAGATAAAGAGAGATAAGACTCCCTCACCTGTGGTATAATAGTTTTTTTGTTGTCTATCATGATTTAAGTTTTGTTTGGGATCTATGTTGAGAAACCTATGGACTTAGGGTTCCTACAACTTTCGGCCAAGCACCCTTTTTGGGTTTAGGATGATGTTAAAACCTCACTTATGCTTCCTAATGCTTTCTCATGATAAATAAAGAATGAATTGTGAGTTGTGGAATTTTTGTAGCACCCTAAGTCCCTCATGAAGTTTCGGCCACTCTCCCCTTTCAAGGTTAGGATTAGATCTAACCCTCCAAGCATGTTTATTATGATTCCCTATGATATAATGGATGTTAATTGTGAATTATATAAATTTTACATGGATTTAAGACCCCTCTAGGGTTTCGGCCAAGACCAAATTATAGGGCTAGGAATTAGGGTTAGCCCTAATCATGTGTTCTAATGGCTTCCTATGACATTGTATATGTTGTATGGGCTTTACTTTACTTATGGTACCTCACATGTTGCTAGAATAATGGGACTTTTATCTACAACTTTTGGTCAAGCACCAAGTCTAGGGTTTGGGTTAGTCTAAGGTTTCAAGTGTACTTGTTTATGGCTTATTATGATGTAGATATATGTTCAAGCATGTTATATGAATTTTATGATGCATAAACCCTAACTTTATGTGCTATGCATCATGACCTTGTATGCTTATATTATGTGTCATGTTTTAGTAGGTTTTATTTATGGATGTTTTAAACCATATACCATGAACACATGTGTTGTGAAGTAAGCATCATGTTTATGTAGAATTATGCATGCATTAGGTTAAATGCCTTGAACATATGTATCTTATGGTTATGTAAACCTACGCATGTATTATGTTGAATGTCATGAATCTATGTAGTATGTATCATGTTCATATGGATCCTACCCATGCATGCTTTATGATAGATACCATGATCATGTATGCTATGTGATATGCACCATGCATGAAAAAAAAAACTTATCTATGCATGCTTACCTTATGTACCATGATCATGCAAGCTTTATGAACTAAGATGATGTTTATGCCTTAAGGCAAAATTATGTATGTATGTCATGCTCTATGAATGAAGATGATGAATGAAGATGATGTTCATGCCTCTAAGGCATATTGATATCTGCATGACATACCTTATGAATGAAGATGATGTTCATGCCTTTAAGGCATAATGATGATATGCATTAACTATGAATGATGAAATGCTATGTAACGACCCGAAAAATTCTCTTAATATTTTCTTAAAATATTGAGCATGTCTAGATAATTTTCCGAGGGAGCTAGAAATATTAATACAAAATTTGGCCTAGAAATCCATATTTTCTCATTTAAATTGAGAAAACTAGGGCTAATGGGCCTTATATGGGCTTTTTAGTACCATAATTATTGGAGAATTTTAGGTAAAAATTTATATAAATATAAAGGGGTTTTAATGAGAAATATTAACATAATTATGGGGGAATTTTTAGAGAATTTTCGGAATTTTGGGGAAAATAATAGAAATAAAAGGAAAAATAAAATAAAAAATAAGGTACATGGACCAAGGATTGAACTTTGGACCTCTTGTACAACCTTGCATGCTCTAACCAACTCACCTAGCAAGGGAGTGCTATGAGGAAATGAAATGGAGTTTGGTTAAGGCTTAGGGGAAGAGGAAGAGACACCATGACTCTTCACTTACCCTCCTTAATGTGTTATAAAGAAGTGGGTTTGGGAGTTACCTTCTTCCTTCCATCAATTGCACTTTCTTTCCTCCTCCTCCCTCATCCTAGCCGAAACCTCAAGGAGAGGTTCTCCCTTGGAAAAGCTCCACAAGAAGGTCTCATCACCAAGATCTAAAGGTTTTCCAAGGCTACAAGGGCAAGAGGGTTCAAGTGTCCAAGGGATTTACAATTTCCTTCTCTTTTAAGGTCTAAAAATCAAGATCAACCAAGGTAAGACTCCCTCACCTGTGGTATAATAGTTCCTTTTTGGATTTTAGCATAATATGAAGTTGTTTGAGATTTTATGTTGGAAAAAAAAGAAAAGAAGGCATCCAACCTAGGTTTCGGCCACTAGGATTTTTGGCTCCATGATGATGCTAAAAATCTTCATCATGTTGTCTAATGTGCTCTCATGATGTTTAGAGATTAAATATAATTTTTGAGAATTTTTGGGGTACCCTAGGATCCCCTAGGGTTTCGGCCAATCCCATGAACCCATGGGTAGGGTTGAATCTAAACCCTCAAGCATGTGTTTTGTGTATTATCATGATATAAGGGAGATTGAGGGTGACTTATGTGAACTTTTACAAGGCTTTGTGACCCCACAAGTTTCGGCCAAGTTGGATAGTAGGGCAAAAGTCAGGGCTTTCCTCAAGTAAGGGCCCTAATAGCCCCTATGGTATGTTATGGTTGGTGTTTAATGGTTGATTGGGGGTTTTAATGGAATTTTTCCATGCACCCATGCCCTTATATGTTTCGGTCAGCCCTAGGAAGGAGGGCCAATGGTTAGGGTTAACCCTAATGATGAGCCCTAATGGCTTCCTATGGTCTTATGGATAAGGTATGGTTGTTCCTTTACCTTATGCTATCTTACATGTTTATGGAATTGATGGAGCTCCTCCTTATAGGATTCGGCCAAGCCATGTATCTAGGGTTTGGGGTGGAGTTAGGGTTCGAAGAATCATGGTTTATGCTTATTATGAAGTATATATATAGGTTCAAGCATGTGGTGGGAATTAAGTTACCTATAACCCTAACCTCAAGCACCATATTTTATGTTCGTATGTTTATGATTGAATGTCATGCTTAATAGGGTTATTTATGAATGTCTTATGGTCTATGACATGCGCTTGGATAGTAGGTAGCATGTGTATGGAAGTCCTACCTATGTATGCTTATGTTATGTTGAGAACTATGCTATGTTATATGCTCATGTTATGTTAAGAACCATGCTATGTTATTGTGTATGTTCATGATAAGAATGATGCCATGATAAGTAGGTTAGGTTTATGTTCATGATAGGAATGATGCCATGATAAGTATGTTAGGTTTATGTTCATGATAAGAATGATGTCATGATAAGTATGTTAGGTTTATGTTCATGATAAGAAAGATGCTATGATAAGTATGTTATGTTTATGTTCATGATAAGAATGATGCATGCCATGTTGTATGAATAAAGATGCATGTCATGTTTATGAAAGAAGGTGCATGCCATGTTTATGAATGAAGATAATGCTCATGCCTTCCAGGCATCCTGATGCTATGCAATAAGTATGAACGATGAAAGGACAAGCATGTATTAAGTCATGCTTTATGTAATATGGTTATGCTATGAATGCCTTCTGAAGGATGAAACATGTAAAGTATTTTACTTTATGAATGGGCTTGTACCGGACCGAAGTATGGGTCTAAGGGATGGGCACCTTAAGAACGCCCCGGTTATGGACTACCGACTATGTTGTCCACGGTTCTGGCACTACCGGAGCTGTGCAACAGGAATGGGCTCCTTAAGAACGCCTCGGTTCGGGGACTACCGACTATGCTGTCCTTACCCTAGTAGGTCGGGGCTCGCTATCTCGGATTTGCTAGGGATGCGCGCTTATGATGTATGTATGTGGGACAAGCCGGGGACCCCAATGATGTGATGATTATGTTTAAACATTTAAAAGTATATTTTAAAAGTTAAGCATCCTTATGTATATGCATTCTACTCACGCATTCATTCATGTTATGCATTATGCTATGCTAATAAGGTTTTATGCTTACGCTTCATGTTAAGAAATATACATGGGAGTAAATGATCTATGTCATGATTATGTTAAAAAGATGCTCATATGCTATGATAGGAAGTATGCCTATGTTTATGCCATACAGGTTGGTTTACACCTTATAGACATGTTTATACCATGTATTATTTCATGTTAAGAATGTTTATTATGTTATGTTTATACCATGTATTATGTCATGCTAGGAACATTTATTATGTTTATGTTTATGCCATGTAGCATGCCATGCCTATAATGTTTATCATGTTTATGTTTATGCCATGTAGCATGCCATGCTTAGAATGTTTACTATGTTTACGTTTATGCCATGTCTCATGCCTTGCTAGGAATGTTCAATGATGTTTATGTTCATGCCATGTCAAGTATATGATAAGTGATTCAAGTTGTTATGTTCTAAGTAGAGCACCAAGTATGTTAATGCTTCATGTGCTCATTATGAAATGATGAATGGTTTTGTGAGTAGGAAAGAGTCTTACTAAGCCTGTGTGCTTATAGTCTTATTTCCTTATACCGCAAATCATTCAAGGGGACAATGAGGAAGCAGCAAGAGGGCAAGAACGCATGTGTGTGGTAGTGACTTGGCCAGGAAACCATATGTTTACCGTTTACGCTAGAACTTTACTTTGGTTACTTATATGCTTGAATAATGACTTATGGAACTCTATGATGTGATGTTAAGTATGACATGATATGATGCTTAAGTATGAAGTCAATATGCCAAGTTTCCATGTCATTATGTTAAGAATGGTAGTAGGGCAAGTATGTGTAAGTCCTAAAGTTATTTCGCTGCCTTATGATGTCTACATGCCCTAAGTATGTTAACGTAACGCCGCCTTATGAAAAGAAAAAAAAAGGCGGGCGTTACATGCTAAGTATGCTTTGTACCATGATTCATGTATTAAGATCATGTTATGTCTTTAAATATGCCATGTAAGTTCTATGAATGATGTAAAAAGAAGCATGTGAAGCTATTTTACTTTATGGATGGGCTTGTACCGGACCCAAGTAAGGTCCAAGGGATGGGCTCCTTATGAAAGCCTCAGTGTGGGACTACCGAAGCTGTCCCCGGTTCTGGGACTACCGCAGCTGTCCAACAGGGATGGGCTCCTTATGAAAGCCTCGGTTCTGGACTACCGCAGCTGTCCCTAGGTTGAAGGTAACCTAGTACCCTAGTAGGTCGAGACTAGCTACCTCACATTTACTTAGGGATGCGCGCAAATGATGTATGTATGTATGTGGTACAAGCCGGGGCCCCCCATGATGTTATGATTTATGTTCATGTATTTATAATTATGATTTTCAAATAAGCATCCTTATGTTATGTGCATTTGACTCATGCATTCATTCATGCTATGCATTTATGTCATGTCAAGTATGTCGTATGCTTATGTTTATGTCAAGATCTATGCCATGTCAAGTATGTCATATGCTTATGTTTATGTCCAGAATTATGCCATGCCAAGTATGTTCATATGCTTATATTTTATGTCAAGTACTCCTTATGCCATGAGCTCTATGCACCTTCATTTCATGTTAAGCACTTCTATATGATTATGTGTTTTCATGTACATCTATATGCCTCCTCATATCAAATGCTTTATGAATACCTTCTCATGATATGCTTTTGTGTTATGTTACACTCCCTATGTTATGCCTTTTCATTGACTGTATGCGACGTATGATTTCAGTGAGTAGGAAAGAGTCTTATTAAGTCTATGTGCTTATAAGTTTTACTTTCTTATACCGCAGATCAAGCAAAAGGGTACTAAGCTAAGGGGAGCAGCAGGAGGGGCAAGTGTGTGTGTGTGGCAGTGACTCGGCAAACGAAAAAAAAGATACTATTGCTCATAATTATCACATGTTTTATATTTTGCATTGTTATCTCTAGTTTCATGCTATACTTTATGATGGTTTTCCTAAAGAACAACTTCTTATGTTTTGCATTGTCAACTCTAGTTTCATGCTATACACTATGATGGTTTTTCCTAAAGAACAACTTATGTTGATTTCCATGATGTATTCGTTTAGAACAATATGTTGATAACTTATGTTTAATGCAAACATGTTCAAGAATGTTATGTCTCACATGCTATATCTTATTTCTTTTATGTTATGACAATGCTAAGTTTACCAAGTAACCCTGTTTAGGAATGATAGCTAAGATATGTCAATATGAGTTGCATGGTTAAAACGCATATGTAGGAAGTTTTAAATTATTCCGCTGCATTATGATCTCCATATGCATGTATGTATGTTCGCGTAGCGCTGCCTCTCGCCTACACCGTAAGGCGGGAAGGGCGGGCGTTACAGATAGTCATAGGGCCAGACAAATCAGAATGAACCTGTTCTAACACATCTTTGTCTCTATACCCCTTGGCCTTGAAAGGCCTCTTGGTCATCTTACCTTTCAAGCAAGAATCACATGTTGGGAAGTCTTCCACCACCAATTAACCCAAGTGCCCTTTAGCTATCAACTTTTGAATCTACTAAGGTTAATATAACCAAGCCTTAGATGCCAAAGATATGTTTGATTCATCTTAGAAGGTTCCTTTCTCTTATTTTGGTTAGATGATGAGCTATTAACTTCTATTTGCATCATGGGAGATTTTGGTTCTAAAGTATACAAATTGCCAACCAATTAACCTGAACAGATAATCTCTCTATTCCTTTTTATAACAACATGATCATTAAAAGCAATAGAATATCCATCCTTTATTATTTTAAAAACCAAAACAAGGTTCTTTCTAAAAGTAGGTACATAAAGGCAATTTCTTAAAACCAAAGCTTTATTTTTCTCAAAAGACAAATAAACGTCTGCCACTTCAATAGCTGCCACCTCCATAGCATTGCCCATGTACACGGTAATCTCTCCATCAGCTAGTCGTCGGGTTTCCTGGAACCCTTGCAAAGAATTGTAGACATGATCAGTGGCTCCCGTATCTACACACCAGGTACCGGTAGATAACACTGCTAAGCATATTTCAACAACTAAACAAAAAGATATATCTTCGTCTTGACGACGAGGACAATCCGCTTTCCAGTATTCAGTCTGCTTGCATGTGAAGCACTTGCCTCTCGGTTTCTTCATGCCAGTCTGAGGTGCCTGAGATCCTGCCACCTTCTTGGCCCCACCTTGTTTCTTCTTTTTCTTGACTTTTGGCATAGAAGAAGAAACCCTCTGAGTAACCAAGGCATGAGAACTCTGACAAAAAAACCCCTCTACCACCTGGAGTTCTGCCAGAAGTTCCCTCAACGTATATGTACGCTTGTTCATATTGTAGTTTAGGCGGAACTACTCAAAACTCCTAGGTAGAGACTGGAGAATGATATCGACCTAGGTTTCCCCATCGATCTCCGCTCCAAGGACTTCAATCTCATTCAGATGAGCCATTATTTTAAGAACATGATCCCTTACGGGTGTTCCCTCAATCATGGTAGTCGTCATCAAGTTCCTCATTGCATCCTGCCAGGTGGCCCGATTCTGGTATCTGAAGAGTTCCTTGAGGTTGAGCATCATGTCATAAGTAGTGGGCATGGCCTTATGCTGATGTTGCAATACATTTGACATAGAAGTCAAAATGTAACACCGCGCAATCTCATCTGCCTTGACCCACTTCTTATAACGCTCCCTCTCCTCTTCGCTAGAATTCTCGCTAGGCTTTTCAGGACATTCCTTAAAGAGTACATAGTTGTACTCCTCAGCAGTTAGGACAATGTCCAGGTTTCTTTTCCAATCTATGTAATTAGGGCTCGTAAGTTTGTTTTCCTTAAGTATTGTAGCTAGTGGGTTGAAAGTCATTTTGAAAATAACCTGAGAATCACAACGATCACAAACTTTAGATTTCAAAAAATATTGATTCCTCAAAACAATAAATTTGAAATCAATAAACACCTCTAAACATCGAGAATTTCGCATGCCACGATAGTGTGGACGTATACGAATTCTACATTTGTAAGAGGAGGTTTTACCCATTAAATTTATTATCTTGTCAACATAACTTTTTGACAAATAAAATTAATAGTTGGTCCACTTCAGCCCTACAAATAATAACAGTGACTCGGATGGGGAGAATACTATTATTTGCATCTAAGTGTGTACCATTACACGATACTTTGAAAACTATCTCAGATTATGTGTCGTTCGATGGGAAAAATCACACGCTCCTCAATAACTTTCTATAATCATGTCTGACCCAGTGATTCGCAGAACAAGCCCATCCAATGGGGAGGAAGACACTTAGAGCCGATGTGTAGACTTGTTCGCATCACTTGTCAAATTAGTAATAGAGACTGCGGGACACTTAGGGTACATCTCCCACTTAGTTATTTATAATGAGGAATTTTCATGCACGCACGACAAGCACATAAACTAAAACAATAAATAAGAAAATTTTTAAAATTTTCCAACTATCATGGCTTTAGTTTCCAATGCGCCTCCAGTCATGTCGCCAACTCATCCGCTCCTCCCTACACCAAACGCAAGCCACTAATGAAGGGATCTCCGAGCCGAGATGATAAGCTATTTATTTACATCCATCAATCCTATACTCCATAAAGAGGTGTACATGAAATCTAAATCGAAAGTAAATAAAAGCGTGGCTAAATAGGTGTCATATTTAATTACAAAAATTAAATACTAATTTAGCCTCGTCAATCCTGAGGATTCAAATAATTACAACCATGCACAACCAATCACATACACACATTATTTAAGCCATAATAGTTGGAATCTCGTGCCTGCAACCAAAGAGTTAGCATACGCACATCCTACTATTATCCGGCAAAAATAAACTACATAATATATTGTAAAAAGTAACCGAATCCTAAAGACATAAAATCGGAAATCTCATCTTTGATACCAGTTGTTGGATAGCTTGGCGGGTTTCCTAAGCGAATACTAGGTCGCCCATGGGAAACCACTCCGTGTCCACGGATTCAAAAATTTAATCCGAATGGAGACCTATCTCCCAAATGACCGTCTCGTTGTCGTACTAATTAATTCGAGTTACATCTTAGCCAAATATGATGTTCAAGCCTTGTAACTCGCCTAACCAATTAGTCGCGGAAAAGACGGCGAGCGGATCACCGATTTTTGTGTTTATTATCGAGGTCCAACATGATTAATTATCACAATTAATTATCAAATAATTAACACAAAGATAATTAATCAACCACACATAAAATGATAGAAATCAAAGAGCCGTAAGAGAAGATTATACCTCTCGTTACCTCGCGATCTTCTATTGTATGACCCTCCCCTCTTGGGCGTCATGTGGGTGATGATCTACCAAGAACCGTAGTCACTAATGTTGGTGCAGACAGCACACAAGTCGAACCTTGGTTTTGATAATGGCAAAGGGTTCAAAAGTTAAGTATTATTTGTGATCCAATATGTTACTTGAGTGTGCAGATTGAAGTCCTAGCGAAGGACTGCTAGGCATCGAAACCCTAAGACCTGGCGAAGGACTGCTGGGCACCTAGCGAAGGGCTACTAGGAGTCGAAGACCTAGCGAAGGACTGCTAGGCACCAGGCGAAGGACTGCTTGGTACCGAAGACCTGGCGAAGGATTGCTAGGCACCAGGCGAAGGACTGCTTGGTAACGAAGACCTGGCGAAGGATTGCTAGGCACCAGGCGAAGGACTGCTTGGTAATGAAGACCTGGCGAAGGACTGCTAGGCACCTGGCGAAATACTGCCGGGCAAAAGTCCAACCGGAGGAGCTGGTTAGCAACAGGTAAATTCTCCTGAGAGGAGTAGGTGAGGACGCATTCACCGTCGAGGGAACAGTAGGCGTCGGTTCGACCTAGGGTTCCATTTGGGAGA
Source organism: Boesenbergia rotunda (assembly GCA_024364735.1). Taxonomy (NCBI): domain Eukaryota; kingdom Viridiplantae; phylum Streptophyta; class Magnoliopsida; order Zingiberales; family Zingiberaceae; genus Boesenbergia; species Boesenbergia rotunda. The sequence goes on along the minus strand of JAGFNQ010007841.1, from coordinate 225,566 downwards.
CCCGAACTCAGAACCAAGACAGCTACGGCTATAAAATTCATTAACATTCTTTCTTTGTTGTGTTTGGAACTAACCCTGGATGCAGGACCGAAGGAACGAGTTTCTGCAGCTCAGAACACCCCAAAGGAGAGGGGCAGCAGCTGGGCAGGGCGCCCTGGAGGTCCCGGGCGCCCCCAAGGGCAAATCAAACAACTATGCAAAGAGTTATCTCGAAACGGCTCTAAGCAGGGCGCCCTGGAGGTCCCGGGCGCCCTGAGTCAAAGCCAAGAAATGAACCGAAGCAAAGAAGCAACTGTGAAGCCTGTTGACCGAGTCAAGCAGGGCGCCCCCAGCAGGACGGGGGCCCCCAGTGTTTCGGGTGCCCCCGTCGGCTCCGAGCTCTATCTTGAAGGGATAAGCTCTGACCGAGTCTTGGATAGGGGTTCGTGGATCCAGAGGCACGTGTTGGGACTGGGTACATGTTTGTTGGGACCGGGTGCATGTTGACATGGATGCGGGTTCGTAATTTCAAAATTAATTACGTGCAGCGGAAGGTTTAGCATAAATAATTTCTCTAAATCATTTAACCACAAATCTAAGCATGCAATTTTATCTTGTATAGACATGATCATATATTTGAAATTTTGCAGAAACGTAAACTAATTTACATATTACCTCGCGTAACTCGAAGGAAGGGACGAGATCCAACCGTAAGCGTCCCTTGGAAGCTCCGCCTCTATTCGTGTCCACGCCGAGTATCTTCAGAATGACTTCGCAAAGTCACGAGTTTCGTGTTCTCGAGAACTACTAGATTCTCCGAGAATGTGAAGAGAAAAACCAAGAGAGAAATCAGAAGACTAACCACAAAAGGATGGCCAGCTGGTGCTCCTTCTTGGGGCTGGTTGGCGGATGGCAAGAAGGGGAGAAGAGAAGGAGAGAAAGAGAGGGAGAGAGCCTATGCCTTAGTCTCTTCGATTATCACCCAAGCCTTGCCTTGGGTCCTTTATATAGTGGCCTCTCAACCATCAAGCCTCTCAAATATAGAATAACTTATTCTATCATGCCAAGTTTGATTTTATATCATGGTTAAAATCATATTTTAATTCATGATAAAAATCAATCAAGTCTCTTCTCTCTTATGGAATAAATTTCCTTATCATGGTAAATCAATCCATGATTGATTTTATAAAATAAACCAATCCATGGTTCATTTTAATTTCCATGAAAAATAAACCAAACCTTGGTTTATTATATAAAAATTTATATCATCCATAATTTTATAAAACAAACCACACTTGGTTTATTTTATAAATTGAACCAAAAACTTGATTCTCTCCCTTTTTTGTGGCCGGCCAAGAAAAGAGGATGGAGACCCTCTTTGGCCGACCCATCCAAGCCAAGCCCCAATGAATTAAACTTATTTAATTCATCTATTAAGTTTTCAAAAGACATAGCCATTTTACGCTTCCGATGCGTCTCTGAAAAATTCAGATTCGACTTATCGTTTGGCTCAACCAAACTTAATCTCTCTTGATTGGAAAATCCAATTTTCAACTCATTTTAAATCCCTCAGATTACTCGTAGTGCGTGTGACTAAATAGGCTTTCGATTTATGTTGGCCATCTATAATTAATCAATTAATTATAGAACGATCATGAGTGGCACCTAGTAGTACATCATGATCCCCAATTAATCGAAAGATCAACGGTTGACCTCAGAAGCAATTCTGAAACCCTTCAGCAACTATAATGAATCGTGCCCCATTCCCTTCACCATCTTATACCCACTTGGTTCAGGACATGGTATATGTGTGTCAGTCCCCACTAGGCTGACTACATCACACCTAGCCCAAGTAACGTTTTCTCATCCTACGGATTCTAATTACTCTCATGTATTTAAGATATTCATACTTTGAACATGTCATGCTCTGGCCAGAGGCTTCGAGTAACAATCCAACGATAGGCCTCGGGTATACATCTCCTCGCAAGGGGTGGTGAATCCTTTGTAGGATGTTCAAACATCTTCGGGCACTTCGGCTTATACCCAATCATCCTGGGTCCACACCTCCTTGGAGATACTTGCTTAAGATGTCAAAGTATAAGTCTCCTTGACCAAGATAACTTGAACACCGCAAGTCAAAGGAACATCGCACTTAAGCTGCAGTAAGAACTTCACTGACATATCTATATGTAGACTACCATATAAATTTTTACAGTCAGTCACTCCAATGAACTAGTTCCCTTAACTAGCATTCATGTTTATCTCCAGACATCTCAATGTCATCAGCCAGTGAGAATCAGCTGATTAGAGAATAACTCATGCTAGTCTCAACAGAAATGATAGTGTCTGTATTTATCAATTCATCGACTAGGGACAATTTCAATACTTCACAATTACACATGTAGAGATAATCACATGTTGTGAATTCATCACAAATTCTCTCATGCTGTGAATTGTATTGAGGACATTCAGTAAATGAGTTTAAGATCTCAATCAAATACACAAACATGTATACTAAAATAGTGAATATTCATTTATTAAAATAAATGATTACAATCATAAGGCGATTGCCTTAGGACACTTCTCTCATATCACTAACAATGTTGACATGGATGCGGGTTCGTAATTTCAAAATTAATTACATGCAGCGGAAGGTTTAGCATAAATAATTACTCTAAATTATTTAACCACACATCTAAGCATGCAAGTTTATCTTGTGTAGACATGATCATATATTTGAAATTTTGCAAAAACGTAAACTAATTTACATATTACCTCACGTAACTCGAAGGAAGGGACGAGATCCAACCGTAAGCGTCCCTTGGAAGCTCCGCCTCTATTCGTGTCCACGCCGAGTATCTTCGGAATGACTTCGCAAAGTCACGAGTTTCGTGTTCTCGAGAACTACTACATTCTCCGAGAATGTGAAGAGAAAAACTAAGAGAGAAATCGGAAGACTAACCACAAAAGGATGGCCGGCTGGTGCTCCTTCTTGGGGCTGGTTGGCGGATGGCAAGAAGGGGAGAAGAGAAGGAGAGAAAGAGAGGGAGTGAGTCTATGCCTTCGTCTCTTCGATTATCACCCAAGCCTTGCCTTGGGTCCTTTATATAGTGGCCTCTCAACCATCAAGCCTCTCAAATATGGAATAACTTATTCCATCATGCCAAGTTTGATTTTATATCATGGTTAAAATCATATTTTAATTCATGATAAAAATCAATCAAGTCTCTTCTCACTTATGGAATAAATTTCCTTATCTTGGTAAATCAATCCATGATTGATTTTATAAAATAAACCAATGCATGGTTCATTTTAATTTCCATGAAAAATAAACCAAACCTTGGTTTATTATATAAAAATTTATATCATCCATAATTTTATAAAACAAACCACACTTGGTTTATTTTATAAATTGAACCAAAAACTTGGTTCTCTCCCTTTGATATGGCCGGCCAAGCAAAGAGGATGGAGGCCCTCTTTGGTCGGCCCATCCAAGCCAAGCCCCAATGAATTAAACTTATTTAATTCATCTATTAAGTCTCCAAAAGACTTAGCCATTTTACGCTTCCGATGCGTCTCTGAAAAATTCAGATTCGACTTATCGTTTGGCTCAACCAAACTTAATCTCTCTTGATTGGAAAATCCAATTTTCAACTCGTTTTAAATCCCTTGGATTACTCGTAGTGCGTGTGACTAAATAAGCTTTCGAATTATGTTGGTCATCTATAATTAATCTATTAATTATAGAACGATCATGACTGGCACCTAGTAGTACATCATGATCCCCAATTAATCTAAGAGATTCATACTCTGAACATGTCATGCTCTGGCCAGACGTTTCGAGTAACAATCCGACAATAGGCCTCGGGTATACTTCTCCTCGTAAGGAGTGGTGAATCCTTTGTAGGTTGTTCAAACATCTTCGAGCATTTCGGCTTATGCCTAATCATCCTGGGTCCACACCTCCTTGGAGATGCTTGCTTAAGATGTCAACGTATAAGTCTCCATGACCAAGATGACTTAAGCACCGCAAGTCAAAGGAACATCGCACTTAAGCTGCAGTAAGAACTTCACTGACATATCTATATGTAGACTACCATATGAAGCTTTACAGCAGTCACTCCAATGAACTAGTTCCCTTAACTAGCATTCATGTTTATCTCCAGACATCTCAATGTCACTAGCCAGTGAGAATCAGCTGATTAGAGAATAACCCATGCTAGTCTCAACAGAATTGAAAGTGTCCGTATTTATCAATTCATCGACTAGGGACAATTTCAATACTTCACAATTGCACATGTAGAGATAATCACTAGTTGTGAATTCATCACAAATACTCTCATGCTGTGAATTGTATTGCGGACATTCAGTAAATGAGTTTAAGATCTCAATCAAATACACAAACATGTATACTCAAATAGTGAATATTCATTTATTAGAATAAATGATTACAATCATAAGGCGATTGCCTTAGGACACTTCTCTCATATCACTAACAAACTCCCACTTGGCCTAATGCCAATCGCTACGATACCCAATACCACAAGCTCTAACATGACCCTCAAACTTACTTTGAGGCAAGGCCTTAGTTAAAGGATCCGCTAAATTCATTTCAGTGGGAATTTTCTCAATTGGTTCCTTTGCTTGTGCAATAGCTCCATTGTTGTCGCAGTAAACCGGTATTGCTTCATCAATAGTTGGAACCACACCAAGTTCTGAGACAAACTTCTTGATCCAGACTGCTTCCTTTGCTGCTTCCGAGCTGCAATATATTCCGCTTCCGTGGTAGAATCCACTACGGTGTCTTGCTTGGAACTCTTCCAACTTATTGCGCCTCTGTTCAAAATAAATACGTATCCGGACTGAGATTTGGAGTCATCCTTATCTGTCTGGAAACTGGCATCTGTATACCCACGTATTACCATATCACCTTCTCCATATATTAGGAACACATCCTTAGTGTTTCTTAAGTACTTGAGGATTGTCTTGACATCCGCCCAATGATCCATTCCTGGATCAGACTGGTATCTTCTTGTGACGCTCAGAGCATACGATATATCGGGCCTAGTACATAACATATCATACATGATAGATCCTATCACGGATGCATAAGGAATCTTATTCATGCAAATCCTCTCGTCTTCTGTGCGCGGACACATAGGCTTCGAAAGGCTGATCCTGTTAAATACGACAAATTTAAAACCGATAGAATAAAATTTTTCGAAAATTTATTTTGAATATCATGATTAGCAGACGAGGGTAAAGGATTCGATAATTCTCAAATTATGATAGGGTAAATAATTTAACCTTAGAAAATTTATTGAGATGGAATTATAGCTAATTAGAGAGTTAAATAGCTAAAACCCTTACCCTAAGGGTTTTAAGGTGAACTTGAGGAATGTGAGGGGCCTTTTTGGAAAAAAAAACCCCCTTTTAATTAAAAGCCTCGGCCGAGACAAAGCTACAGCCGCCCGACCCTTCCTCCCCTTCGCGTCTTCTCCCCTCTCGTGCGACCTAGCCGCCAAAGAAGCAAGCGCCGACCTCGCACGGGAAGCCAGCCGCAAGAGCGCCGACTCCTTCCCTTCTTCCTTCTTCTCTTTCGAGGATTCCATTCCCCATCGTTCCTGTGCGATTAGCCCGACACAGCCACCGATAGCAAAGGGGTTGATCCTCGCTGATCCTTCGAGACTCTTGAGGGCTAGGTCTGAGTGGAAACAACGTCGTTGCAGTCACACCAGGTAAGATTTTCATTCCTTGTTGGATGAATTAGGAATACTACCGCTTGGAGGATGGGAATCCCTAGCTAGTATTGATCCAAATTAATTTTAGGGGTTGTATTCCTGCTCCTTGCTACCATTAGTTCCTTGCCTTCGTTGATCTTGGATCTCGACCTCGTTGTGATCAGTTTGATGTGGATGAATGCGAACTATCCATGCCTACTTGGTTCTGTTTCTGCAGGGAGAAGCTGAGGGACTTACTTGGATTCGGTTCTGAGCAGCTGAGGAGAGATTGACTCAAGGTGAGCTTCAATTGGAGATCCTACTTTGGAATTCGATTTGTTTGTGCACGTAGAGTTCTGGAATTTGATTTGATGAGTAGGTCATATGGTTCTAAATTCATTGCCACCTAAGCCCTAGGATTTTTGGATATAGATTGATCAGTGAAGTTGGGTTGTGCCTTGTTGTAAATGGTAAGTTTGGAATATAATTTGAATATGTCAATTTTGTTTTATTGGTTGGCTTTGTAATAATGGTAGATGATTTCTTGTTTGGATCTTACTGTGGGTTAAGATGTTTTGGTTGTGGTTGGAGTTTGGTTTTGGATTGAGTTGCATCTCTTAGTTTTCTTTGATTAAGCTTTAGTAGTTGATGAGATTTGTGATTTCTGAATCCTTGCAGAATTAGGGAGGATAAGTAAACTGAACTTGATGTTGGAATTGATTAGGTTCTTCATTTGAATTAATTGCTACCTATGTTTCTCTTCTCTACCGTGAACTTAGTTCTTGGATTTTTACTTGGCTATTGATTGAATGTTGTAGAGATATGATTTTGGGTTCTCTTACTGAGAGTTTCAAGCTGAGCTTCATGTGAAGAAGCTGTTGCATTTTGTTTTGGGAATTTTGGATTTTGATACAAGCTAGTGGAAGCTGGTCTTGATCGGTAGCAATCTGTTGGGTGTGTGGGGTGGAAATTTGGATTGGTTTTGGCTTAATCTCTTGGTTCAGATAGTATGGTGTTCATGGAGTGAATTCTATTATGTGTATTTGACTTTGATGCAAACTACATTTTGAAATTTATGGAGTCATTGGTGGTTATCGAAGGTGATGTAATGAGCTAAAGCATTGATCTATATGGGTCAGTTATTGGAATTGGATTTCCATTTGTTTGAAGCTGCCATTGTGAGCTTTTGGGGTTGGCTATGGATCCTATAAATTCGGTTCTATTAGTAATCATTGCCTTAGGATGGATTTTAATTAGGATTTGAGGTTGCGTTTAGCTATTTAATAACTGTTAAGATAGCTAAAACGATATTCTTTGATACAGGGCATTGATTGATCTGCGTTGGACTTCTTGGACGGAGGTTCTCATTCGATACGAACTACTACATCGGAGGCGGGTACCCTTTGACTTATCTATCTTGATATTGTCATTTTGTTATGCATAGAATGTTATAGATAGCAGTAAGATTCTACGCTATCCCTGGTTATTATGTCTGTTCTGGATATTGTTGTTTATCCCTGTTTATTATGCCAGTTCTGGATACTTGTTGTTTATCCCTGAGTTATCATGTTGTTGGTTCCCTTCGGTCTCAGGTATTGTCGTATCTGTATGTATGCTTAGATTCTGGGATGTACCTCTTGCACTTGACCTTGAGAGATCCGTAGTTTCAGGCCAGTATACCTTGTAGGGTACCTGTATTTCCTGTTGTAGGATTTCAGACTGAGACCTAGTATACTGAGGACTTGGGAGGGAGGTATGTGTATCTATCATACACCATCCTTGCACTGTTGCATGCCGGCGATCAGCGACTCCCTTGTGGTTGAGCCTAATCGTCTTCCGGTACATGACTTGCACACACGGCCACTCATGGGTTAGTGGATACCGTAGATGTGTGCATTTGCCCTGTATTGCTCTGTTCGGCCACTGTTTGGAGGGTGAGCGTGGGCGTGGTAGCAGCCAGGGATCCCTTCTCGTACTGAGCCACGAGGAGATGAGAGCGGAGCTCCCCCATTGCTTGGGGTAGAGGGGTGGTCCCTCGCCAGCATCCTGTCCACTCGGTCACTCAGGAGCAGTGATGGCAGGGTGTACAGTTGTCAGAGCCTACCCGTTCAGCCGTCCCTATGACAGGTGTACGATGATCTGTCTGGTGTCAGGGGGTGACCATGTCATTGCACCATGTGCATATCTTGCATCGTGCATTGTTTGCTGCACTTATTTACTGCACTTGTTTGACATCGCATATACTGGAGACTTGTTATCTATGTTTATATGCCTATTGGTTCTCCTTTGGTATTTCTTACCCTCTTTCCAGGTTAGATGGATTCAGGTATGTATCTACCTCAGTATGTTCAGTACTAGTATTTCCCTACTATTGAGATGAGTCTGTATTAGCTGAACTCTTAGTGTTGGTATAACCTTCTATGCATATCTATTGGGTATTCGCTGAGCTATGGACTCACCCCGTTGCCATATATGTTTATTTCAGGTTGATGTCTGCGAGGAGATCCCGAGCCGCCAGTCCCTAGCTCCAGAGGAGCTCCGCTTGGTTTTATTTTATTTTATGTTTGTTTTGCTTATGGACCCTGTAGTATTTCCTATGCTTCCGTTGTGGTGTTTCAAACATGTATTCATGTTTAATTCGATAGTATTGTACTTTTGAGTCCTATGTTGGACTTCGATTGGTTTTGGTTTTGTTCCTGCCCCCTGGCAGCTCAGGTGAGTTCGGATTTAGTTTTTCGATAGTTATATTCATATAACTGTTGTTTCTGCTTATATCTGAGGCCTGTGGCCCTTTAAACTGCGTGGTTGTGCAAATATTTAAACTGCGTGGATTGTTATATATATTGTGTGTGTGTAAATTGTCCGCCGGACAGGGGAGGTGCTGTCCGATTTTATATTAGATCAGCGGCTCCTGGGTCTCGGGGCGTGACAATTTATTTTGGTATCAGAGCGTAGGTTTCGATGCCTACGTGTTTTACGGCATTTTCGGGGTTTATCTGGTACCAATTATTTTTGGTATTTTTGGTATCAAGCCCAGGATGCGGGATACCATCGATTCGTGGATTTCTCGGAATTTAAATCTGACACTGAACTGGTAGGTGTCGGAGCTCGGGTTTGATGTTATTCATCCGTGTACATTACGGATTTTTAAAGCCGTGGTTGCGATGCGACGGCAATTTGGGGACTTGGCAGCGACAGGACTTCTCCAGGCGGCAAAAGGTATATCTTCTGGACCTATCCTACCATTAGTGCTCATTATCAGACTTAGAATTGGTTAGATTATCCCAACTTGGTGGGATCGTATATTCATATTTGATGGATATATATTTGTAGACTCGGTTTAGTTGGATTGACATGTAGTCAATCTATCTCATTCGTGATCGTTCATGTGAGCGAATAGTAACCTGTTGCGGATGAGATCTTAGAGCAGAGAATGTTCATTCTCTAGTAGCCCCGGTTGTTGAATCGGAAAGCCAAGGTCGAATATGTCGACAATCTAATGGAGGTTTATTCTTTTGATCCTTCTAGACCTTACTATTTATAGTATGCGTTCTAGCTATTGTTAGCTAAGCGAGAACTAGGGATTGCTTATTGTTGTTGGCTCGATCAGCTTAGGATCGACTTACCCTAGTTCAAGGAGTTTCAGACAGTTGGGTCGTTCGTGCCTAGTTAGGTGACCTGGAAGGCACGTGTATAGTGCATGACCTATTTTTATGCAATAGGGTAGGATTAGCTACATATTATTATGATTAGTAGCGGATTGATACAATCTGTTCCTTGGGGACTTTGACCATGGATCACTTGTACTTGGTAGTTGACCTAGAAGGTACATGTTGATAGGTGATTTGGGCTAATATAGAAAAGTGTGAGGCTAGTTGCTTGACACTTACGGGTTACCGCTTGTACTTGGTTGAATAACTAAAAAGGTATTTACGGACTTATGATTTGCATGAAGGCAAATCACTTACACAACTAGGCGACCTCTAGTTAAATGATATCGAGGGCAACCTCTAGGAAAATAAAAGAATTGCTTTATGAGTATATGGAGATACTCCTGAGAGATAGCATGCCTCTAGCTCCTTGTTATGGAGTAGGACCTTATAGGGTTTTGACCAGGGAGTGAAGGAATTGGACTGTATTGGATTACGAGTCGACAGTCGGTGTGACTCGCTAGTTCTTATGCTAGTCGATGAGGGATTTTGACTCATAGATTGAGTGTTCGTGGTTGAATAATCTCGATGGTGCATCGGGATGTGCGATCCGTTATGGTATTGAGAGGTGGACGGAAATTGACAACTCTCTATAATATGTTGTATTTTGAGGATTTTATTAGTGGATATGGACCTGCAGGATTTTTAGCTTTTTTATGGATCATTTGGTAGATATATGATCTTTCTGTGGTTGGTTATTTGGAAGTTTGTTATTGATAGTAGCATATGGTATGATTTATTGGTGGGATTTTTAACTATATGTTATCTTTTGACGGTCTATTAGAGGATATATATGACTTGTGATATTCGAAGGGTGTTATTGATTTGGTGATACATGAGTGATACTCATGGATTTTGACGCTTTACTTTTGAGGGTCGGAGTATAGACTTGGCGCTAGTGATCTTAGGGTTGAGCGCCCTGGATAGGTGTAATGATTGGTTGGTTACTCGGGTGTATCTGGGTATTGGAGGATAACCTCTGGACTGATATCTTCAGTTGCTCTGTAGCGGGGTAACCTTAGGGTATCTGACGGAGTGGTTCCCATGAGGTGTACGGACATGATTAGCAGCTAGTTGTATGACGTATGAGGAATGATGAAATTTGGGGACCAAATTTTTATTAGTGGGGGAGAATGTTAAATACGACAAATTTAAAACCGATAGAATAAAATTTTTCGAAAATTTATTTTGAATATCATGATTAGCAGACGAGGGTAAAGGATTCGATAATTCTCAAATTATGATAGGGTAAATAATTTAACCTTAGAAAATTTATTGAGATGGAATTATAGCTAATTAGAGAGTTAAATAGCTAAAACCCTTACCCTAAGGGTTTTAAGGTGAACTTGAGGAATGTGAGGGGCCTTTTTGGAAAAAAAAACCCCTTTTAATTAAAAGCCTCGGCCGAGACAAAGCTACAGCCGCCCGACCCTTCCTCCCCTTCGCGTCTTCTCCCCTCTCGTGCGACCTAGCCGCCAAAGAAGCAAGCGCCGACCTCGCACGGGAAGCCAGCCGCAAGAGCGCCGACTCCTTCCCTTCTTCCTTCTTCTCTTTCGAGGATTCCATTCCCCATCGTTCCTGTGCGATTAGCCCGACACAGCCACCGATAGCAAAGGGGTTGATCCTCGCTGATCCTTCGAGACTCTTGAGGGCTAGGTCTGAGTGGAAACAACGTCGTTGCAGTCACACCAGGTAAGATTTTCGTTCCTTGTTGGATGAATTAGGAATACTACCGCTTGGAGGATGGGAATCCCTAGCTAGTATTGATCCAAATTAATTTTAGGGGTTGTATTCCTGCTCCTTGCTACCATTAGTTCCTTGCCTTCGTTGATCTTGGATCTCGACCTCGTTGTGATCAGTTTGATGTGGATGAATGCGAACTATGCATGCCTACTTGGTTCTGTTTCTGCAGGGAGAAGCTGAGGGACTTACTTGGATTCGGTTCTGAGCAGCTGAGGAGAGATTGACTCAAGGTGAGCTTCAATTGGAGATCCTACTTTGGAATTCGATTTTTTGTGCACGTAGAGTTCTGGAATTTGATTTGATGAGTAGGTCATATGGTTCTAAATTCATTGCCACCTAAGCCCTAGGATTTTTGGATATAGATTGATCAGTGAAGTTGGGTTGTGCCTTGTTGTAAATGGTAAGTTTGGAATATAATTTGAATATGTCAATTTTGTTTTATTGGTTGGCTTTGTAATAATGGTAGATGATTTCTTGTTTGGATCTTACTGTGGGTTAAGATGTTTTGGTTGTGGTTGGAGTTTGGTTTTGGATTGAGTTGCATCTCTTAGTTTTCTTTGATTAAGCTTTAGTAGTTGATGAGATTTGTGATTTCTGAATCCTTGCAGAATTAGGGAGGATAAGTAAACTGAACTTGATGTTGGAATTGATTAGGTTCTTCATTTGAATTAATTGCTACCTATGTTTCTCTTCTCTACCGTGAACTTAGTTCTTGGATTTTTACTTGGCTATTGATTGAATGTTGTAGAGATATGATTTTGGGTTCTCTTACTGAGAGTTTCAAGCTGAGCTTCATGTGAAGAAGCTGTTGCATTTTGTTTTGGGAATTTTGGATTTTGATACAAGCTAGTGGAAGCTGGTCTTGATCGGTAGCAATCTGTTGGGTGTGTGGGGTGGAAATTTGGATTGGTTTTGGCTTAATCTCTTGGTTCAGATAGTATGGTGTTCATGGAGTGAATTCTATTATGTGTATTTGACTTTGATGCAAACTACATTTTGAAATTTATGGAGTCATTGGTGGTTATCGAAGGTGATGTAATGAGCTAAAGCATTGATCTATATGGGTCAGTTATTGGAATTGGATTTCCATTTGTTTGAAGCTGCCATTGTGAGCTTTTGGGGTTGGCTATGGATCCTATAAATTTGGTTCTATTAGTAATCATTGCCTTAGGATGGATTTTAATTAGGATTTGAGGTTGCGTTTAGCTATTTAATAACTGTTAAGATAGCTAAAACGATATTCTTTGATACAGGGCATTGATTGATCTGCGTTGGACTTCTTGGACGGAGGTTCTCATTCGATACGAACTACTACATCGGAGGCGGGTACCCTTTGACTTATCTATCTTGATATTGTCATTTTGTTATGCATAGAATGTTATAGATAGCAGTAAGATTCTACGCTATCCCTGGTTATTATGTCTGTTCTGGATATTGTTGTTTATCCCTGTTTATTATGCCAGTTCTGGATACTTGTTGTTTATCCCTGAGTTATCATGTTGTTGGTTCCCTTCGGTCTCAGGTATTGTCGTATCTGTATGTATGCTTAGATTCCGGGATGTACCTCTTGCACTTGACCTTGAGAGATCCGTAGTTTCAGGCCAGTATACCTTGTAGGGTACCTGTATTTCCTGTTGTAGGATTTCAGACTGAGACCTAGTATACTGAGGACTTGGGAGGGAGGTATGTGTATCTATCATACACCATCCTTGCACTGTTGCATGCCGGCGATCAGCGACTCCCTTGTGGTTGAGCCTAATCGTCTTCCGGTACATGACTTGCACACACGGCCACTCATGGGTTAGTGGATACCGTAGATGTGTGCATTTGCCCTGTATTGCTCCGTTCGGCCACTGTTTGGAGGGTGAGCGCGGGCGTGGTAGCAGCCAGGGATCCCTTCTCGTACTGAGCCACGAGGAGATGAGAGCGGAGCTCCCCCATTGCTTGGGGTAGAGGGGTGGTCCCTCGCCAGCATCCTGTCCACTCGGTCACTCAGGAGCAGTGATGGCAGGGTGTACAGTTGTCAGAGCCCTACCCGTTCAGCCGTCCCTATGACAGGTGTACGATGATCTGTCTGGTGTCAGGGGTGACCATGTCATTGCACCATGTGCATATCTTGCATCGTGCATTGTTTGCTGCACTTATTTGCTGCACTTGTTTGACATCGCATATTCTGGAGACTTGTTATCTGTGTTTATATGCCTATTGGTTCTCCTTTGGTATTTTCTTACCCTCTTTCCAGGTTAGATGGATTCAGGTATGTATCTACCTCAGTATGTTCAGTACTAGTATTTCCCTACTATTGAGATGAGTCTGTATTAGCTGAACTCTTAGTGTTGGTATAACCTTCTATGCATATCTATTGGGTATTCGCTGAGCTATGGACTCACCCCGTTGCCATATATGTTTATTTCAGGTTGATGTCTGCGAGGAGATCCCGAGCCGCCAGTCCCTAGCTCCAGAGGAGCTCCGCTTGGTTTTATTTTATTTTATGTTTGTTTTGCTTATGGACCCTGTAGTATTTCCTATGCTTCCGTTGTGGTGTTTCAAACATGTATTCATGTTTAATTCGATAGTATTGTACTTTTGAGTCCTATGTTGGACTTCGATTGGTTTTGGTTTTGTTCCTGCCCCCTGGCAGCTCAGGTGAGTTCGGATTTAGTTTTTCGATAGTTATATTCATATAACTGTTGTTTCTGCTTATATCTGAGGCCTGTGGCCCTTTAAACTGCGTGGTTGTGCAAATATTTAAACTGCGTGGATTGTTATATATATTGTGTGTGTGTAAATTGTCCGCCGGACAGGGGAGGTGCTGTCCGATTTTATATTGGATCAGCGGCTCCTGGGTCTCGGGGCGTGACAATTTATTTGTAGCTCAACTGGTACCAGATTCAAGGAACTTTAGTACTTGTCCTGGAGGTCTAAGGTTCGAATCTGGGGAAGGCAAAAACCCACTGCCAGGGGTGGGAAGGTCGGTGGCGTGTCCGGCGAAGTTGGCCAGGTTGGCCAGAGGGGCCGGGCGGTCACAGATCCCATGCCTGATGGGAAGGTAACCTTTCTTGGATTCCGACATGCTAAACCTTTCTAGCACTCGGTCTATATATGTAGACTGCGAAAGATCAAGCAACCATTTTGATCTATCTCTATAAATTCTAATCCCAAGGATATAGGTTGCTTTTCCCAGGTCTTTCATGGAGAAAGTTTTGGACAACCAAATTTTAATTGACAGTAAGACTGATATATCGTTTCCTATAAGTAATATGTCATCGACATATAACACTAGGAATACGACTGCACTCCCACTAACCTTCTTGTACACACAAGGTTCGTCAGGATTTTGTGAGAAATCAAACTCTTTGATTGTCTCATCAAAATAGATGTTTCAGCTCCTGGATGCTTGCTTTAATCCATATATGGATCGTCGAAGCTTGCATACTTTGGTTTTATTAACCGATGTGAAACCTTCAGGTTGTATCATGTATACACCCTCAAGCAGGTTTCCATTATGGAAAGCTGTTTTCACATCCATTTGTCATATCTCATGATCATAGTGAGCTGCTATGGCCAGGAGTATCCGAATGGATTTAAGCATAGATATTGGCGAATAGGTTTCGTCATAATCAATTCCTTGTTTCTGACGATATCCTTTTGCCACTAATCTAGCCTTAAAGGTAACAACATTACCTTCCATGTCGGTTTTCTTCTTGAAAACCCACTTGCACCCTATGGGCTTAATCCCTTCAGGTGGGTTAACCAAGTCCCATACTTGATTTTTGTACATGGAATCCATTTCCGACTTCATGGCTTCAAGCCATTTATCCCTTTCTGAATTTTTCAGAACATCTTCATAATTGATAGGTTCGTCATCGTTAATGAGTAACACGTTGTTCAATTCACTTATGAGAAATCCGTATCTCTCTGGAATATTGCGTGTCCTATCAGACCTACGAAGAAGTGGTGTTGTTTTAGGTTCAACTGATTGCTCATCATTATGAGTTATTGGTTGTGGGTCTAGACTAGGTGTCTCTGTAATGTCTATTGGAGTTTCTTGAACTTCTTCAAGTTCAATGCTACTCCCAGTGTTTTCTTGTAAAAGAAATTCTTTTTCTAGAAATACAGCATGCCTTGAAACAAACAACTTTTGTTCCAAGGGATGATAGAATTGGTAACCCTTCGTTTCCATAGGGTATCCAATAAATACACATTTATCAGACTTAACATCCAATTTGTTTGATATAGTCCGCTTTACATAAGTAGGACAACCCCATATCTTTAGGTGAGATAAATGATGTTTCTTACTATTCCACGTCTCATATGGAGTAGTAGAGACTACCTTGGTCGGGACTCTGTTTAGTAAGTAAACAGTTGTCTTAAGCGCATAGCCCCAAAAGGATTTTGGAAGAGTTGCATGATTCATCATAGATCTAACCATGTCCATCAAGGTTCGGTTACACCTCTCAGATACATCATTATGCTGTGGTGTATATGGCGGAGTCCATTGAGACAATATCCCATTGTTTCTAATGTTGGTACCGGGTGCATGTTGACATGGATACGGGTTCGTAATTTTAAAATTTAATTACGTGCAGTGGAAGATTTAGCATAAATAATTTCTCAAATTATTTTAACCACGTATCTGGCATGCAACCTTATATTGTGTAGACATGATCATAATTTAAAATTTTTCAGAAAGTAAACTAATTTACTTGATACCTCGCGTAACTCGAAGTAAGGGACGAGATCCAACCGTAGCGTCCCTTGGAAGCTCTGCCTCTATTCGCGTCCACGCCGAGTTTTCTTCGGGATGACTTCGCAAAGCCACGAGTTTCGTGCCGCCAAGAACTACTAGATTCTCGAAAGGCACGACTAGAATATCAAGAGAGATAGATGGAAAACTAACCACCAAACGGAATCAAGATTCCGGGAGAAAGGAAGGAGTCGCGACCCGCTTCTTCTTCTTCTTCTTCGGCACCTTCTTGGTGGAAGCGGCTCAAGGCAACTAGAAGGGGCGCCGGCCCTAGAGGAGGGAGAGGGCGCCGGCCCTAGAGGAGGTAGAGGGCGCCGACCCTAGAGGAGGTAGAGGGGGAGAAGGAGAGGGAGAGAGGGCTTGCTTCTTAATCTCTTGATTGGAATTCAAGCCTTACCTTGGTTCCTTTATATAGTAGCCTCTCCATCGCCAAGTCTCCCTTCTAACGGAATAAATTTTCATAAGAAATTTATCTTATAAATTTTCCTATGAATTATTCTGTTATGTCAAGTTTTATTATAACTAAATTTATAATAAAAACAAACACATCTCTCCTTTTATTATGGAATAAATTTTCACAAGAAATTTATTATATAAATTTTTCTTATCATGGTAAAATCAATTCATAATTGATTTTATAAAATAAAATAAACCAATCCAAGGTTTATTTTAATTTCCATGAAAATAAATCTCTTTATATAAATTTCTTTATATAAATTTCTATATATAAATTTCTTTATATAAATTTCTTTATCCATAATTTTATAAAACAAATCACGCTTGATTTATTTTATAATTTAAACCAAAAAATTTGTTTTCTCTTTTAATTTTGGCCGGCCAAACCAAAGAGGGTGGGGACCCTCTTTGGCCGGCCAAATCCATGTCGTTACCTTACGAATTAAACTCATTTAATTCGTCCAATAAGCCTTCAAAAGACTTAGCCATTTTACGCTTCCGTTGCGTCTCTGATAAATTCAGATTCGACTTATTTCTCTTGATCGGAAAATCCAATTTTCAACTCGTTTTAAATCCCTCAGATTACTTATAGTGCGTGTGACTAAATAGGCTTTCGATTTATGTTGGCCGTCTATAATCAACCAATTATAGAACGATCATGAGTGGCACCTAGTAGTACATCATGACCCCCAATTAATCGAAAGATCAACGTTTAACCTCAGATATAATTCTGAAACCCTTCAGCAGCTATAATGAGTCGTGCCTCATTCCCTTCACCATCTTATACCCACTTGGTTCAGGACACGGTCTATGTGTGTCAGTCCCCACTAGGCTGACTACGTCACACCTAGCCCAAGTAATGTCTTTCTCGTCCAACAGATTCTAATTACTCTCATGTTTCCTAGAGATTCATACTCGGAACATGTTATGCTCTGGCCAGAGGCTTCGAGTAACAATCTGACGATAGGCCTTGGGTATACATCTCCTCGCAAGGAGTGGTGAATCCTTTGTAGGATGTTCAAACATCTTCGGGCACTTCGGCTTATACCCAACCATCCTGGGTCCACACCTCCTTAGAGATGCTTGCTTAAGATGTCAAAGTATAAGTCTCCGTGACCAAGATAACATGAACACCGTAGGTCAAAGGAACATCGCACTTAAGCTGCAGTAAGAACTTTCATTGACATATCTATATGTAGATTACCATATGAAGTTTCACAGCTAGTCACTCCAATGAACTAGTTCCCTTAACTAGCATCCATGTTTATCTCCGGACATCCCAATGTCACCAGCCAGTGAGATTCAGCTGATTAGAGAATAACCCATGCTAGTCTCAATAGAATTGACAGTGTCCATATTTATCAATTCATCGACTAGGGACAATTTCAATACTTCACAATTGCACATGTAGAGATAATCAATAGTTGTGAATTCATCACAAATTCTCTCATGCTGTGAATTGTATTGAGGACATTCAGTAAATGAGTTTAAGATCTCAATCAAATACATGAACATGTATACTCAAATAGTGAATATTAATTTATTAATGTAAATGATTACAATGATAAGGCAATTGCCTTAGGACACTTCTCTCATAATACTAACACCTAAGATAATCTTGAAACTCTTGACTTAAATATTCACCACCCCGATCGAATCGAAGTATCTTAATACTTTTGTCAAGCTGTTTCTCTACTTCACTTCTGAACTCATTGAATTTCTCAAAAGCTTCAGATTTGTGTTTCATTAAGAACACATACTCGAATCGTGAGTGATCATCGATAAAGGTAATGAAGTAGCTATAGCCTCCTTGTGCAAGAGTTGACATTGGTCCACATACATCAGTATGTATTAGACCAAGCAATTCTTCCACTGGTTTACCTTTTTCGAAAAAGGGTAATTTGGTCATCTTGCCTTTTAAGCATGATTCGCATGTATCAAATGAACCGGGTTCAAATGATTCCAGAATTGCACATCGGTGTAATTTGGTCATGCGTTTCTTACTTACATGGCCAATACGACAATGCCACATATAGGAGTCTATTTGATTATCTATTCGAGCACGTTTGTTGCTAACTTCGATATTGAAAACGTCACCAGATAAATCTAACGTGTAGATACCATTGCATAATGTTTCGGTCCCATAAAGAACAACATTTAAAGTTATGTAACAGCAATTGTTACTAAAAGTTAAATGATAACCCTTTTTATTCAAGCATGAAATAGAAACAATGTTCTTTATTAACGAATGAACAAAATAACAATTATCCTATTCTAAGACAAGTCCAATAGGGAGTTTTAGCAAATATGTTCCGATGGCAACAGCAACAATCTTTGCTCCATTTCCAACTCGCAAATTCGCTTCTCCCTTGACGAGTCTTCTTCTATTCCTTAGCCCTTGTATGTCATTACATATATGTGAGCTACACCCAGTATCATGTACCCAGGTGTCCGAGGAAATAGAATGACATTCAATAACGAAGATACCTGAAGAGGATGGGGCATCAGATACCTTCTTCTTCAAGGACTCAAGATAAACCTTGCAGTTTCTTCGCCAGTGGCCCTCCTTGCCGCAGTGATAGCAAGTGCCTTTTGGTGCCTTTTCAATCTTTTGGGCCTTTTTCTTCCTTCCCTTATTGTGTTCTTTGGGCTTCCTCTTAGAGCCTTTCTTTGAGGATCCAACTAACAGTACCGTCTTCTGATCCTGCTTTACAGAAGGCTCTACAGTCTTCAGCAGGTTAAGCAACTCAGGAATGGTAGTCTCCAGTTTGTTCATCCGATAGTTCATCACAAACTGTGAGTAACTCTTGGGCAAACAATGCAGAATTAAGTCAATACTTAGTTCGTGATCCATTGCAAATCCGAGTGTGCCTAGTCGCTCAATGTACCCCAACATCTTCAACACAAACTGTGAAACAGAAGTGCCTTCCTGCATCTTAGAGGTGAAGAGGAGTCTAGAGACCTCAAATCTTTCGGATCTCGCATGCTCGTCATACAACTCATGAAGATGGAAGATGATGGTATAAGCATCCATATGCTCATGCTGCTTTTGCAGCTCAGGTACCATAGCGGCTAGCATGATACAACTCGCAAGTTCAGAATCGGTCACATGTTTCTGATAGGCCACTAACTGGTCTGGAGTTGCATCTTCTGGAGGACGGTTGGGAAGTTGATCTTCAAGGACATAATCAAGCTTTTCTGCCTTGAGGACTATCCTCAGGTTTCGATGCCAGTCCATGAAGTTTGGCCCAGTCAGCTTATTGGTGTCCAAAATGGAACGCAAATTCAGAGAAGACATGATCAGGTGATTATCCTAGAAATACAAATTGAGGTTATGTGATGAGAATGATAAAGAATGCATCAATATACATTAATTAAATTCTATTTATTTTTTGAATTGAATAACCCTTTTTATCAATTCGGGAGATCGTAGGAACATCTCCAAATAGGTTGATATCCAACCATAGATAAGAACAACCATGGCTAGAGTCTATCAAGTTATTCTTAGCTATGAAGGTAGGTAATTATACCGATTACATATTATACATATGTAACTATCACATTATGCTATCAACTAATTGAATGTTTGCATAAATCATTGGGTTGTTAACTCATTAACAAGTATGCAACAATATACATAGCACCCAACTGCACCTCTATTTACATCGACCTTGGCTGTGGCACAACAAATTGATGCTCCAAGCTTAAGGCTGATCCATTAATCAAGAAATAGTTTTAAATGGTTGGAGCTCATTCAACCGTTTAGTTAGGATTGGATGTGTCCAACAACCAAAACTAAGGATTGACCTCTGACTCCAACTATATTAATCATAAACTAATTCCATGGTTTGAACATGTTGAGGTTCAAGCCGGGCATGGATGTGTCCATCAGCCCAAATGATAAACAAAACTCCAGTTCTAACCATATTAATGGAAGGTGTTGGCCTTAATATTTTGTAAGGGGTTTTGGGTCTCATCCTTTTTCTTTTATGCACATTCATGACATATAATTATGTCATGTTCTAACGATTTCCTTAATAAAGTATGCATGTGACTTAATTTATCAAGTCTCATTAATTGAATTAGGAACCGGATTTCCTAATTCTAATTTCATACTTTATTCAAGGAATTGTTTTGGGAAACAATTTCCTGAATTATCATAATCAATTTCTGAAATAATATGTTTAAGACTTTGATTTCTCTAAATCAAATCTTATTAAATTAAGAAACAAATTCCCTTAATTCAACCACATATTATTTTCATGATAATCTTATTTAAGGAAATATACTCTATAGAAAACAATTTTCCTAATTAATTTTGGAGACAATAATATGTGAGAGCATCACCTCATAAATGAAATAAGGAAATTATCGATTGAGAATCACCTCAAAAATTTTTCAAGATTTGATCACATATTTTATTTATGGAAAATTAATATCAATAACTTAATTTAGACGGCTCCCCGAGGCTCAATCCAAAATAAGCATTTGACAGTTTAAATTCAATTTAGAAAATTTAATTATAACAACTAACTTTAAATTGGATGGCTCCCCGAGGCTCAATCCAAAATAAAAATTTTTGTAAATAATTTAATTTCCAATTATAAATTTAAATGTCAATTAATATTCCCATAATTTGTCTAGGCTTTCTTGAAAGAAAGTGCCCAAAATTGTGAGCTTTCCATAAATGGAAAGATTCTAAAAACAAAAGGTTTTCAGAATAATTGTAAGTTTCTGGTACAAAGAAAACTTACGTTTTTCCAAAATTGAAAAATTTTCAAAATAGGAAATTTTCAAAATTGGAAAGTTTCCAAAAATGGAAAGTTTTCACAATTATCATAAAATTTTAGAAACAGAGATATTTCAAAGTTTGCGAAATTTCATGAGGATTTCCAAACTTTGAAATTCCTAAATCGAAAATTTACCATAATTGGAATGTTTCCATAATTGAAAAATTTTCCAAAATTGAGATCATGACAAAGCTTTCCGCAAAACAATTATATGATTATGTCGAACACAAACCTCGGCTCTGATACCACTGTTGGGACCGGATGCTTGTTGACATGGATGTGGGTTCGTAATTTCAAAATTAATTACGTGCAGCGGAAGGTTTAGCATAAATAATTTCTCTAAATCATTTAACCACAAATTTAAGCATGCAATTTTATCTTGTGTAGACATGATCATATATTTGAAATTTTGCAGAAACGTAAACTAATTTACATATTACCTCACGTAACTCGAAGGAAGGGACGAGATCCAACCGTAAGCGTCCCTTGGAAGCTCCGCCTCTATTCGTGTCCACGCCGAGTATCTTCGGAATGACTTCGCAAAGTCACGAGTTTCGTGTTCTCGAGAACTACTACATTCTCCGAGAATGTGAAGAGAAAAACTAAGAGAGAAATCGGAAGACTAACCACAAAAGGATGGCCGGCTGGTGCTCCTTCTTGGGGCTGGTTGGCGGATGGCAAGAAGGGGAGAAGAGAAGGAGAGAAAAAGAGGGAGAGAGCCTATGCCTTAGTCTCTTCGATTATCACCCAAGCCTTGCCTTGGGTCCTTTATATAGTGGCCTCTCAACCATCAAGCCTCTCAAATATGGAATAGCTTATTCCATCATGCCAAGTTTGATTTTATATCATGGTTAAAATCATATTTTAATTCATGATAAAAATCAATCAAGTCTCTTCTCTCTTATGGAATAAATTTCCTTATCATGGTAAATCAATCCATGATTGATTTTAGAAAATAAACCAATCCATGGTTCATTTTAATTTCCATCAAAAATAAGCCAAACCTTGGTTTATTATATAAAAATTTATATCATCCATAATTTTATAAAACAAACCACGCTTTGTTTATTTTATAAATTGAACCAAAATCTTGGTTCTCTCCCTTTGTTGTGGCCGGCCAAGCAAAGAGGATGGAGGCCCTCTTTGACCGACCCATCCAAGCCAAGCCCCAATGAATTAAACTTATTTAATTCATCTATTAAGTCTTCAAAAGACTTAGCCATTTTACGCTTCCGATGCGTCTCTGAAAAATTCAGATTCGACTTATCGTTTGGCTCAACCAAACTTAATCTCTCTTGATTGGAAAATCCAATTTTCAACTCGTTTTAAATCACTTGGATTACACGTAGTGCGTGTGACTAAATAGGCTTTCGATTTATGTTGGCCGTCTATAATTAATCAATTAATTATAGAACGATCATGAGTGACACCTAGTAGTACATCATGATCCCCAATTAATCGAAAGATCAACGGTTGACCTCACAATCAATTCTGAAACCCTTCAGCAGCTATAATGAATCATGCCCCATTCCCTTCACCATCTTATACCCACTTGGTTCATGACATGGTCTATCTGTGTCAGTCCCCACTAGGCTGACTACGTCACACCTAGCCCAAGTAACGTTTTCTCGTCTTACGGATTCTAATTACTCTCATGTATTTAAGAGATTTATACTCTGAACATGTCATGCTCTGGCCAGAGGCTTCGAGTAACAATCCGACGATACACCTCGCGTATACATCTCCTCGCAAGGAGTGGTGAATCCATTGTAGGCTGTTCAAATATCTTCGGGCACATCGGCTTATACCCAATCATCCTGCGTCCACACCTCCTTGGAGATGCTTGCTTAAGATGTCAAAGTATAAGTCTCCATGACCAAGATGACTTGAACACCGCAAGTCAAAGGAACATCGCACTTAAGCTGCAGTAAGAACTTCACTGACATATCTATATGTAGACTACCATATGAAGTTTTACAGCCAGTCACTCCAATGAACTAGTTCCCTTAACTAGCATTCATGTTTATCTCCGGACATCTCAATGTCACCAGCCAGTGAGAATCAGCTGATTAGAGAATAACCCATGCTAGTCTCAACAGAATTGATAGTGCCCGTATTTGTCAATTCATCGACTAGGGACAATTTCAATACTTCACAAATGCACATGTAGAAATAATCACTAGTTGTGAATTCATCACAAATTCTCTCATGCTGTGAATTGTATTGCGGGCATTCAGTAAATGAGTTTAAGATCTCAATCAAATACACAAACATGTATACTCAAATAGTGAATATTCATTTATTAGAATAAATGATTACAATCATAAGGCGATTGCCTTAGGACACTTCTCTCATATCACTAACAGCACGTGGAGGGCGCCCCCGACGTCCAGGGCGCCCCCAGGTGCACTATAAAAGGGGCTCGACCCCCAAGGCTTTGGGACACACTTTTCCATCGCCTCAAGACTCTTCGATCAAGCGCTCTGCTCCGGAAACTTCTGATCTCGAGGTTCAAGCGCCAACGACGACCCTACGCACCGAAGAACGATCCACACCGGGCGTCGGTAACGAACACTTAGATTTTTATTTTTACTACATTAATACTGTACGACTTTCTGTAAAACTTTGCACCTTATAGAATTGCCCGCAGTAAACGGTCAAGGACCATGGGCCTTGGAGTAGGAGCCGACCGTGACTTCGAACCAAGTAAAAGATCTTGTCCTGTGTTGTTTTAATTTCCGCTGTGCATTCTCTTATTTTATAATCCGAAACGGTTTTACGATATTCACCCCCCCCCCCTCTATCATATTCTATCGATCCAACAAGTGGTATCAGAGCGGGGAAGCTCAAATTTGGTGCAACCACCAATTTGATAGTTTTTCGGATTTTATGAAATAATTCTTTTTCTCTTTTTTTTTGAATTTTTATCGTTAATCGAGGTTGGTGCAACACCACTCGATAAAATTGTTTTATCTTCTTCCCGCACTGCTAATCCAAGACCAAGTCTTGGGAGATTTTTTTCGTTCTCTTATCAGAAATAATTCCTAAATGTCTATGCAAGAAGGATTTAGTACAATCAGACCACCACTTTTCAGTGGGGAGGATTTCTCCTACTAGAAAAGTCGGATGGAAATCCACCTGAAAACTCAGGTGGACATGTGGATAATAATCCAGTCTGGACTGGAAATTCCGAAGAATGCTGACAGAGTGTCACAATCCTACACCGAATGGGATACCGCCCTAAAAAGGAAAATTGAAGCCGACGCCAAAGCAACTCAAACACTTCAATGCGGCCTAACCAAAGAGGAGCTGAACCGGGTGGGTCCATTCAACAGTGCAAAAGAATTCTGGGGTAAGCTAATTGAGTTGCACGAAGGAACCTCCGACACCCGAATCAGCAAAAGGGACCTTCTACTGAACAAGTTGTATACCATCAAGATGAACGACAGCGAATCAGTAGCTCAGCTCCACGCCAGAATTCAGGAGCTGATGAACGGTCTACACACCATCGGTCACAAGGTAGAGAACCGTGACCTGATCAGGTATGCTCTTAACGCCTTCCCTAGAAATACTTTGTGGGCATCTATGGTAGATGCGTACAAAGTTTCAAGGGATTTGTCTAAAATTAAACTATATGAATTATTTGCAGAACTCGAATTACATGAACAGACTAACTGCAATCTGGCCGAGAAAGGCATTGCTTTTGTTGCAAGTAAAACTGGAAAGATGACCAAGAAGAAACCTCAACCTGCACCCGAGTCTGATTCAGACTCAGACTCAGAAGAAAGCGAAGGAGATCGACCCAAGCTGGTTCGGCTAGCTTGGGACTACTACAAGGAACTAAAAAACCAGACCAACAGAAGGAAAGCCAGCCGAAGAAAGGAAGAACCAGCTGATCCTTCAAGTGAAAAGAACAAACCAAATGTGACCTGTTATGAGTGCAAAAAGAAGGGTCATTACAAGACGGAATGCCCCAATCTGAAGGAAACAAAGAAGACAAGAAAGAAGAAGGCCCTTCAGGCAACGTGGGATGAATCCTCGTCCGAAGAAGAAGAAGAGGCCCCACAGTCGAACTTGCCCGCCCTGACTACCTCAGAAGAAATCGAGACCGAGTCAAAATCGGAGCCGGAAGATGGAAAGCTCACGATTTTCAAGGATGGCGAAATCACTGCAAGTGAGTTTACTAGAAATCAATTAACCGAATTAATTGCCTATCTTTCTCGAGACTTGGCGAAAGCGAAAATCCGAGTCGAATCTCTCCGACAGGAAGTAAAACTCCTGAAAGAGGGAGCTGACTCTGGATCCTTAACTGAGAAGGTTCAAGAAGGAACCTCTATTCAAGTTGAAAAACTTGAGAAAGAGAACTCCTCCTTGAAAACTCAAGTCAAGGACCTTAGAGCAGCCTTAGAACGATTCTCTTCTGGTTCCAAGGGTCTTGACATGATCCTTGGAAAATAGAAGTCGGTTCTAAATCGATCCGGATTAGGCTATAGAACCAAGTCTAAACAAAGATCATACTATGCTGTACTGAATCAGTCCAGACCTAAAATTCAGGCATGGGTACCCAAACTGTGCCTGAACAATCAAACTGGATCAAATCAGTATTGGATCCCTAAGGACAAGATTCACATCTTGCCGAACCATTATCGTGGCTTTAGTCCAGGGGGAGCCAAATTAAAAATAATATTCATAGTTAGATAAATTTCTATTCTTGTTTTAATTTGCATGATTGCTTGTCTATTTAATTTCTGCAATTTACCATGCTTAGACTTAGGACTGGTTAGTTAAAGGACTGAACCATTAACTGAAATTTGAACAACCTAGTATTGGGTGGCGGCGAGATGATAGTACGTTAGGGAAACCTTTTCTAATAAGGTCAAGTATACTCTACTTGGTCTCTTTAGACTGGTGAAACTAGCCGAAGCTACCGATCCAAGACCCAAACTAGTTAGACTAGAATTTTTCAAAAAGTAAATTTGAAAATGAAATTTCACTAAAAGGCTTTGTCAAGGAAAGGGTTGATGATCCAATAAGGCTACGACCAAAGAAGGCCTTGTGCCTCGCCAAGACCTGGAAGCCAATTTTTGAAATTCAAATTCAAATTATTCTTTGTCAAATTCAAATCTAACATAAATTTTCAGTCAATTGTAGATTGAAACACTCTTTTTCAAAATAAACTCAAAACAATTGTTATCAAAATTAATTTAACTTTTTCAAAATAAATCATCATTTTTTAAAATAATTCTATCTATTCAAAACCTGTCTCACAAAAATCCTTAAGGCTAACGTGATTGACAACTCTAGATTGGGTGAGACAGACTAGGTTGTGAAAATCAATTTAGGCTATTCCTGATTCTAATTGGATCCAAATCAACAAAACTCTTTATGTGTAGGAACATAAAGATTTGGACCAATGGATGTTGGATAGCGGGTGCTCCAGACACATGACTAGGGATAAATTGAAATTCACCAAACTCAAGTTCAAAAACCTAGGCTCAGTAGCATTTGGCAACAATGCTACACTCAAGGTGATTGGGTCAGGTAACATTGAACTAAAATCTGACTTTGTTATTAAGAAGGTTCTTTTGGTTGAAGATTTTAAATTTAACTTGCTTAGCATAAGTCAATTGTGTGATACTGGGTATGTAGTTACCTTTACCAACTCTAATTGCCTGATTAGAAACTTACAAGACTCAAAAATAATGCTTAAGGGCACTATGAAAAATAATGTTTACACCATAAACTTACCACTAGTACCTAAATGCATGTTAACTCAGTTAGAACAATCAAACCTCTGACATAGGAGATTAGGTCACACTAATTTGAGAATAATCTCAAAAATCACCCAACTTGGCCTAATTAAAGGTATTCCTAAAATTAAGAACCATGAAAACTTAATATGTAAATCATGTAATCAAGGTAAACAAACCAGGTCTAATCACAAACTAATTCAGTCTGATCTAACTCAAATCACACTTGAGCTCCTGCACCTTGACCTATTTGATTCACATAGAGCCAAGTCACTAAGCGGAAACCGGTACTGCTTAGTAATAGTTGATGATTACTCTAGGTTTACCTGGGTTAGGTTTCTAAAGACCAAAGATGAAACCCTAAATCTATTTAATGATTTTTGTAAGTTAATTGAAAATCAAAACGATACCAAAATCAAAAGACTTAGGAGTGACCATGGGGGAGAGTTTGAAAATCAACGATTCGAGGAGTTTTGTAAGGTAAATGGGTATATACATGAATTTTCGTGTCCTAAAATCCTCCAACAAAATGGGATAGTTGAAAGGAAAAATAGAACCCTACAGGAAGCCGCTAGAGCTATGCTCAATGAATTCAACCTAGCTAACCAATATTGGGCAGAAGCAATTAGTATGGCTTGCTACATCCAAAATAGGGTACTAATTAACAAACGACATAATAAAACACCCTATGAATTATACTACCATAGACTTCTAAACCTACATTACCTAAGAGTCTTTGGGTACAAAGTCCATATCCTAAACACCAAGGACTATCTAGGTAAATTCCAGTCTAAGTCAACCCTAGGCATCTTCTTAGGTTATTCAACAACAAGTAGAGCCTATAGGGTTTACAATAAACAAACTAAGAAAATTGAAGAAATAATAAATCTTATATTTAATGAAGAAATTAACTCAAAATTTGATAATCCAGATCTAAATTCATCAAATACTGATCAAGAAGAAAATGAACATACTACTGAACTTTTAATTGAACCCCTAAATGAACTAAATATTGAACCAACCATTGAGACAATTGAACCAGCAATTGAACCAACCCAAGTAGTTGAACCAATCACTAAACCAAACCGACCAGCCGAACTTGAGGCTGTACCAAGTTCCAGAAAAACTAAGAAACCCAGACTCAGTCACCCAACTGATCAGATTGTGGGTGATCCAACCTTAGGAGTGAGAACTAGGTCTGCTTATAGGAACCTTAGTCAGACTGCAATGATTTCAAAAATTGAACCTAAGACAATAGATGAAGCCATACCTGATCATGATTGGATCATAGCAATGTAAGAAGAGTTAGCCCAGTTTGAGAGGAACCAAGTCTGGGTAGTACCTAAACCTGAGGGCAAATCCATTATTGATACTAAGTGGGTTTTTAGGAACAAGCTAAATGATCAAGGAGAAATAGTAAGAAACAAAGCCCGCTTAGTAGCAAAAGGGTTCAGTCAAGTAGAAGGGTTAGATTATGTCGAAACCTATGCCCCAGTAGCTAGACTTGAGTCCATTAGGATGTTGTTAGCCTTTGCATCCCATAAAGGATTTAAACTCTATCAAATGGATGTAAAGTCAGCTTTTCTAAATGGATTTATTAAGGAAGAAGTTTATGTAGGACAACCTCCTGGTTTTGAGGACTTAGAAAGACCTGACCATGTTTACAAACTCACTAAAGCACTTTATGGACTAAAATAAGCACCTAGGGCCTGGTATGAATGCTTATCAACCTACCTAATTTCTAAAGAATTTAAACAAGGACAAATTGACTCAACCCTATTTATTAAGAACATAGGAAAGGAAATCTTTATTGCCCAAATCTACGTCGATGACATAATCTTTGGGTCCACCAACTCGAATTTCCTAAAAGAATTTGTTAAAATAATGGAAAATGAATTTGAAATGAGCTTAGTTGGTGAGCTCAATTTCTTTCTAGGGTTACAAATTAAACAAACTAGGGATGGAAACTATGTCCATCAATCCAAATATGCTAAGGAATTAATAAAGAAATTCAAAATGGATAACTCTAAAAGCATAAGTACCCCCATGGCCATAAATGTAAAAATAGATAGTGACCTTGATGGTAAACCAGTAGACCTCAAACTCTATAGAAGTATAATTGGAAGTCTACTGTACCTTACAGCCAGCAGACCTGATATCCTTTTTGCTGTAGGAATATGTCCTAGATACCAAACCTGTGCTAAGGAAACACACTTAGCAGCCCTAAAAAGAATACTAAGATATGTTAAGGGCACCCTAAATGTAGGGATTTGGTATCCTAGAACCTCAACCTTTGACTTGTCAGGATACTCGGATTCTGACTACGCTGGTTGTAAATTAGATAGAAAGAGCACAAGTGGAAGCTGCCAACTATTAGGAAATAGTCTAGTAAGTTGGTGCAGCAGAAAACAACACTGTGTAGCTCTATCCACAACTGAAGCTGAGTATATTGCCTTAGGAGAGTATGTAGAACAACTCTTATGGATGATGCACACCCTCAAAGACTTCCAGCTTAACTACACTCAAACTCAGGTCTACATTGATAATATAAGCTCAATTAACCTAACTAAGAATCCAATCCAACACTCCAGAACTAAACACATAGAAGTCAAACACCACTTTGTAAGAGATCACGTAGCTAGGGGTGAGATAGTTCTTAAGCATGTATACTCTAAATCTAACTTAGCTAACATATTCACCAAACCCCTACCTGAGTTTGAGTTCTACTCACTAAGAAGGCAGTTAGGGTTATGCTTGGTAGAATAGGTTCACTCTACTTCTATTATTTTTAAAACTGCTTTACTTGATTTTCACAATCTTTTTGCAATTTTAAAAATCATTTTTCGACTTAGTTTTTTTTGAAAAAACTACCCCCTTCAAAACTAGGTTTTTTTTGCAAATGGACTTAGCCTAGGCCCTAACCCTAGAAATTGCATGCACCTATAGATCTAGAAGCCAGCATCTCACAAGCACCTTAGGGTACTTTTGATTGATAACCTAAATGGGTTGAGATGCTTAGGTCTTTGCCTTAATTCAAGATGCTTTAAGTCAGTGCATCTACAGTAATTGGGGCACTAAATACAACTTGAACAGTAATCAGGTTAAGTGTCAAGCTTAGAAAATCTAACTTGAACACAACACTTAACTTGACTAACCCTAGCGAAAACTACTGTCTATAACAGTTAGTAAGTAGCTAATTGGGTTAGACAAGACCCGAGCGAGATAATTCAAATTGATTTGGTCCAAGTTTATATCTTGAATTGGCTCAGTACAACACATTATTCTTTTGCTATATTCTTATGCAATTTTTGCTATATTACTTTGTTTTTTTTTATATATGGCAAAGGGGGAGAGATTGGAAAGCAGAGAAGGTTTAATTTTTTTTTTTAATTCAAAATTTTCTTTATCCTTTCTTCAAAAAGTACTTAATCTACGTTGCCTTCAAAACTATTTTTTTAAAACTATTTCAAATTACTTAATCTAAGTTGCCTTCAAAATTAAAAAAAATGGTGTCTAAGTACTTGACCTAAGTTGATTTCAAAATTGTTGTTAAGTACTTGACCCAAGCTATTTTCAAAAGTTTTCGAAGTACTTAAACTTAAGCTATGTTCAAAACTTCTTCTATGTACTTATCTTAAAAAGAAATGTTTCTAAGTAAAAAGATTCTAAAATACTAAAGAGATTGAAATTTTCAAACTCAAAAATTTCTTTAGTAGTAAAAACTTCAGAAAATGTTTAATTTTCTACTATGTTATTGACATGAATATTTTTTCCCAAGTATAAATTTTCCAAGTGCCCAGCCAATATTTCTTTTGGAAAATGTTTTCTAAAAACTTCTTTTGAAAAAAAATGTTCTAAGTGTTGAAAAATCAATTCCATTTTTTTTTTTTACTTAGAAATTTTCAAACCCCACGAACCTTTGAAAAACCTAGGGGGAGATTCCTTCTAGGGGGAGGAAACTAAACTGATATTTCAACTGTTTGTTATTAACTTAAGTTTTTGAACTGGGTTGCCATAAATCAAAAAGGGGAAGATTGTCGGTGCAGACAGCACCCAAGTCGAACCTTGGTTTTGATAATGGCAAAGGGTTCAAAAGTTAAGTATTATTTGTGATCTAATATGTTACTTGAGTGTGTTGATTGAAGTCCTAGTGAAGGACTGCTAGGCACCTAGCGAAGGACTGCTAGGCATCGAAACCCTAAGACCTGGCGAAGGACTGCTGGGCACCTAGCGAAGGTGTAACGACCCGAAAAATTCTCTCAATATTTTCTTTAAAATATTGATCATGTCTAGATAATTTTCCGAGGGACCTAGAGATATTAGTATGAACCTTAGCCTAGAAATCCATGATTTTTCTCATTTAAATTGAGAAACTAAGTACTAATGGGCCTTATATGGGCTTTTCTAGTACCATGATTATTAGTGGATTTTAGGTAGAATTTAATATAAATATAAATGGATTTTAATTAGGAATATTAGTATGATTATGGGTGAGTTTTAGCATGGTTTCCTATTTAAATTGAGAAGTTAAGTACTAATGGGCCTTATATGGGCTCCAAAAATGGGTTTTAATTAGGTAGAATTTAATATAAATATAAAAGAATTTTAATTAGAAATTTTAGCATAATTATGGGGGAATTTTTAATGGATTTTTGAAATAATAGAAAATAAAATAAAAAAATTAGTGCATGCACCAAGGATTGAACCTTAGACCTCTTGTACAACCTTGCATGCTCTAACCAATTCACCTAGCAAGGGAGTGCTATGAGGAAATGAAGTGGATTATAGATAAGGCTTAGGAAAATGAAGAGTCACCAACCATGACTCTTCACTTACCCTCCTTAATGTGTGTAACACCCCAAAATTTCTCCCATATGAAATATGATGAATTCATGAAACATTTTTATGAAATGTTATGATGGGCTTGGTTTAATGGGCTTTGATATGGATTAGTGCAAAATGTGATAAAAAAAAAGTGTAGAAAGGAGGAAGCAAGGATCGAACCTTGAACCTCCTAATTGCACTAATCATGTCATAACCAATGCACCAAGCA
This sequence comes from Boesenbergia rotunda, assembly GCA_024364735.1. Lineage (NCBI taxonomy): Eukaryota > Viridiplantae > Streptophyta > Magnoliopsida > Zingiberales > Zingiberaceae > Boesenbergia > Boesenbergia rotunda. The sequence continues at coordinate 193,618 of JAGFNQ010007841.1, read as the reverse complement.
ATGTTTCCTGTTGAGAGAATAAGAAATATTCTTGTTAAAGCTAGGAAAGTGAAGAGACATGTCCCTTCATGAGAAAAGTATAAATAAGAGAGGGAGAGGTTGGAATAACTTCCTCTCTTCTTCTTCCTCACTCTCCTCATTCCAAAACCGAGACACCCTCTTCCCCTTCTCCCTTTTCATTTTCGAAAAAAACACCCTAGGGTTCTAACCCTAGGGAATTAGAAGGAAGAAGATCTCATCCAAGGATCTTGCCCTCTACTAGGGCCAAGGGTTCTAGAGATACTTTAGCAAAGGAAACTCTCACTCTTACTTCAACCAAGGGTAGCCTAAAGATTTAGGGAAGGTGAAATTCAAGCGAAAGGATGTAAGTATCCCCTCGTCTGCAGTGTAATTATTGTGTATGAATTTCCTTCTTCTTGTAGTTTTCGAAAATGGGGATTTGCCCTAGGTAAGTTTCGGCCACCCCTTAAGGGAAGACCTTGGTTACATTTTGATACATGAGAAGACCCCTTGGGACTTAGGATATATATGTATGTTGATTTTCCTTCAAGTTGTGATAACAAAAACTAGGGTTTGCACCCCCTACAAGTTTCGGCCAAGGCAAGGAATTTAGGGATTTAAGAGCTAAATTTCTCTAGGATGTATTTTATGTTTAGTGTATTATATGATAGTGTAGACAAGGTGTTTGTATAAATGTTTGGTTACAAAAATCCAACTTTTTCCCTACCCTACAAGTTTCGGCCAACCCTAGAGGGATTAGGGTTGCATAATTATCCTATGATGTAATCTATGCTTAATAAGTGGCATGATGTGTATGTGAGGTGTTTGTGTAAATGCTTGTGTGAATGTTGATTTCAAAAACCCTAATTTACCCTACCCTACACCATTCGGGCAACACCCTAAAGTTAGGGTTTGTGAAGGTTAAACTACCCTATAGGACATGCTTATGTTTGGGGATAATGATATGTATATGCATGTGATGTTTAAATGGAATGTTTGATTGGAAACTTAATTTTTCCCTACTATGTGATATTCGGCCAAAGTATGGAACTTTAGGTTGTGAAGGTTGATTTTCCCCATGATGTCTGCTATGCTTAGTATGATACATGATATATATATATATGTGATGATTGTATGGGATGTACCCTATGAGATATGCTTATGTTTGGGATGATGATATGTATATGCAAGTGATGTTTAAATGGAATGTTTGATTTAAAAACTTAATTTTTCCCTAGCATGTGATATTCGACCAAAGCATGGAACATTAGGTTTGTGAAGGTTGATTACCCCATGATGTCTGCTATGCTTAGTATGATACATGATGTATATATATATGATACTGGTATGGGATGTTTGATGTCAAAAACCTAAGCTACCTCTACCTTTGACTTTCGGTCAAAACCTTAGGTTTAGGGTAAAGAAGAACTCGGTTAACTCATGAAGCATGCTACCACTTCCTATGACATGAATATAATTTATGTGACCAATCTTGTCATATATAAAGTATGTTAAGTGGTTGAAATATGATATATGTATGAGCATGTTTATAGCCCATGGGGAACCCTTTATGAATTGCATGTGATGTGTATGATAAAAATGCTTGAAAGGATACTCCACTAAGTATGGGATCAAGAGCACCCCCTTATGTTGTGTGGTGTGTCCCTGTGGGATCATGAGCACCCTTGAAGAGTGGTGTGTCCCTTAAGAGTGGATTTGGAGTACTCCTTAGCATATATGTAAAGACATGATAAGTATTTTACTTTGTAAGTTGTGTACCCGACTCGGAAGGGGGTCGTTAAACAAATCCAGGGTGCATGTTAACGTAAGGTCATGGCTCCGGTAGGACGGAAGGGTCCTGCTCTAATTGGTTGGTGGCTCGCTACCCCAATTCATTAGGGAACGCGCATTATGTGGTACACAACTGGGCCCTATATGATATGGATGTATTTTTAAGTAATACCTTTATGGAATTGTTTTGAAAAACATTGATTATATGGGAAGGGTATGCTTAAGATACTTTATGATGCATGCTTAGAAACTTTGATGTTTAGTATGCTATGATGAACTCATGCTTATGATTTATTATGTGTACATATTGTATGCCTTCGTATGGATTCATCGAGTAGGACAGGATCCTTACTAAGCATTTGCGCTTACTAGTTTATGTGTTGTCTTATGCTGCAGATAAGGGTAAGGAACACTTAAACTAAAGGAAGAGGCAGGAGGGATGAAGATGTGTGGGGTGGTGGCTCGGGAAAGAATGATTTTTATATCTACATTACTATGCTTATGATGATGTTTGCTTTAACAATGAATGTTAGTGATTAGGTTTGATATTGCATGATAGTGATTACACTTGGAATTCTCATATACTTGATTTTGTTTGATTATGTTATGAGTTGAAATAATATGTGAACCTATCATGTTATAGAATAACTCTTGATTAAAGTATTTCAAATGATGTTCTAATGATTCAAGCATGATATTTGATTGACACGTACTGACTAGTATGCTTAACACTTGTAAGTATCACCTGATAGTTTTAGACAAGCATGCTCAGCACTTGGTCCTTGCATTGTTGGTTGTTTTAATTTTATGCGAGAAGAAAGAAAATAATTATATGATTGATTGTACGTAACCCCGCCCCGAGAGTAGATATAAGGGCGTGCGTTACAGGTTGGTATCAGAGCAAGTTTCCCCTCCACCACACACACATCAAGCTTTATCCTGCCGCTTCCAAGTAAGAGATCCTAACCTCGCTTTATTTTATTTCATGTACAGTAATGATATATAGAGATGATTTATGCTTGCATAACAAGAGAAAGTAGCGTTAATTCTTATGTAGCTTGTTTATTACCTGTATGATAGACAATGACTAGTAATTGTAAGATATGTGAACATGAACGATACTTCTCTTATATAAATATATGTGTTCATTAATAATTTAGAATTTGGGGTAAGAGGGTGGTTACATATTGTAACCACTAGGGTAAACTACACCGATTGGGTGTGTGTTTTCCTCTGTATATATTTGTGAATTAAAAAAGGAATGGTTTAGTACTAACCATGTCATTTTCTTTTCAATTCCAGATGTTGCATGAGGACTACACTGAGAGGTGCCGCGAGCTGATGGAGCGGATAGAGGCAGTTGAGTATTGTCCAACCCGGGGAATTCAAGGCAACATAGGGTTTTTGGATCGGCTCTTCTGGAAACTGGAGCGGGAAGGGTTTCCAGTCATGGACGATCATAGGATCGGAGCTTTACTTCGTTCATTGCCCAACCGGGCAAGAGAGGTTGCGCATCAGATCTGGGGACAGTACAGATGCTGTATCTCATATGCGGACTTATGTAGGCAGCTTCTCCGCCATGAGTTCCCAGAAGATCTGGGAGACTCGGAGGAGGATCCCGAGCCGTCCGAGGAGGACCCCGAGCCCTTTGAGGAGGATCCCGAGCCGTTCGAGGAGGACCCCGAGCCCTTCGAGGAGGATCCCGAGCCCTTCGAGGAGGACCCCGAGCCCTTCGAGGGGGACCCGAGCCCTTCGAGGAGGATCCCGAGCCCTTCGAGGAGGATCCAGAGATGCTGGAGATGTTCAAGGAAGACCTTGAAGTGGACGAGGAGATTCTCGAGATCAAAGAAGATGACCCGATGGGAACAGTAGAGGATCCTGAGGCGGGCCAAAGGGAGATGAGCGAGGAGATAGTAGTCGTCGCTATGATATTCTTTATATTGGGCATAACGGCAGCCCATCTTGCTCACTGAGTTGGACTAGTCTTGTATGTAGAATTATAAGATGGAATAAAAAAAATAAATTTTGGTGATATAATAAATAAGATCTCATTTACCCTATATTAATCATGTGACAAATAAGGACGAATATTTGGGGAAGCATAATATGAGTTGGGTTACCCATAATCACGATAAGTATATAATTACGTGTATAATTATACCATAGTTAGCACCTGAAAAGGGATATAGAATTTGCAATTGAGTTGGTTCCTTGTACTAACCCATTTCTAAGGCACCGTACCGTATGGCGCCGACGGAATTAAAGGAATTACAAGGACAGTTACAAGAGCTGCTTGACAAGGGACTCATCCGCCCTAGTCATTCCCCCTGGGGAGCTCCCGTACTGTTCGTGAAAAAGAAGGATGGGTCGATGCGAATGTGTATCGACTATCGGGCGCTGAACAACGTGACTATCAAGAACAGGTACCCTCTACCCAGGATAGATGACCTGTTCGATCAACTGAAGGGAGCCACGGTTTTCTCTAAGATTGACCTGAGATCTGGTTATCACCAAGTCAGGGTGAAAAAGGAGGATATACCGAAGACGGCTTTCCGAACCAGATACGGACATTATGAGTTCGTAGTTATGCCATTTGGAGTTACCAATGCGCCAGCTATGTTTATGGATTTAATGAATCGGGTATTCTCGGCATTCCTCGACAGATTTGTGATCGCCTTTATCGACGATATCCTTATATATTCGAGAACTCCCGAAGAACATGCTGAGCACCTGAGTATAGTACTACAGATTCTTCAGAAGGAACAACTGTATGCTAAATTTTCCAAATGCGAGTTCTGACTCGATCAAGTATCATTCTTGGGACATGTTATCTCCAAGGAAGGAGTAATGGTGGACCCAATTAAAATTGAAGCTGTGAGTAACTGGACCAGACCCAAGAATGCCAGCGAAATCAGAAGTTTCCTCGGGCTAGCAGGCTATTACAGAAACTTCGTAGAGAACTTCTCTCGGATTGCAGCCCCTATGACATCTCTTACAAAGAAAGACAAGAAATATGTATGGACCGATGAATGTGAGAAGAGCTTTACTGAACTGAAAAGGAGGCTGACTAGCGCCCCAATATTGACTCTTCCAGAGAGCGATATGGGTTTCGATATGTACAGCGACGCATCCAAACTTGGACTCGGAGCTGTGCTTATGCAAAATGGGAAGGTAATTGCCTATGCCTCTAGGCAACTGAAGGAACATGAAAGAAACTACCCTACCCATGACTTAGAGTTAGCAGCGATGGTCTTTACACTGAAGATATGGAGGCACTATCAATATGGAACTCAGTGTAAAGTTTATACAGACCACCAGAGTCTGCGGTATTTCTTCACCCAGAAAGATCTGAATATGAGACAGCGCAGATGGCTCGAATTGGTCAAGGATTATGACTGTGAGATCCTGTACCATCCGGGAAAAGCCAACAAGGTAGCCGATGCTCTCAGTAGAAAATCATGTGCTGCTTTGATGTCTTTATCAGCTTTGTCACAACCCTTAGGGGAAGAAATTATGAATTACGGGATTGAAATCATATCAGGACAGCTATCCACCCTGATGATTGCGCCGACATTATTCGACGATATTCTGGAAAAGCAGAATCATGATCCGAGTCTTCAGAGAATCAAGCAAGAGGTTCTCGAAGGCAAGGACGATGGATTTCGGATTTCGGACAGCGGAGTTTTATATCTTCGGGACCGATTATGTGTTCCCGACGACTCCGACTTACGGACAAGAATCCTAGAGGAAGCTCACGGAACACCTTATGCGATGCATCCTGGGTCTACCAAGATGTATCAAGATCTGAAGAGCAAGTTTTGGTGGTCCGGTATGAAGCGAGATGTAGCCCACTATATCAGTATGTGTTTGACCTGCCAGAGGGTCAAAGCAGAACACCAGAGGCCTGGAGGAGTTCTGCAACCTCTGTCGATTCCCGAGTGGAAATGGGAAGACATCTCTATGGATTTCATCTCTGGGCTGCCTAGAACGACGAATGGATATGATGGTATATGGGTTATTGTGGACAGACTCACCAAGTCTGCCCATTTTCTGGCTAATAGGATGACCTACTCAGTAGAGCAGTTGGCTCAATTGTACGTCAAGGAAATTGTCCGACTACACGGAGTTCCCAAGACCATCATCTCTGATCGGGATGGTCGATTTACTTCAGATTTTTGGGGACACGTGCAGAAGGCTCTTGGCACGAAGCTGAAATTCAGTACGCCTTTCACCCCCAGACTGACGGGCAGACTGAAAGAGTGAATCAGATATTAGAAGACATGTTACGAGCTTGTGCCTTGGACTTCAAGGGAAGCTGGTGTCGATACCTGAGCCTGGCAGAGTTTGCTTATAACAACAGTTATCAGGCTACTATCGGGATGGCACCGTATGAAGCACTATACGGAAGGAAATGCAGATCTCCTATATGCTGGCTTGAGAGTGGTGAAAAGAAGGAGATGGGACTCCAGACTGATATTATAGATGAAACCACTCAGGCTATAAAGAATATCCGCCAGAGGATAGAGACTGCTCAGAGTCGGCAGAAAAGCTACGCTGATAAGCGACGCAGACCACTAGAGTTTGATGTTGGGGATTCAGTATTCCTTAAAGTGGCCCCTATGAAAGGGGTGATGAGATTCGGGAAGAGAGGGAAGCTGAGTCCGAGATATGTGGGACCGTATCAGATCCTGAGACGGGTAGGCAAAGTGGCCTACGAACTGGAGTTACCGCCAGAAATGTCGGCTATCCACAATGTCTTCCATGTATCAATGCTCAGGAAATGTACCTCTGATGTGAATCAAATGATAGAGCCCCAACCAGTACAAGACCAAGAGAACCTAAGTTCCGAACGCCGACCTATTCAGATCCTAGATCGGGAAGTCAAAAAGCTAAGGAACAAGAAGTGCCCTTAGTAAAGGTTCTGTGGCGGAACGAACAATTCGAAGAAGTCACCTGGGAACGAGAGGAGGCAATACGATTAAAGTATCCGGAACTGTTTAAAGTTCGGGAGAACTTTTTATAAGGTATGGAGGATTGTAACACCCCAAAATTTCTCCCATATGAAATATGATGAATTCATGAAACATTTTTATGAAATGTTATGATGGGCTTGGTTTAATGGGCTTTGATATGGATTAGTGCAAAATGTGATAAAAAGAAAGTGTAGAAAGGAGGAAGCAAGGATCGAACCTTGAACCTCCTAGTTGCACTAATCATGTCATAACCAATGCACCAAGCAATGTTTCATGTTGAGAGAATAAGAAACATTCTTGTTAAAGCTAGGGAAGTGAAGAGACATGTCCCTTCATGAGAAAAGTATAAATAAGAGAGGAGAGGTTGGAATAACTTCCTCTCTTCTTCTTCCTCACTCTCCCCATTCCAAAACCGAGACACCTCTTCCCTTCTCCCTTTCATTTTCGAAAAACACCCTAGGGTTCTAACCCTAGGGAATTGGAAGGAAGAAGACCATCCAAGGATCTTGCCCTCTACTAGGGCCAAGGTTCTAGAGAAGTTTACAAGGAAACTCTCACTCTCCTTCAACCAAGGGTACCCTAAAGATTTAGAGAAGGTGAAATTCAAGCGAAAGGATGTAAGTATCCCCTCGCCTGCAGTGTAATTGTTGTGTATGATTTCCTTCTTCTTGTAGTTTTCGAAAATGGGGATTTGCCCTAGGTAAGTTTCGGCCACCCCTTAAGGGAAGGCCTTGGTTACTTTTTGATACATGAGAAGACCCCTTGGGACTTAGGGTATATATGTATGTTGATTTTCCTTCAAGTTGTGATAACAAAAACTAGGGTTTGCACCCCCTACAAGTTTCGGCCAAGGCAAGGAAATTAGGGATTTAAGAGTTGAATTTCTCTATGATGTATTTTATGTTTAGTGTATTATATGATAGTGTAGACAAGGTGTTTGTATAAATGTTTGGTTACAAAAACCCAACTTTTTCCCTACCCTACACTTTCGGCCAACCCTAGAGGGATTAGGGTTTAGGGTTGCATAATTATCCTATGATGTAATCTATGCTTAATAAGTGGCATGATATGTATGTGAGGTGTTTGTGTAAATGCTTGTGTGAATGTTGATTTCAAAAACCCTAATTTCCCCTACCCTACACCATTCGGCCAACACCCTAAAGTTAGGGTTTGTGAAGGTTAAACTACCCTATAGGATATGCTTATGTTTGGGGATAATGATATGTATATGCATGTGATGTTTAAATGGAATGTTTGATTGGAAACTTAATTTTCCCTAGTATGTGATATTCGGCCAAGTATGAACATTAGGTTGTGAAGGTTGATTACCCCATGATGTATGCTATGCTTAGTATGATACATGATATATATATATGTGATGATTGTATGGGATGTACCCTATGAGATATGCTTATGTTTGGGATGATGATATGTATATGCAAGTGATGTTTAAATGGAATGTTTGATTGGAAAACTTAATTTTTCCCTAGCATGTGATATTCGGCCAAAGCATGGAACATTAGGTTTGTGAAGGTTGATTACCCCATGATGTCTGCTATGCTTAGTATGATACATGATGTATATATATATGATACTTGTATGGGATGTTTGATGTCAAAAACCTAAGCTACCTCTACCTTGACTTTCGGCCAAAACCTTAGGTTTAGGGTTAAGAAGAACTCGTTAACTCATGAAGCATGCTACCACTTCCTATGACATGAATATGATTTATGTGACCAATCTTGTCATATATAAGTATGTTAAGTGGTTGAAATATGATTATGTATGAGCATGTTTATAGCCCATGGGGCACCCTTTATGAATTGCATGTGATGTGTATGATAAAATGCTTGAAAGGATACTCCACTAAGTATGGGATCAAGAGCACCCCCTTATGTTGTGTGGTGTGTCCCTATGGGATCATGAGCACCCTTGAAGAGTGGTGTGTCCCTTAGAGTGGATTTGGAGTACTCCTTAGCATATATGTAAAAGCATGATAAGTATTTTACTTTGTAAGTTGTGTACCCGACTCGGAAGGGGGTCGTTAAACAAATCCGGGGTGCATGTTAACTTAAGGTCATGGCTCCGGTAGGACGGAAGGGTCCTGCTCTAATTGGTTGGTGGCTCGCTACCCCAATTCATTAGGGAACGCGCATTATGTGGTACACAACTGGGCCCTATATGATATGGATGTATTTTTAAGTAATACCTTTATGGAATTGTTTTGAAAACATTTATTATATGTGAAGGGTATGCTTAAGATACTTTATACTGCATGCTTAGAAACTTTGATGTTTAGTATGCTATGATGAACTCATGCTTATGATTTATTATGTGTACATGTTGTATTCTTTCGTATGGATTTTGCGAGTAGGACAGGATCCTTACTAAGCATTTGTGCTTACTAGTTTATGTGTTGTCTTATGCTGCAGATAAGGGTAAGGAACACTTAAACTAAAGGAAGAGGCAGGAGGGCTGAAGATGTGTGGGGTGGTGGCTCGGGAAAGAAAGATTTTTATATCTACATTACTATGCTTATGATGATGTTTGCTTCAACAATGAATGTTAGTGATTAGGTTTGATATTGCATGATAGTGATTACACTTGGAATTCTCATATACTTGATTTTGTTTGATTATGTTATGAGTTGAAATAATATGTGAACCTATCATGTTATAGAATAACTCTTGATTAAAATATTTCAAATGATGTTCTAATGATTCAAGCATGATATTTGATTGACACGTACTGACTAGTATGCTTAACACTTGTAAATATCACCTGATAGTTTTAGACAAGCATGCTCAGCACTTAGTCCTTGCATTGTTGTTTGTTTTAATTTTATGCTAGAAGAAAGAAAATAATTATATGATTGATTGTACGTAACCCCGCCCCGAGAGTAGATATAAGGGCGGGCGTTACAGACATAACCACTTTGGACTTTAGATTAGTTTCAGGTCCTAAGTCTTTTAATCCTGCACACTCAGGATTATTCCTGTAATACATTGTTAGCACAAGTACCAATGAACTAAACAGGTTTAGTATTAAATAGACCATGTCTTCCAAGACCAGGATTTAGTCTAGGCTTAGCTTAGAACCTAAAATAGTTCTGAACTGGACAATGCTAAAGTCCAATGGGGACTTATACTCACTGAAATTCACTCTTTAGTAACTTATCTCACTTATCTTGTGCAGATTTACTTAACTTCTTAAGCTACTAGGTCTTTTAGCAACTGTTAGGTCCCGCGAACCCAATTAAACTTCATGTCAAGCCTCCGCCACTTGGCTTCAACAGTTGTCAGGCCCGCGAACCAACTGGACATTCTGCCAGGAATTACCACTTTGGACTTCAGCTTAGTATCAGGTCCTAAGTGTGGGATCGTTGTAATCGATAGAGGAGGGTTGAATAGCGATTACTTAAAATTTTCGGAATAATCAGAAACACAGCGGAAGAATAAAAACACAATGCTAACGCGTTTTTTTTTACTTGGTTCGGAGTCTTTAACAGCTCCTACTACAAGGCCCACGGTCCTTGACCATTTTCGTTGGGCAATTCTATAAGTCGAATGAAAGTTATAAATATGTAGTTCAAAGTATAATATTGAAACAACGAATTAATATTACAGTCAGAACTCGAGCACGGAAGAAGTCTGAAGAGTGTTGGAGTGCTTGAGTTGCAAGAAAGCTTTTCTGCGTTGAATGAAATTGATGTTGGAAAACAAAGGGGTGAAGCCCCTTATATACACTGTTCTCGGGCGCCTGAGGCTTATGGGGTTCCTGCCACGTGTAGCGAATCAGGCGCGTACTTATCTACAGACTCGGCCAAATACCTATCCTTCAGTGTTGGGCGCTTGGGATACTTGAGGCGCCTGATGGCTCACGGACTCCTGAGATGCTAATGTGGCAACCTTGCCAGCTCAATCTCTCCCTCTGTTGAGAAATACCATCTAGAGCGCGTGATACCTATCAGCCGCCTGGTCTTCTCAGCGCTTGAGCCTCTCAGGTGCCTGGGATGCAGAATCTACTTTCTTTCAATCCTGCAACCAGGGTTAGTCCAAGTAAGTATAATATACATAATAAGTGCATAAATCACAGTTCGAGCTATTTTGGTTCTAACTTTGGATTTCAAAATGAAACCTAGGTCGAATCAACGCCTACTGTTCCCTCTTCCGAGGAACACGTCCTCACCTACTCCTCTAAGGAGAAGTTACCTTTTACAGCCGGCTCCTCTGGTTGGACTTTTGCTCGCCTCTGAGACTGCTAGATCTCGAGACGTTCGTACCTTGACCCGCCTCTACTTCTGTCCGCAATCCTCGCTCCGCTAAGACTCCTGCTCAATCTTTCGGATCAGGACTTTGGTGCCCAGTCCACGACCAACACTTCTTGCCCAATCCTCGGCCAAGTCTTCTTGCCCAATCCTCGGCCAAGTCTTCTTGCCCAATCCTCGACTAGGACTTCTTGCTCAACCCTACAGGTCAAGACTTCGTGCTAGGTGAACTAGGACTTTCTTGCACACTTGGTAAATCTATTAGATCACAATACAAACTTAACTTTGTACCTTTGCCATTAATAAAACCAGGTTCGATCTGGTGCTTCTGCGCAATAATCTCCCCCTTTTTGATTCATGACAACACCGTTCAAAAGTTATGTTAAAAAATAGAAAACAAAATCATGATAGTTATGTACTGGAAGGAAAGTACAAATAGAGTTTCTACTCTCCCCCTTTTTTTCTTAGAAATATTTTCAATATTTTCGAAAAACATAGCAAAAATTTGAAACATTGCATAAGGCTCATTTAATTTAAAAAACTCCCCTTGAAGCTTTTGAAAATATGTAATTTTTCTATTTTGAATGTTTTTCCAAAAAAAATTTGAAAACTTCTGAGTAAAGGAAATTGTTGAGAAAAATAAATTTTGAAAGTTTCTAACTTAATGTTTTTTTCCAATAGAATTTCCCGAAATGAGTAGCATTTTCTCAAAAAGCTTTTCAGGGAAATAAAATTTTCATGAAAAATTTTGAGTAACAAATTGTAAAAATATTTTGAGAGAAAAAATAATTTTAACTTGAGTTTTTCGAAACTTGACCTTTTTGAACACAAAGATTTTGAGAGTAAAATAATTTTGAAACTTGACTTTTTCAAAAACATAGATTTTGACTTTTTCAAAAACAAAGAAAAGATAATTTTAACTTGACTTGGGAAAAAGATTTTGAGAGAAAAAAAATTTTAACTTGACTTTTCTTCTCTCCCCCTTAGCCATATATAAAAAAACATAAAAAAAACATGATTGACATGAAAAAAAATAGTTGTGTATTAGAGTCTACTTGCTTTATAAAAAAATGAAGGAAATTGATCGATAGCAAGTAATTGAATTGAGCTTAGTTTGACCAAAGTAATAAATTTTGAACCTAGTTAACATATTAGTGAGTCCAAACATGAAAAAAAATTTCATAAAAATTGATCAAATTAACTTTTTTCGATCCCTGTCTAACCCAATTAGCTACTTACTAATTGTTATATAACAACAGTTTTCACTTGGGTTAGTCAAGTTAAGTAACCTGATCAAGTTAGACTTTCTAAGCGTGAATACTTAACTTGATTGTTGTTTAAATGTATTTATCGCCCCAACTGCTCTTGATGAACAGACTTAAAGCATCTTGAGTCAAGGCATAGACCTAAGTATTTCAACCCAATCTAGGTTATCACTCAAAATACCCTAATGTGCATGTGAAATGTGTACGATCGCTAGCGTTGCTAGAGGGGGGTGAATAGCAATTTTTCATCATTTTCTCTACACAGAGTTTAGCGCAATACAAACAAAAATATACAAAGAATGAGAGAGCAATGCTAACACAGGAATTTACTTGGTATCCATCCGAACGTGTGACTAATCCAAGGATCCACGCGAGTACTCCACCTCCACTATGAAAAGTCTCCTTCAAAGGTGGAGAAACCTTTACAAGCGTTGTCTTCCTCTTTACAGAATACGATGAAGAGCGAGAGAAAGATCGAAAGACTAGTCGCACGAACAACACTTCGTTACAGTAAAAAACCGTACCATTCACGTGCAGAAAAGTCCTCTTTTTATAAGAGAATAGGACAACTTCGCAAGCTGTCTAGACCCGCACCAGTCGACTGGTGATAACTAGCATTTTGACGGATAAATTTTGTGCAATTAGTGAGGGAATTTGAGGCTTTGGGGTGTATTTGTTTATGAAATAATGCATAATTATGAATAGGATGTATTTTCATTGGTTAATTAATTTTTCTGCATTTTCTCACTCATATTTCATTCTATTGAATTTTTGGGAGAGCTTGTGCATCATCGAATCAAAAGGGACACATCCGGGGCGAAGATGGATCCATAAAGAACGACATCAGACTCAAATTTCATTCTGTTGGAGCCTTGATTGGTCACCAGACCAAACAGGGGGAGCTCTGATTGGTCACCAGACCAATCAGGGGGAACTCTGATCGGTCACCAGACCAATCAGGGGGAGCTCTGATCGGTCACCAGACCGATCAGGGAAGGCCTGATCGGTCCCCAGACCGATCAGGAGGAGATGGCACAGAGGAATTCAGAATTTTAGCTACTAATCACATCCTGATCGGTCCCCAGATCGATCAGGGAGGTTCCTGATCGATCTCCAGACCGATCAGGGGTCATCCAGTCCGATCAGAGAGCTTGCAGACCGATCAGTAGCTGTCCAGATGCGATCGGATGCGTTGGTCATCACAACCCTCCACTTGGATCTGGCAACGACGATTGATGGAGCTTCATTGCAAGTGATCTCAGCCACTCATCAGAGGAAATCAAGGGTGGAAAGGAGGAGTAGAAAAGGGGATAAAGGCAGCCAAGGGAGGGTATCACGCTATCGCATCTCTGACCCGACGCTCCTCTTCTCCATCCATCGCCACCAAGGGCCCGCGGTTCCTCCCTCCACCTCACAGCCGCCGGCCGACCTTTCCCTCTCCCGGTCGGAGTTCCACTCTTCATCATCCGGTCATCTTCCTTTTCGAGTTAGAAGAGAAGAGGTCTTCCATCTCCAAGCATTGATCAACCGGCAGCTCCTTCCATTTGTCATCCGCAACTTAGCAGCCACATGAGAGCTCTAGTCATCCTTGCAACTTAAGTTTTGCTTGTTGTTTGTTTCTTAGAGTTGGATGTTTGTGTTAATTGATGAATTCTTGTATTGAGCTTGATTCTCCAAGTTTGGATTGTACGTGCCTTTGTTTCTTAGAGTTGGATGTTTGTGTTAACTGATGAATTCTTGTATTGAGCTTGATTCTCCATGTTAGGATTGCACGTGCCTTGATTAAATTCACTCATGCCTATCATATGTTTGTTGAATTGTCCCTTCCATTAGATAGATTTCAATTTTACATTTTCTTTAGCTTAGATTCTTTTAAGATGTGTTAGTATGATTGCTTTATGATCCCTTATGGTTATGTCTTTCGATTTGATGCAATTATGTTAGGTTTCATTGATGCCCTATTACTTGAATGCTTCTTTTAGGTTGTTTTTCATTTTCTTGCAATTGTAGTTTAGGTTAGATTAGATCTTCTTTACTCGCATTGCCTTTCATTAATTAGGATTAGATTTCATACTTGCTTTGCCATTTCATTTTGTAGTCATAGCACTCAAATCCAATCCCCCAGTTTAATAACCCAAAATCCAAAAGCAATAACATAAGATCCTATGATTATTAACCTATCATTACATTTCTTGAGAGAGATGACTCGAGTTACTCTATACTACATTAGTTTAGAGGAGTTCGATACTTTAATTGTATTTGAAACCATAACATGACTAAAAACGGCTATCAACTGCCCCTGTGGCAGTCGACTGGTCTAGCAATAAATGCCAGCCAACGGCTAGTTTCGGGGGTTTACCAGTCGACTATTGGTCCGAGGCTGTAAACTCTCTGTGAGTTTTGGCAGCCGACTGCCCTCTGGCCAGTCGACTGCCCTGCCTCTCAACTCACTTACAACCTCTCCAAACACTCTCCTTTACGTATGCCTTCAGGTATGCTCCCTTAGCTCGCCCCTTGAAGTCATCTTCCTCTGGCTATCGTCCCTCGGATGCGCACACAAGCTTTCCCTTGCTTGCCTCCATGCCACCCTTCACGTGTGCCCTTGAAGTCCACTTCCCGGCTTGCCCTTGGAGCTCTCCTCCCTCGGCTCTCGTCCCTCATATATGTTCTCCATGTGTGATTCTCTAAGTCCTGCAAACTCAATCACACATATCAAATACAACATAACACCCTAACCTTAAACATATTGGCACACACATCAAAACCATGATCTTCCCGATCATTCATGGGTCGATTGCCTCAACAATCTCCCCCTTTTTGATGTGTGGCAATATGTTTAAGTTTAGAGATAAAATACCAGTCAACAAAGTAAATAACAGTAGCAATTGAAAAACATAAGACATATCAAAAACCTAAGAGGTAACCTCCCCCTTAATCCATGTCTTCTCCCATTTTCAATTCTACTCATAATCCAAGTTAAGTTCCAAACCTAACTTAATAGCAAGCAACAACAATTAAGAGTATAAGACATAGTAAAACCTAAGAGGTACCCTCCCCCTTAACCTATGCCTTTATCCATTTTCAATTTTCAATCATCCTCCAAGATTTAAGTTAAACAACTAACTTAAACCACCCATTTTAAGTTCAAAAATCTAACTTAAACCATCCATTCTCCCCCTTTGACATCATCAAAATGATTGCCTCAAGCAACCCTAACCCATCGCATCAAAAGAGAGAGATATCAATTTCTGAAAAAAAATCTCAGAATCTGAACTTAGGCGTGCCAGTCGATACTCTGTCAGTGCCATTTTTTAACTTCTGAGCCGAATTTCATAAATGTCCAAAAAATTACAGAAAATTCTAAAATTGGTAAAAATTTGCAGGCATGTTTGAAATAATATACTCTATCAAGGAAAAATATCAGTCCATATAAAATTTCAAACATGCTTGACTTTTGACCAAAGTTTAAAATTCTTGAAAACCACTAAGAAAGTATCAACATTTCAACCTAGTTTTGCAATCAAATATCTTTTAAGCTTATGGCAAAACATATAAGATATGAAATGGTTTTCAAATGTTTAAAATGTCCAACCATGATCTTTTGGCAAAGTGCCCATTAATTAAACACATGTCTTCCCCATGGTTGGTCTAATTTTGATAATTTTGATACATTTAATGATTCCACACTATGTCACAAGCACAAGTGAACCAATTGTATCATCCTAATGGATCAAGCATATTTTTCCCAATCTAATACCCCAAGGTTCATCCTATACTTCTACAAAACACATTCCAAGGCCTCTTCTTAAGGATGTATACTGTGATTCGGGAAGAGGCTTGGTAAAAATGTCGGCAAGGTTTGACTTGGACTCAACATAGTGTAATTCTATGTCTCCCCTTGCCACTGTTGATGCAGTCTGACCCTGATTATTATTTTGGTGTTGACATCGATTTTAGTTTAGGTTGATGGTTATGATTATGGTTAAGTCCTGATCAGGGATTAGGCATGTTGTGGAAAATCCTAGCTTGGAGGGCTAGGTGTTGGAAAATCCTAACCTGGAGGGTTAGGTGTGATAAATCCTAGCCTGGAGGGTTAGGTGTTGAAAAGTCCTAATTCGGAAGGGTTGGGTGAAAATTCCTAGCTTAGAGGGCTAGGTGAAAAGTCCTAACTTGGAGGGTTAGGTGAAAAGTCCCAACTTGGAGGGTTAGGTGAAAAAGTCCTGACTTGGAGGGTCAGGTCCTAGCTTGGAGGGTCAGGTCCTAGCTTGGAGGGATAGGTTTGGAAAAGTCCTAATTCGGAAGAGTTGGGTGAAAAGTCCTAGCTTGGAGGGTTAGGTAAAAAGTCCTAACTTGGAGGGTTAGGTGAAAATTCCCAACTTGGAGGGTTAGGTGAAAAAGTCCTAGCTTGGAGGGCTAGGTTGGAGCCCCTGGATCGGTCTGGTGACCGATCAGGGAGTTGGCATGGTGCTCCTTCATGGATCGGTCTGGTGACCGATCCAGCGATGACTAATCGGTCTGGTGACCGATCAGGGAGTATGCGTTTCACCCACTGCTTGGCTCCTGATCGGTCTGGTGACCGATCAGGAAGCACACAGTGAGGTTGAGTTCCCCTGCTGATCTACTCCTGATCGGTCAATCTGCTCCTGATCGGTCTGGTGATCGATCTGGGTTACTGTGCAGATCGTTCTGGAGAATGATTCAGGGTCGCGAGTTTCTCACTATAATCGATCAGGATGGATCTTGATCGGTCTGGTCATGACCTGATCGGTCTGGTGACCGATCAGGAGGCTCCCTGATTGGTCCAGTGACCGATCAGGAGGTTTGGATTGTGAAACTCAGAAATCGCCCGAAAAAGGGGTGGATCGGTCTGGTAATCGACCCACAACCTGGGATCGGTCTGGTGATCGGTCCAGGAGAGTCCTAAAGAAAATGCGATTTCTGATTGAGCGTTGGGGACCGATCAGGACGGAGCCTGATCGGTTTGAACCCAGCCTGATCGATCTGGTGACCGATCAGGAGACCCTCTGATCGGTCCGGTGACCGATCACTTTAATTCAAAATGCACTGTCAGACGCTCTGATCGCGTCTGAACGTATCCGATTCTCTGCGCTTAATCTCTGATGCTTGATTTTCAGTTTTATATACTGCTCTAATGGTTTAATTAAGCTACAGGAGACAGGGAAGGATTCAAACACTCAAGGAGAGTCAATGGTGGCCTTTCCTTGGAGCAGGTTTGTCCATTTTCTATCTCAGGTTGCAACGGCTGGAGCTATAGACTGGAGCTGCTAATTGGTGCTTGGCTGAGGGAAGCTCAGGGAGTCCAGGGAGAGCTCAGTGGTAGCTGTGAGATGGTGTCACCTGTGCTCAGTGGAGAAACAAACGGGCGTAGAGGAGAAGAGCAGAGAAGAGTTCGCTGAATCGACTTCTCGCTTGAGTTCTTGCTGCGCATTTGTGTTCTCCACACTTTACTTGTGCATTCTAAAATTCCATCATCTTGAGCAAGCAACTGCAATCAGTGAAGCAACCATCCCTTGCTTGAGCACTTGGAGGAAGGAACAAGAGGCTTTGAGTCCAACAGCAAGAAGACACGGAGAAAGGGTTATTGCGTGAGATCGTCGCTGGGTGGAGCTCGGAGGAAGCTTGCTGTGTTCTTGTCTTTTCTATGTGCTAAGTACGATCTTTCTTGTGTTTCATTGTGCTTAAAACTATATCTTTGATTGAAACGCTGTGGAGAGCTTACTCCACCGAGAAGGAGGTTGTTTTCTATCTGGTGTTCACCGGGGCTTAATCTGCCGACGATCAAGGGATCACCCACCTTACGGGCACGCCAAGGAGTAGGGGCAAGTTATCCCCGAACCTTGTAAACCCTCTTGTTAGCGTCTTGCATTTGTGCTTAGCTTAGGGTTTTAGTTTTTGCATACCCTGTTTCTATTCTTTTCGCTGTGCTACTAAACAGTTTAAGTGCAGAAATTGACAAGTGATAAAGTTCAAGTGATTGGCTATATTAAACCCACCCCTCTCTAGCCATCTGAGTTCCAATAGCCACATGGTCCCTAATGAAGTGATGCTTCACTTCAATGTGTTTTGTCCTAGAATGGTGAACCGGATTCATAGTCAAATTGATTGTACTTACATTATTACACAAGACTTTGACCTTGGAATAATATAACTCATAATCTTTTAAAGTGTGCATGATCCAAAGTAGTTGGGAAACACACCCACCCATTGCTACATATTCGACTTCCGTAGTTGATAGGGCAACACATGGTTGTTTCATACTATTCTAACTAACTAAGGAAGACCCAAGAAATTGACACCCTCCACTAGTACTCTTCCTATCTAGCTTACACCCCACATAGTCCAAGTCGGTGTATAAAATAAGATAAACATTAGGGGTTCTAGGATACCAAAGCCCAACATTGAGGGTAACTTTAACATGCCTTAGGATTCTCTTCACTACAATCAAATGGGACTCTTTGGCACATGATTGGAACCTTGCACGCATACCTACCGCAAAGAGCATATCGGGTCTACTAGCGGTTAGGTACAATAGACTCACAATCATGCTCCTATATTACTTTGAGTCTACCATTTTCCCTTCAATATCACTACCATTTTCACATTTGTTCCTATGGGTGTAGATGCTACCTTAGCATTTTCTAAGCTAAATTTCTTTAGCATTTCCTTAGCATATTTAGTTTGAAAGACATGTGTCCCTTCACTTGTTTTCTTAACTTGTAGTCCTAAAAAGAAGGTTAGCTCTCCTATAAGACTAATCTCAAATTAATCTTCCATACGTTTGATGAATTCTTGTAGAAAGTCATTATTTGTTGACCCAAAAAATGATATCATCTACATACACTTGGGCAACAAATATGTCTTTATCCTTAGATTTTAGGAACAAAGTAGGGTCAATTGTTCCTCTCCTAAACACCTTAGACATTAAAAATGAAGAAAGCCTTTCATACCAAGCCCGGGGAGCTTGTTTCAATCCATATAAGGCTTTTCTCAATTTGTAAACGTGTCTTGGATGGTTAGGGTCCTCAAACCCGGGGGGTTGTTCTACATACACCTCTTCCTTAACGACCCCATTAAGGAATGTCGACTTCACATCCATTTGGTGAAGTGTGAAACTCATGTGAGTGGCATAGGCTAGTATGTTGGGACCGGGTGCATGTCGACATGAATGCGGGTTCGTAATTTTAAAATTAATTACATGCAGCGGAAGATTTAGCATAAATAATTTCTCAAATTATTTAACCACACATCTAGCATGCAACCTTATGTTGTGTGGACATGATCATATATATAAAAATTTTACAGAAACGTAAACTAATTTACTTGTTACCTCGCGTAACTCAAAGAAAGGGACGAGATCCAACCGTAAGCGTCCCTTATAAGCTCCGCCTCTATTCGCGTCCACGCCGAGTTTTCTTTGGGATGACTTCGCAAAGCCACGAGTTTTGTGCCGACAAGAACTACTAGATTCTCCAAAGGCACGACAAGAATACCATGAGAGAGATGGAAAGACTAACCACCAAACGAAAAACGGAATCAAAATTCCGAGAAGATGGAAGGAGTTGCGCCCGCTTCTTCTTCTTCTTACGACAGCGGCTTGGTGGTCGAGGGTGGCTGAAGCTCACGGCAACAGGGGCCTCCTCTAGGGTCGGCGGCACTAGAGAAGGAAGAGGGAGAGAAGGAGAGGGAGAGAGGGCTTATTCCTAGATCTCTTGGATTGATTTCCAAGCCTTGCTTTGACTCCTTTATATAGTGGCCTCTCAACCGCCAAGTCTCCTTTTAATATGGAATAAATTTTCATAAGAAATTTATCATATAAATTTTTCTATGATTTATTCCATCATGCCAAGTTTTTATCATAATTTAATTCATGATAAAAATCAACCATATCTCCCTTTTCTTATGGAACAAATTTTCATAAGAAATTTGTTATATAAATTTTTCTTATCATGGAAAATCAATTCATAATTAATTTTATAAAATAAAATAAACTTTTCAAAGTTTATTTTAATTTCCACGAAAATAATAAACCAAACCTCGGTTTATAAAAATTTATATATTATTCATAATTTAATAAAACAAACCACACTTGGTTTATTTTATAAATTAAACCAAACAATTTGCTTTTTCCTTTTTGTTGTGGCCGGCCAACCAAAGAGGGTGGAGACCCTCTTTGGCCGGCCACATTCAAGCCTTGACCCCATGAATTAAACTCATTTAATTCAACCAATAAGTCTTCAAAAGACTTAGACATTTTACGCTTCCGATGCGTCTCTGAAAAAATGCAGATTTGACTTATCTCTCTTGATCGGAAGATCCAATTTTCAACTCATTTTAAATCCCTCGGATTACTCGTAGTGCGTGTGACTAAATAAGCTTTCGATTTATGTTGGCTGTCTATAATTAATCAATTATAGAACGATCATGAGTGGCACCTAGTAGTACATCATGATCCCCAATTAATCGAAAGATCAACGGTTGACCTCAGAAACAATTCCGAAACCCTTCAGCAGCTATAATCAATCGTGCCCCATTCCCTTCACCATCTTATACCCACTTGGTTCAGGACATGGTCTATGTGTGTCAGTCCCCACTAGGCTGACTATGTCACACCTAGCCCAAGTAACGTTCTCTCGTCCTACGGATTCTAATTACTCTCATGTATTTAAGATATTCATACTCTGAACATATCATGCTCTGGCCAGAGGATTCGAGTAACAATCCGACGATAGGCCTTGGGTATACATCTCCTCACAAGGAGTGGTGAATCCTTTGTAGGTTGTTCAAACATCATCGGGCACTTCGGATTATACCCAACCATCCTGGGTCCACACCTCCTTGGAGATGCTTGCTTATGATGTCAAAGTATAAGTCTCTATGACCAAAATGACTTGAACACCGCAAGTCAAAGGTACATCGCACTCAAGCTGCAGTAAGAACTTCACTGACATGTCTATATGTAGACTACCATATGAAGTTTTACAGCCAGTCACTCCAATGAACTAGTTCCCTTAAATAGCATTCATGTTTAACTCTGAACATCCCAATGTCACCAGCCAGTGAGAATCAGCTGATTAGAGAATAACCCATGCTAGTCTCAACAGAATTGATAGTGTCCGTATCCATCAATTCATCGACTAGGGACAATTTCAATACTTCACAATTGCACATGTAGAGATAATCACTAGTTGTGAATTCAACACAAATTCTCTCATGCTGTGAATTGTATTGCGGACATTCAGTAAATGAGTTTATGATCTCAATCAAATACACAGACATGTATACTCAAATAGTCAATATTCATTTATTTAAATAAATTATTACAATCATAAGGCGATTTCCTTAGGACACTTCTCTCATATTACTAACAAACTCCCACTTGGCCTAATGCCAATCGCTATGGTATCCAATACCACAGGCTCTAACATGACCCTCAAACTTACTTTGAGGCAAGGCCTTAGTTAAAGGATCCGCTAAATTCCTTTCAGTGGGAATTTTCTCAATTTGTATATCACTCCTACTTATAATCTCTCTGATCAAATGATAGCGGCGAAGCACGTGTTTGGATCGCTGATGAGACCTTGGTTCCTTTGCTTGTGCAATAGCTCCATTGTTGTCGCAGTAAACCGGTATTGCTTCATCAATGGTTGGATCCACACCAAGTTCTGAGACAAACTTCTTGATCCAGACTGTTTCCTTTGCTGCTTCTGAAGCTGCAATGTATTCCGCTTCCGTGGTAGAATCCGCTACAGTGTCTTGCTTGGAACTCTTCCAACTTATTGTGCCTCCATTTAAAATAAATACGTATCCGGACTAAGATTTGGAGTCATCCTTATCTGTCTGGAAACTGGCATCTGTATACCCACGTATTATCTTATCACTTTCTCCATATATTAGGAACACATCCTTAGTTCTTCTTAAGTACTTAAGGATTGTCTTGACAGCCGCCCAACGATCCATTCCTAGATCTGACTGGTATCTGCTTGTGAAGCTCAGAGCATACGATACATCGGGCCTAGTACATAACATAGCATACATGATATATCCTATCGCGGATGCATAAGGAATCTTATTCATGCAAATCCTCTCGTCTTCTGTGTGCGGACACATAGACTTTGAAAGGTTGATCCCATGCCTGATGGGAAGGTAACCTTTCTTGGATTCTGACATGCTAAACCTTTTTAGCACTCGGTCTATATATGTAGACTGCGAAAGACCAAGCAATCATTTTGATCTATCTCTATAGATTCTAATCCCAAGGATATAGGTTGCTTCTCCCAGGTCTTTCATGGAGAAAGTTTTGGACAACCAAATTTTAACTGACTGTAAGACTGATATATCGTTTCCTATAAGCAATATGTCATCGACATATAACACTAGGAATACGACTGCACTCCCACTAACCTTCTTGTACACACAAGGTTTTTCAGGATTTTGTGAGAAATCAAACTCTTTGATTGTCTCATCAAAACGGATGTTCCAGCTCCTGGATGCTTGCTTCAGTCCATATATGGATCGTCGAAGTTTGCATACTTTGGTTTTATCAACCGATGTGAAACCTTCTGGTTGTATCATGTATACATCCTCAAGCAGGTTTCCATTAAGGAAAGTTGTTTTCACGTCCATTTGCCATATCTCATAATCATAATGAGCTGTTATGGCCAGGAGCATCCGAATGGATTTAAGCATAGCTACTGGCGAATAGGTTTCGTCATAATCAATTTCTTATTTCTGACGATATCCTTTTGCCACTAATCTAGCCTTAAAGGTAACAACATTACCTTCCATGTCGGTTTTCTTCTTGAAACCCCACTTGCACCCTATGGGCTTAATCCCTTCAGGTGGGTTATCCAAGTCCCATACTTGATTATCGTACATGGAATCCATTTCCGACTTCATGGCTTCAAGCCATTTGTCTCTTTCTGAACTTTTCAGAACATCTTAATAACTGATAGGTTCGTCATCGCTAATGAGTAACACGTCATTCGATTCACTTATGAGAAATCCGTATCTCTCTGGAATATTGCGTGTCCTATTAGACCTACGAAGAGGTGGTATTGTTTTAGGTTCAACCGATAGCGCATCATCATGAGTTCTCGGTTGTGGGTCTAGACTAGGTGTCTCTGTAATGTCTATTGGAGTTCCTTGAACTTCTTCAAGTTCAATGTAACTCCCACTGTTTTCTTGTAAAAGAAATTTTTTTTCTATAAATACAGCATGCCTTGAAACAAACACCTTTTGTTCCAAGGGATGATAGAATTGGTAACCCTTCTTTTCCTTAGGGTATCCAATAAATAGACATTTATCAGACTTAGCATCCAATTTGTCTGATACGGTCCGCTTCACATAAGCAGGACAACCCCATATTTTAAGGTGAGTTAAACGAGGTTTCTTACTATTCCACGTCTCATATGGAGTAGTATAGACTACCTTGGTTGGGATCTGTTTAGCAAGTAAACAGCTGTCTTAAGTGCATAGCTCCAAAAGGATTTTGGAAGAGTTGCATGGTTCATCATAGATCTAACCATGTCCATCAAGGTTCTGTTACGTCTCTTAGATACACCATTATGCTGTGGTGTATACGGCGGAGTCCATTGGGAACATATCTCATTGTCCCTAAGATAATCTTGAAACTCTTGACTTAAGTATTCACCACCCCGATCTGATCGAAGTATCTTAATACTTTTGCCAAGCTGTTTCTCTACTTCACTTCTGAACTCTTTGAATTTCTCAAAAGCTTCAGATTTGTGTTTCATTAAGAACACATACCCGAATCGTGAGTGATCACCGATAAAGGTAATGAAGTAGCTATAGCCTCCTTGTGCAAGAGTTGACATTGATCCACATACATCAGTATGTATTAGACCAAGCAATTCTCCCACTGGTTTACCTTTTTCGAAAAAGGGTAATTTGGCCATCTTGCCTTTTAAGCATGATTCACATGTATCAAATGAACCGGGTTCAAATGATTCCAGAATTCCACATCGGTGTAATTTGGTCATGCGTTTCTTACTTACATGGCCAAGACGACAATGCCACGTATAGGAGTCTATTTGATTATCTATTCGAGCACATTTGTTGCTAACTTCGATATTGAAAACGTCACCGAATAAATCTAACGTGTAGATACCATTGCATAAAGTTTCGGTCCCATAAAGAACACCATTTAAAGTTATGTAACAACAATTGTTACTAAAAGTTAAATGATAACCCTTTTCATTCAAGCATGAAATAGATACAATGTTCTTTATTAACGAAGGAACAAAAA
>JAGFNQ010007841.1:144594-167537 GCA_024364735.1 Boesenbergia rotunda | reverse complement strand
ACATTAATTAAATCCTATTTATTTTTCGAATTGAATAACCCTTTTTATCAATTCGGGAGATCGTAGGAACATCTCCAAATAGGTTGATATCCAACCATAGATAAGAACAACCATGGTTGTGGCCATCAAGTTATTCTTAGTTATGAAGGTAGGCAATTATACCAATTATATATCACACATATGTAACTATCACATTATGCTATCAACTAATTGAATGTTTGCATAAATCATTGGGTTGTTAACTCATTAACAAGTATGCAACATTATGCATAGCACCCAATTGCACCTCTCTTTACATCGACCTTGGCTGTGGCACAATAAATCGATGCTCCATGCTTAAGGCTGACCCATTAATCAAGAAATAGTTTTAATATGGTTGGAGCTCATTCAACCGTTTAGTCAGGCTTGGATGTGTCCAACAACCAAAACTAAGGATTGACCTTTGACTCCAACTATATTAATCATAAACTAATTCCATGGTTTGAACATGTTGAGGTTCAAGCCGGGCATGGATGGTCCATCAACCCAAACGAGAAACAAAACTCCGGTTCTAACCATATTAATGGAAGGTATTGGCCTTAATATTTTGTAAGGGGTTTTGGGTCTCATCCTTTTCTTTTAAGCACATTCATGACATATAATTATGTCATGCTCTAATGATTTCCTTAATAAAGTATGTATGTGACTTAATTTATCAAGTCTCATTAATTGAATTAGGAACCGGATTTCCTAATTCTAATTTCACACTTTATTTAAGGAATTGTTTTGGGAAACAATTTCCTAAATTGTCATAATCAATTTCGGAAATAATATGTTTAAGACTTTGATTTCTCTAAATCAAATCTTATTAAATTAAGAGACAGATTCCCTTAATTCAAACACATATTATTTGCATAGAAATCTTATCTAAGGAAATACACTCTATAGGAAACAATTTCCTAATTAATTTTGGAGACAACAATATGTAAGAGCATCACCTCTTTAATCAAATAAGGAAATTATCGTTTGAGAATCATCTCAAAATTTCCATGATCTGATTACATATTTTATTTATGAACTAATTAATTACAACAAATTATTTTCTTTGGGTGGCTCCCCGAGGCTCAGATACCCAAAGAAAAGAAATTTGTTGTAAATCTAATTTGGCCCGCTCCCTGAGGCGTAGCCAAATTAAACATGACAATTTTATTCAAAATGGAAAATTAAATTACAACAACTAACTTTAAATTAGACGGCTCCCCGAGGCTCAATCCAAAATAAAGAATTTGTTAATAATTTAAAACAAATTCAAATTTAATTGTCAATTAATGATCTATAAATTTATCTAGACTTTCTTGAAAGAAAGTGCCCAAAATTGCGAGATTTCATAATAGGTTTTCAGAATAATTGTAAGTTGCTGGTACAAAGAAAACTTAATATTTCCAAAATTGGAAAATTTCCAAAATTGGAAAATTTCCAAAATAGAAAATTTCTAAAATTGGAAAGTTTCCAAAAATGGGAAGTTTTCACAAATATCATAAAATTTCAGAAACTAGGATATTTCAAAAGTTTGCGAAATTTCATGAGGATTTCCAAACTTTGAAATTCCTAAATCTAAAATTTATCATAATTGGAAAGTTTCCATAATTGGAAAATTTTCCAAAATTGAGATCATGACAAAGTTTTCCGCAAAACAATTATATGATTATGTCGAACACAAACCGACTCTGATACCACTGTTGGGACCGGGTGCATGTTGACATGGATGTGGGTTTGTAATTTTAAAATTAATTACGTGCAGTGAAAGATTTAGCATAAATAATTTCTTAAATTATTTAACCACACATCTAGCATGCAACCTTATGTTGTGTAGACATGATCATATATTTAAAATTTTGCAGAAACGTAAACTAATTTACTTGTTATCTCGCGTAACTCGAAGAAAGGGACGAGATCCAACCGTAAGCGTCCCTTAGAAGCTCCGCCTCTATTCGCGTCCACGCCGAGTTTTCTTCGGGATGACTTCGCAAAGCCACGAGTTTCGTGCCGACAAGAACTACTAGATTCTCCAAAGGCACGACAAGAGTACCAAGAGAGAGATGGGAAGACTAACCACCAAACGAAGAACAGAATGAAAATTCCGGGAGGAAGGAAGGAGTTGCGGCCGCTTCTTCTTCTTCTTCGGCAGCTGCTTGGTGGTGGTTGAAGCTCACGGCAAAAGGGGTTCTCCTTTTAGGGCCGACAGCACTAGAGGAGGGAGAGGGAGAGAAGGAGAGAGAGAGAGGGCTTATTTCCAGATCTCTTAGATTAAATGCCAAGCCTTGCCATGGTTCCTTTATATAGTAGCCTCTCAATCGCCAAGTCTCCTTTTTATGGAATAAATTTTCATAAGAAATTTATCATATAAATTTTTCTATGATTTATTATATTATGCCAAGTTTTTATCATAATTTAATTCATGATAAAAATCAACCATGTCTCCCTTTTCTTATGGAATAAATTTTCATAAGAAATTTGTTATATAAATTTTTCTTATCATGGAAAATCAATTCATAATTGAT
The DNA here is from genome assembly GCA_024364735.1 of Boesenbergia rotunda. Lineage (NCBI taxonomy): Eukaryota > Viridiplantae > Streptophyta > Magnoliopsida > Zingiberales > Zingiberaceae > Boesenbergia > Boesenbergia rotunda. The sequence goes on along the minus strand of JAGFNQ010007841.1, from coordinate 164,997 downwards.
TTTATAATATAAAATAAACTATTCAAAGTTTATTTTAATTTCCACGAAAATAATAAACCAAACCTCGGTTTATAAAAATTTATATATTATTCATAATTTAATAAAACAAACCAGACTTGGTTTATTTTATAAATTAAACCAAATAATTTGATTTTTCCTTTTTGTTGTGGCCGGCCAACCAAAGAGGGTGGAGACCCTCTTTGGCCGGCCACATTCAAGCCTTGACCCCATGGATTAAACTCATTTAATTCAACCAATAAGTCTCCAAAAGACTTAGCCATTTTACACTTCCGATGCGTCTGTGAAAAAATTCAGATTCGACTTATCTCTCTTGATCGGAAAATCTAATTTTCAACTCGTTTTAAATCCCTCGGATTACTCGTAGTGCGTGTGACTAAATAGGCTTTCGATTTATGTTGGCTGTCTATAATTAATCAATTATAGAACGATCATGAGTGGCACCTAGTAGTACATCATGATCCCCAATAATCGAATGATCAACGGTTGACCTTAAAAACAATTCCGAAACCCTTCAGCAGCTATAATCAATCGTGCCTCATTCCCTTCACTATCTTATACCCACATGGTTCAGGACATGGTCTATGTGTGTCAGTCCCCACTAGGCTGACTATGTCACACCTAGCCCAAGTAACGTTCTCTCGTCCTACGGATTCTAATTACTCTCATGTATTTAAGATATTCATACTCTGAACATGTCATGCTCTGGCCAGAGGCTTCGAGTAACAATCCGACGATAGGCCTTGGGTATACATCTCCTCTCAAGGAGTGGTGAATCCTTTGTAGGTTGTTCAAACATCTTCGGGCACTTCGGCTTATACCCAACCATCCTGGGTCCACACCTCCTTGGAGATGCTTGCTTAAGATGTCAAAGTATAAGTCTCCATGACCAAGATGACTTGAACACCGCAAATCAAAGGAACATCGCACTCAAGCTGCAGTAAGAACTTCACTGATATGTCTATAAGTATACTACCATATGAAGTTTTACAGCCAGTTACTCCAATGAACTAGTTCCCTTAACTAGCATTCATGTTTATCTCCGGACATCCCAATGTCACCAGCCAGTGAGAATCAGCTGATTAGAGAATAACCCATGCTAGTCTCAACAGAAATGATAGTGTCCGTATCCATCTATTCATCGACTAGGGACAATTTCAATACTTCACAATTGCACATGTAGAGATAATCACTAGTTGTGAATTCAACACAAATTCTCTCATGCTGTGAATTGTATTGCGGACATTCAGTAAATGAGTTTAAGATCTCAATCAAATATACAGACATGTATACTCAAATAGTGAATATTCATTTATTAAAATAAATGATTACAATCATAAGGCGATTGTCTTAGGACACTTCTCTCTTATTACTAACATAGTAGAATTCTAATGGACTCTAATCTAACTATGGGGGCATAGGTCTCATCATAGTCTAGTCGCTCAACTTGGTTAAACCCCCTAGCTACTAACCTAGCATTGTTCCTAGTGATTTTGCCTTGATCATCTAGTTTGTTCCTAATGACCCATCTAGTGGTTACAATAGTGCAATCATTTGGTCTAGGAACCAACTCACAAACTTCACTCCTTTCGAATTGATTTAGCTCCTCTTGCATAGCTAAGACCCAATCTACATCACTTAATACATCATCAATAGACTTAGGTTCTAATTGAGAAATTAAGGCAATTTGACTAGTTTGGTCTCTAAAATAGGACCTAGTCCTTACTCCTTGAGTGACATCACCCACTATTTGATCAATAGGGTGATCTTGGTGATGTCTCAAGGGTCTAGAGGTTGTGGGTTCATTAACTACATGATCCTCATCCTCTAGGGTACATCTCACTCCCCCTTGATCATTGTCCTCCAAATGTAGGTCTTGGATTCTTTGGGTAAGGGGTTGACATTCCTCTATATCCTTATCAATTGAGGCTTTTCTGGGGTAGGTGTTGGTAGATTCATCAAATTCCACATTAAAGGACTCCTCAATTACCTTGGTCCTTTTGTTGTAGACCCTATAACCCCTACTAGTGGATGAATAGCCAACTAAAATTCCCTCATCCGCTTTTGATTCAACTTTCCTTAGGTCATCCTTGGTATTCAAAATATAAACCTTACATCCAAAGACTCTAAAATAATGGACTTGTGGAATTCTCCCATTCCACAACTCAAATGGTGTTTTACCTAAAAACCTATGTACCAAAACCTGATTTTGAATGTAACAAGCGGTATTAACCGCTTCGGCCCAAAAATAGCTAGGAAGAGAATATGCATTAAGCATAGTCCTAGCAGCTTCTTGTAGGATTTTGTTTCTCCTCTCTACCACCCTATTTTGTTGAGGAGTCCTTCGGCATGAAAATTCATGCTTATACCCATTTTCTACACAAAATTATGAGAAGCTTGAGTTTTGGAACTCCCCACCATGGTCACTCCTAATTCGGTTAATCTATAGGTGTTTTTCATTTTCTACCCTCTTACTAAATCCTATAAAGATTTCTAAAGTATCGTCTTTATGTTTCATAAAGAAAACTCATGTAAATCTAGAAAAGTCATCTACTATAACTAAATAATATTTACTCCCTACTAGTGAGAGAGTACTATGACAATCAAACAAATCAATATGTAAAAACTCTAAAGGTAAAGTGGTGGTGGTTAGGGTTTTACCTTTGTGCGATGATTTTGATTGCTTACCCTCTTGGCATGCATCACACAATTTGGTCTTCTCATACTTGATCATAGGTAACCCTTTCACCAACTCCTCCTTGGCTACTCTTGCAATGCTCCTCATGTTGATGTGCTCAAGTCTTCGGTGCCACAACTACCCTTCTTCTTCTTTAGACATTAGAAACTTAGGCAAATGGTTAGAACCATAAGCAAGATCAAGATAGTACAAGTTAGCCTCTCTATACCCTTCTAGTATGACATTATCGGACCCATTTTGTTTAATTAGGCATTTCCTAGCATGGAATTCAACCCTATACCCCACATCACATAATTAACTTACACTAAGTAAATTAAATTTCATGTCTCTAATTAAAAGTACTTTGTGGATAGAGATTGTAGGAGATACCTCAATGGTGCCCCTACCAATAATTTTGAGTTTCCCATTATTTTCAAAGGAAGTCGTCCCTTCTCTTAGGTAGCTTATAGTAGTGAACTTGCTCACATCTCCGGTCATATGTCTTGAGCATCCACTATCTACTATCCATATATTTGAGGCATCTTTGACCTTCACCTACACACATGGAAGACACACTCTTTTGGTACCCAAATTTTTGGTACCCACAAGCATCATTTAAAAATTTCTTTGGTACCCAAGCCTTCTTGATGTTTCCCTTAGTCCCTTGTCTACTAGATGTACCTTTTCTACCCATGAGTGAGACAAAGGCCACTTCCTTGGTCTTTGGCCTATATCTTAACCCAACCTTGTTATAGACGGCTCTTTGACTGTTTATTATCATGTCAAGGTTACTAGAGCCAACTTAGAACTTTCTAAGTGCCTTGGTTAGGTCTTCTACCTTTTTCCTTAGTTCCTTATTTTCATTTTCAAAGCATGTATCATGTGATATGGTAGAACAAGCATGCAAATCTTCCTTAAGTTTTGTAGATTCTACTCTAAGCATGGCAATTTCATCCTTTAAGTACTTAATTTTTCTCCTAGCTCTAGCTAAATTCATGTTCGTACTAGAAAGAATCTTAACCAAAGTAGAAGAGGGTAAGCTATATACCTCACTTAACGACACCTCGGATTCGGATGATGATGATAATGAGCCGCTTTCTTCTTCACTACTTGAGCTTCTCTCATCATCTGATGACTCTGAATGGTCCACTGCCATAAGCGCAAAGTGGGACACGTGCTCCTCTTCCTCCTCCGAGGATGATGGATCATCCCAAGTTACCTTGAGGTTGGTGGCACTCTTCTCCTTTCCCTTAGTCCTCTTCTTGTTACCTCTCTTCTTCTCCTCCTTCTTTTCTTCCCTTCTCTTAATTTGGGGGCACTCATTCTTCATGTGTCCCTCTTGGTGGCAGTAGTAGCAGATGATGTCCTTGCACTTACTTTTGGATCCTTTCCTAGCATAAGACTTGTTAGAAAAATATTTAAATGCCCTACGCATTTTTCTTACCATGAAGGCCTCTTGGTCGCTATCCATAGAGGCACTGGACTCCTCTGACTCGGATGAAGAGGAGTAGACCACCTTCTTCTTTTACTTCTTCTTCCTCTTCTCCTTTTCTGCAATGAAAGCTATACCTTTCTCTTTAGCTGAAACATTAGCTTGCTCGTGCAATTCAAATTCGCAAAATAAATCATCTTATTTAACTATAGACAAATTCCTTGATACTTTGTAGGCATCAACCATTGATGGCCACAAGGTTGTTCTCGGGAAGGATTGTAGAACGTACCTTATGAGATCCCAGTTTTCAACTTTCTCTCCAATCAAATGGAGTTCATTGATGATCTCCTTTACCCTTCTATACAACTGGCTCACGGTCTCGTTGGTCTTTATGGATAATGATTGGAGTTGGGCAACGAGTAGATCCTTCTTTGCCCTTCTAGACTCATTGGCCCCTTCATTGAGTTCCACGAGTTTCTCCCATAACTCCTTGGCGCTCTTGAATGCCCCCACCTTGTTGAGTTGCTCCTTTGAGAGCCTGCATTGAGGTGTGGTGGTGGCCTTCACATTTGATTGCGCCCTCTTCATGACATCCTTCGGCCATGATCTCATTGGCAGTGGCTCTCCTCTTTCGTCGACAGGTGCATCGAATCCATCTACAACACTAATCCAGTTTTCAATATCGTTCATCAAATAGTATTGCATGTTGGGGCAGGCAGCACCTAAGTCAAACCTGGGTTTTGATATCGACAAAGGGTTCAAAAGTTAAGTATTATTTGTGTTCTAATGTGTTCATTAAGTGTGCAGAAAGAAGTCCTAGCAAAGGGTTGCTGGGCACCTGGCGAAGGGCTGCCAGGAGTCTAAGACCTGGCGAAGGACTGCTAGGCACCTGATGAAGGACTGCTAGGCACCTGGCGAAGGATTGCTGGGAATCTAAGACCTGGTGAAGGACTGCTAGGCACCTGGTGAAGGACTGTTAGGAACCAAAGACCTGGCGAAGGGCTGCTAGGCATCTGGCGAAGGACTGCTGGGCAAAAGTCCAACCGGAGGAGCCGGTTGGAAAAAGGTAAACTCTCCTGAGAGGAGTAGGTGAGGACGGGTTCCCCATCAAGGGAACAATAGGCGTCAGTTCGACCTAGGGTTCCATTTGGGAGACCCAAAGTCAGAACCAAGACAGCTACGGCTGTAAGAATTATCTAATACTCTTGCTGTTGTGTTGTTTTGGACTAACCTTGGATGCAGGACTGAAGGAATGTGTTTTTGCAGCTCAGAACGCCCCAAAGGAGAGGGGCAGGCAGCTGGGCAGGGAGCCCCCAGTGTCCTGGGCACCCCCAAGGTCAAGGCAAAAAAAGTTAAGCAAGAATCGCTTCAAAAGCTTACTGGCCAGGCGCCCTTATGGTCCCGGGCGCCCTGATGGTCCCGGGCGCCCCCAGTGTCTCAGGCGCCCTGGGTCCAAGCCAACGAAGCGATCGAATTCAAGTCAGCCAAGAAGCCTATTGAACAAGTCAAGCAAGGCGCCCCCTGTGTCTCGGGCGCCCCCGTCAAACTCCGAGCCCGATCCTGTAGGGATAAGGGCTGACCGAGTTCCGGATAGGGGTTTGTGGATCAAGTGGCATGTGGATGGCGCCACCAACGTCCAGGGCACCCCCAGGTGCACTATAAAAGGGGTTCGCCCCCCAATGCTTCAGAACACACTTTTCCAATGCCACAATGCTCTTCGTTCAAGCGCTCTGCTCCGGAAACTTCTGATCTCGAGGTTCTTGCACCGAATTACGATCCACACTGGGCGTCGGTAATGAAGAATTAACCTATTCTTTTTACTGCACTATAATTGTACAATTCTCTGTAAAACTTTGCGCATTATAGAATTGCCCACAGTAAATGGTCAAGGACCGTGCACCTTGGAGTAGGAGTCGACCGCGACTCCGAACCAAGTAAAATCCTTGGTTTCTGTGTGTTGTTTTTAATTTTCGCTGCGCATTCTCTTTCTTCAAATCCGAAAGGTTTTCACGATATTCATCCCCCCCACTCTATCGTGTTTTCTCGATCCAACAAGTGGTATCAGAGCGGGGAAGCTCAAATTTGGTGCAACCACCAATTTGAGAGTTTTTCGGATTTTTTTTTTGCGAAATAATCTTTTATTTTTATTATTTTTTATCAAATTTTTATCGTTAATCGATTTTGGTACAATACCACTCGATAACTTTTTTTCTTCCCGCACTGCTAATCCAAGACCAAGTCTTGGGATGTGTTTTTTTCTCTCTCTCTTTTCAGTAAAATTCTATATGGCCATGCAAGGGGGCTTCAGTACCGCCAGACCACCACACTTCAGTGGGGAGGATTTCTCCTACTGGAAGAGTCAGATGGAGGTCCACCTGAAAACTCAGGTGGACATGTGGATAATAATCCAGTCTGGTCTGGAAATCCCTAAAAATGCTGACGGAGTGCCACAATCCTACACCGAATGGGATACCGCCCTAAAAAGAAAAATTGAAGCTGATGTTAAAGCAACCCAAACACTCCAATGTGGCCTAACCAAAGAAGAGCTGAACCGGGTCGGTCCATTCAACAGTGCAAAGGAACTCTGGGGTAAGCTAATTGAGTTGCACGAAGGAACCTCCGACACCCGAATCAGCAAGAGGGACCTACTACTGCCAAGCTGTATACAATCAAGATGAACGACAACGAATCTGCAGCCCAGCTCCACGCCAGAATTCAGAAGCTAATGAACGGTCTACACACAATCAGTCACAAGGTAGAAAATCGTGACCTGATCAGGTATGCTCTTAACACTTTCCCGAGAAACACTTTGTGGACATCTATGGTAGATGCGTACAATGTTTCAACGGATTTATCTAAAATTAAATTAGATGAGTTATTTTCTGAACTAGAATTACATGAGCAGACTAACTGCACCCTGGCCGAGAAAGGCATTGCTTTTGTTGCAGGTAAAACTGGAAAAATGACCAAGAAAAAGACTCAACCTGCACCCGAGTCTGATTCAGACTCAAACTCAGAAGACAACGAAGGAAATCGACCCCAACTGGTTCGGCTAGCCCGAGACTACTACAAGGAACTGAAAAACCAGACTAACAGAAGGAAAGCCAGCCGAAGAAAGGAAGAACTAGCTGATCCTTCAAACGAAAAGAACAAACCAAACGTGATCTGTTACGAATGCCAAATGAAGGGTCACTATAAGAACGAATGCCCTAATATGAAGGAAGCCAAGAAAACAAGAAGGAAGAAGGCCCTTCAAGCAACATGGGACGAGTCTTCCTCTGAAGAAGAAGAAGAGGCCCCACAGTCGAACCTGCTCGCTCTGATTGCATCAGAAGAAATCGAGACCGAGTTAGAATCGAAACCGGACGACGACAAACTCACATTTTCAGAGGACGACGAAATCACTGTAAGTGGATTTTCTAAAAGTCAATTATCCGAATTAATTGCGTATCTTTCTCGAGATCCTCAACTGAGAAGGTTCAAGAAGGTTCAAGAAGGAGTTGACTCTAGATCCTCAAGGAGGGAGCTGACTCTAGATCCTGAAAGAGGGAGCTGACTCTAGATCCTGAAAGAGGGAGCTGACTCTAGATCCTCAACTGAGAAGGTTCAAGAAGGAACCTCTACTCAAGTTGAAAAACTTGAGAAAGAGAACTCCTCCTCGAAAACTCAAGTCAAGGACCTTAGAGTAGCCTTAGAACGATTCACTTTTGGTTCCAAGGGCCTTGACATGATCCTTGAAAAATAGAAGTCGGTTCTAAATCGATCCGGGTTAGGCTATCGAACCAAATCTAGACAAAAATCATACTATGCTGTACTAAATCAGTCTAGACCTAAAATTTAGGCATGGGTACCCAAACTGTGCCTGAGCAAAAAAACTGGATCAAATCAGTATTGGATCCCCAAGGACAAGATTCACATCTTGCCAAACCATTATCGTGGCTTTAGTCCAGGGGGAGACAATTTAAAAATAATTTTTATAATTAACTAAATACTTTTTCTTATTGTAAAATTGCATGATTTATTGTTTATTTATTTTTTGCAATTTATCATGCTTAGACTTAGGACTGGTTAGAGTAAGGACTGAACCAATTAACTAAAATTTGAATAACCTAGTATTGGGTGGCGGTGAGATGATAGTACGTTAGGGAAGCCTCTTCTAATAAGGTCAAGTATACACTACTTGGTCTCTTTAGACTGGTGAAACTAGTCGAAGCTACCGATCCAAGACCCAAACTAGTTAGACTAGAATTTTTTAAAAAAATAATTTTGAAAATGAAATTTCATTAAAAGGCTTTGTCAAGGAAAGGGTTGATGATCCAATAAGGCTACGACCAAAGAAGGACTAGTGCCTCACAAAGACCTGGAAGCCAATTATTGAAATTCAAATTCAAATTATTCTTTGTCAAATTCAAATTTAACACAAATTTTCAGTTAATTTGTAGATTGAAGCACTCCTTTGTTAGGATCGATATGCCTTGCTAGAGGGGGGGTGAATAGCACTTTGTCGAACCCCTTCTTCCTACAAGATTGTTAGCGCAGCGGAAATACAAATAAAACAATAAATTCAATGCTAACAAACCGTATTTAGTTGATATCCACCCTGGCCGGGTGACTAATCCAACAATCCGTCGGTGGATCACTCCCCGGATAACCTCCGGCTAGCTCTCGTCGCTCCTTGTGGGTGGAGAAACCTCGCCACAACTCCATGCAAACCTCTGAGCACAAAGACTATTAACTTGCCTTTAACCAAGACAAGATTCGTCAAGAAACTCAGCCACCACGAAGTCCTCTTTAAATAGGACTCGGGGCTGATTTCTCGCTACCAGTCGACTGCCCACAGGGCAGTCGACTGGTGCCAGACAAATTCGACCGTTACACTCTAACATTCGAATTTTAGCTAACTCACCAGCCACCTACCAGTCGACTGCTCCCAGGGCTGTCGACTGGTCCCAGGGCAGAGACCTTTCTGTGAGTTCCATCAGTCGACTGCCCCCAGGCCAGTCGACTGGTCTACTCACCCACCTAAGGTTACCCATCCTGAGTACATTCCACTCCGCACTCAAACCCTAGGATTTCCCGAGTATAATCACACTGCACTCGTACCCTCACGACTCGACTGACTCCTCCTCCGCAGCCTCGACTGTTGCCTTCGCGCCCTCTTCATCTTCGGCCCTCGTCTCTCGGTTGTGCACGCAAGCCTCCAGCTTGCCTCCATGCCACCCTTCACGTACACCTCGAAGTCTGCGCCCATCAGCTCATCATCCCTGCACTCCATGGTCCCTCAGATGCGCACGCCAGCCTCCAGCTGGCCTCCATGCCATCCTTCACCGTACTGAGGTCGTCCAGTCAGGTCCATATGCGTAACCTGTACAACCTGTACACTCAACATACGCATATCAAATACAAAGGTAAACCTAACTTAAACCCTTTGCCCAAACATCAAAACACATGGTCACTCCGGACCACAGATTGCCTCAACAATCTCCCCCTTTTTGATGTTTGGCAATACGTTTAAGTTAGGGAAACAAGATAGTAGTCAAATAGCAAAATAATGCATATGCAATGCAAAAATAGATCCTATCCCAAGGCATCCCACACCTATCCCTCAAAGTTAGGACTTCTTCACACCTAACTTCCCAAGTTAGGAATCTTCACCAAAGCGGGCTTTTTAAAGCTTCTCCAAAGCTCCCCCTACATTGGACTTACAAAGGCTTTTTAAGAACCTCTCCAAGGTTCCCCTTACGCCAAGAATGGAGCAACCATGCTCCCCCTTAATCTTAGCTCCCTAGCAAAGGTGTGTTTAGTTTTCCAACTTAAACCCCAACACTTCTCCCTCTTTGCCATACATCAAAAAGACCCCAACAATATCCCAATTATCGGTTCTTTTAATCCCCAATGACCATAAACAATGTGTACTAGCCCCCCATACACTTGTTTTGCATCATTTGGACAACAAACCAGCTGCTGATACAAAACTCAGCATTGACCAGTCGGCTGCCAATATGGCAGTCGACTGATACTCTGAAAGTCTGAAATTTCAGCATTTCTGACAAAATTCAAAAATGTGCCAAAAATTCTACAAATCTCCAAAATTTCCCAAATTTTGTGGAGAGATTTGTGGTACCCATATCTACTTGGGAAAAATACTTTCTAAAATGTATTTATCATCATTCTCAAGTTTGACACAAAATCCAAAAACTAGCAAAAAGGTTCACTCAAACCTTAACCAAAAGTCCTAGTTTTGGTTTCCCCTTGATGTCTCTGCCCATGCCAACCCACAATGCGTCCCTAGCATTGATTTACATGGCAATTACACACCAAAAACCAATTTTCATGCAATATGACCCCAATGTCATATTTCCATGCATGAAACTCAAAAACACCGTGCCAAAACCCAAGAATTGAGACTCAAGTCCGTCTCCAATTCTTTTGGCACACTCCATTGTCCATCTAGACCTCTAGGAGCACCCCCTCACAAGGTCCATTCACCATATATCCCAAAGGCTCCTAGAGCTCCCCCTTGAGCTCTTAGTCCTAGCCACCTCCCTAGGTGACTCAACCATCACTAGTCCACATTGGTGTTCCACCGGTGACTCTTGGCCTACAAATTTGACACACTTAACCTTAGACACCTCATCTTTGGTTAAGTCATCCTTTTTCCCTTTAAATGACATCCCCTTTCCATTTTTGGACTCCCCCTTCTTGCCATAATCATATGCCTTCCCGACATATCTCTTTTCCTTGGCATGGGAGACCTTAGATCGGTATCCTAGACCCGATCTATCATTGGTGCAGTTTAGGCCACCCAACACCATATCTAAACCCTTAGATCCAACCGTGAATCTTTCTAGGATTTTCTCTAAAGTAACAAGCCTTGCCCTTAAGGCTTGATTTTCCCTTTTTAGCCCTCTAACCTTGGATTCCATATGTCCACTTTGGACATTCCTAGACCTATCCATTTTCTTAGGCATTTGTCTCCCCTTCTTGGGGTCAATGCCTTGATCCTTAGGTACCCAAGTCTTACGTCTATCATGATGCATGTTTGTCTTAGGGTTATGATCTACCTTGTTACCCTTAGTCCTATCATTGTACTTAAATCCATGATTATGCATAAATAAACAATTCTCATGAGTTCTAGCATGCATGGGTGGGTAATTAATATGATTCTTGAAATGTAAAGAAGAACTTGAAATCGAATTTATTTTTAAACTAGGGTTAGAGGGTACCTCCCTTACCCTTGTAGTCCTTCCTTGTTGTGAGTTTCTTCTCTTCCTTCTTTCTTCTTTTTCCCATCTTTTTAGATTTTCCATCTTCTTTAGCTCACCTTTTCTAGGGCATTTAGTGTGATAATGCCCTAGTTCTCCACATGTGAAGCATCGAATCTTCTTCCTTTTAGCTTGAGCTTCACCAATTCTACAACTCACATTAGCTTTAAAGGAATTTATAATGGGTTTAGGGTGTACCTCCTTTTTCTTATCTAGTGGGCACTTATCCTTGTAGTGCCCCTTTTCATTGCACCCAAAGCATACAATGTGGTCTTTAGCCCTTGCTTTGGTGGAGGTTGAGGCTTGGTTGACTTCCTCTTCACCCTTGGATGAAGTGGAGACTTCCTCTTGATCATGTGTAGGTGAGGGTCTCTCCTCCCCCTCAATCCTTGAGGTGGTGACCTCCTCCTCTTCTCTTGATGAGGTGGATGACCTCTCACTTTCTTCTTCACTTAAGGATGTGGACACTTCTTCCTCCTCTTGAGCTATTGAGCTCACTTCCTCGGGTTCATCTACTCCTTGATTTTGTGTAGGGTTCTTGTGATATTCCACCAACTTGGTCCATAATTTGTGTGCATTTTTATAATTCCCTACAATACTCAAAACATTGTTAGGAAAAACATCAATTAATACATCTATTACATTCTTTTTTGCCATAGAGTAGTCTTGTTGCTCTTGAGTCCAATATCTAGGACGAAGCTTCTTTCCATGCTTGTCCTTTGGAACTTCGAAGGGCTCTTCTAGCATGGCCATGCACTCCCACTCCATGCTAAGCCAATTCTTCATCCTCGCCCGCAAATAGTCGAAATCCTCATTGTCGTAGGGCGGTGGGGTGTAGATGTTGTCCCCCAACTTATCTTCCATTATTTCTTCTCCTCTAGTGTGTGCTCCCTCGGCGGTTAGTCCGATCAAGAGCAATCCTTGCTCTGATACAAATTGTTAGGATCAATATGCCTTGCTAGAGGGGGGGTGAATAGCACTTTGTCGAACCCCTTCTTCCTACAAGATTGTTAGCGCAACGGAAATACAAATAAAACAATAAATTCAATGCTAACAAACCGTATTTAGTTGGTATTCACCCCGGCCGGGTGACTAATCCAATAATCCGTCGGTGGATCACTCCCCGGATAACCTCCGGCTAGCTCTCGTCGCTCCTTTAGGGTGGAGAAACCCCGCCACAACTCCAAGCAAACCTCTGAGCACAAAGACTATTATCTTCCCTTTAACCAAGACAAGATTCGTCAAGAAACTCAGCCACCACGAAGTCCTCTTTAAATAGGACTCAGGGTTGATTTCTCGCTACCAATCGACTGCCCACAGGGCAGTCGACTGGTGCCAGCCAAATTCGACCGTTACACCTCAACGTTCGAATTTTAGCCAACTCACCAGCCACCTACCAGTCGACTGCCCCCAGGGCTGTCGACTGATCCCAGGGCTGTCGACTGGTCCCAGGGCTGAGATCTTTCTGTGAGTTCCATCAGTTGACTGCCCCCAGGCCAGTCGACTGGTCTACTCACCCAGCTAAGGTTACCCATCCTGAGTACATTCCACTCCGCACTCAAACCCTAGGATTTCCCGAGTATAATCACACTGCACTCGTACCCTCACGACTCGACTGACTCCTCCTCTGCAGCCTCGACTGTTGCCTTCGCGCCCTCTTCATCTTCGGCCCTCGTCCCTCGGATGTGCACGCAAGCCTCCAGCTTGCCTCCATGCCACCCTTCACGTACGCCTCGAAGTCTGCGCCCATCAGCTCATCGTCCCTGCACACCATGGTCCCTCAGATGCGCATGCCAGCCTCCAGTTGGCCTCCATACCATCCTTCACCGTACTGAGGTCGTCCAGTCAGGTCCATATGCGTAACCTATACAACCTGCACACTCAACATATGCATATCAAATACAAAGGTAAACCTAACTTAAACCCTTTGCCCAAACATCAAAACACATGGTCACTCCGGACCACAGATTGCCTCAACATCCTTTTCAAAATAAATTCAAAACAAATTGCTTTCAAAATTAATTCAATTTTTTTAAAATTAATCATGATTTTCCAAAATAACTTCTTATTTCTACGAAAACCTGTCTCACAAAAACCTATAAGGCTAACATGATTGACAACTCTAGACTGGGTGAGATGGCTAGATATAACTTAACTAGAATTAATCTGATTCCTGTACTTTTGTCAAGTGCATACATTAAAACTTGTAATTTAGAACTGAGTTGACTGTTGCCTGGTTAATTCAGTCAAACTAGTCAAAATAGTCAATATTGGTCAAAATAGTCAATCAAAATAGTTAATACTAGTCAAAATAGTGAAACCTGGTTGGAACTGGTCAAAAATAGTCAAACCATGATCAAACAGTCAAATTCGGTCAAAAAAACAGCAAGAGCTGTCACAGCCCCGGCACCCATGACCCATCGGGCACCCTCCTTTTGGCTTTTCTCTTCTCAACAAGGCAGGAAAGCTGCCATCTCTTCCTGACAAGGGCGCCCAGACCCTTACGGGCGCCCCCAGGATCATCTAAAGATGGAAACTTGACAGCTCTCCCTGATCAGGGCGCCAGGCCCTTACGGGGGCCCCCAAGACCAGGTTAAAAGCTGCTAAGCAGCCTACCTCTTGACCGGGGGCGCCCTCGACCATCAGGGTACCCTTAGACCCTTCATCCGAACCCTATAAAAGGCCCCCAATGTTGGTGCAGAAAGCACCAAAGTCAAACCTGTGTTTTGATAATGGCAACAGGGTTCAAAAGTTAAGTCTTAGTTGTTATCTAAAATGTTACTCTAGTGGCCAGGATACAAAGCCCTAGCGAAGGACTGCTAGGCACCTGACGAAGGACTGCCAGTATCCAAGCCCTGGCGAAGGACTGCTAGGCAACTGGCGAAGGACTGCCAGTATCCAAGACCTAGCGAAGGAATGCTAGGCTCCAGGCGAAGGACAGCTTGGGACTGAAGCCCTAGCGAAGGAATGCTAGGCACCGGGCGGAGGACAGCTCGGCATCCAAGACCTGGCGAAGGACCGCGAGGCAAAAGTCCAACAAGAGGAACGGTTGGCATCAGGTAAATTCTCCCGAGAGGAGTAGGTGAGGACGCGTTCCCCGTCGAGGGAACAGTAGGCGTCGGTTCGACCTAGGGTTCCATTTTGGAGACCCAAAGTCAGAACCAAGACAGCTAAGGCTGTATAAAAACTAACAACTTACTGCTTTATATTGTTTTCGGACTAACCCTGGATGTAGGACCAAAGGAACGTGTGTTTGCAGCTCAGAGAGCCTCAAAGGAGTGAGGCAGCAACTGAGTAGGGCGTCCTGAGTGTCCAGGGCGCCCCCAAGGTGAACAAGAAACAAATGAAGCAAAAAGGAGCTTCGGCTGACTACTGGTCGGGGCGCCCTCAGCAGCCAGGGCGCCTTCAGCGCTCAGGGCGCCCTCAGCAGCCAAGGCGCCCCGCGCCTATGCCAGCGAAGCCAAAGACCCTTATCCAGACGAGATGCCCACGCGGAAGGAGTCAAGCAGGGCGCCCCCAGCATCCAGGGCGCCCCCAGGGTCAAACCTCATCCCTATTCGAGTGGGATAAAGGTTGACCGAGCGAATCTCGGATCACGTGACACGTGGGGGGGCGCCCCCGACGTCCAGGGCGCCCCGGGGTGCTATAAATAGCACCCAACGCCCAGGCTTCGAAGAACATCTCGAACACAACGCTTCTACGCTCTTCTGCCCTCACGCCTCGCTCCGAAAACTGCCCAACTCGAGCCGACGACGTCCTGCTGCTCCGAAAATGTCAATCTACTCGGACGTCTGTAAAGAAGAGTGATTTTCAATTTACTGCACTTACTCTGTAATCAATATTTGTAAATTGCTTTTGCGCCTATATAGAATTGCCCAAAGTAAACGGTCAACGACCGTGGGCCTTGGAGTAGGAGTCGACCTAGGCTCCGAACCAAGTAAAACCTCCCATGTTTGCGTTGTGTGTTTTTAACTTCCGCTGTGCAATTTCTCTTAGTTTTCAAATCTGAAAGTTTTCTGATATTCACCTCCCCTCTATCGGTTCTCTCGATCCAACAAGTGGTATCAGAGCGGTGAAGTTCAAACTTGGTGCAACCACCAGTTTGAAATTGTTTTTTAGATTTTTATTTTTTTCTATTCCTCGTTCGAATTCTCTTTAAATATTCGTTCGAACTTTCTGTTTCTCGTTAATCGAGGTTGGTACAACACCCCTCGTTATTTCATTTTATTTCATCCCACACTACTAATCCAAGACCTAGTCTTGGGAATTTTGTTTTTGTTTGTTTTCTTATTCTACAGAGTAAATGGCCATGCAAGAAGGTTGTAGCACCGCCAGACCTCCACTTTTCAGTGGAGAAGACTTTTCCTACTGGAAAAGTCGAATGAAGGTCCACCTGAAAACTCAGGTGGACATGTGGATCATCATCCAGTCCGGACTGGAGATCCCCAAAAAAGCCGAAGGAGTACCGCAGACCTACTCAGAATGGGACAACACCCTAAAGCTCAAAATTGAAGCCGATGCAAAGGCGACCCAGACTCTCCAATGTGGATTAACAAAAGAAGAGCTGAACCGAGTGGGCCCCTTCAACAGTGCAAAGGAGCTGTGGGCAAAGCTGATCAAACTGCATGAAGGAACGTCAGACACCAGGATCAGTAAGAGAGATCTGCTCCTGAACAAACTCTACACCATCAAGATGTCCGACACTGAAATAGCAGCCCAACTCCACGCACGCATACAAGAATTGATGAACGGTCTTCACACTATAGGTCACAAGGTAGAAAATCGTGACCTAATCAGGTATGCCCTAAACGCCTTCCCTAGAAATACCTTGTGGGCATCTATGGTAGATGCATACAAGGTTTCAAGGGATCTTTCAAAAATAAAGTTAGACGAATTATTTGCCGAATTAGAACTGCACGAACAAACTAACTCCAATATGGTCGAGAAAGGAATTGCCTTCATTGCAGGTAAAACTGGAAAGTCAGCAAAGAAGAAACCGCAAACTGAACCTGAGTCTAACTCAGACTCAGACACAGAAGATGAAGAAGAACAAACTAAGCTGGTCCGACAGGCCCGAAGCTATTACAAAAAGCTGAAGAACCAAACCAACAGACGGAAAGCCGGTCGAAGAAAGGACGAACCAGTTGAACCCGCAAATGACAAAAACAAGCCCAACGTGACCTGCTACGAGTGCAAGAAAAAGGGTCACTACCAGTCAGAGTGTCCTAACCTAAAGGAGACTAAAAAGACGAGAAGAAAGAAAACACTGCAAGCAACCTGGGATGAATCTTCCTCTGAAAAAGAAGAAGAAGTACCCCAGTCTAACCTTCTAGCCTTGACCGCCTCGGAAGAAGTCGAGACCGAGTCAGAATCAGAACAGGACGACGGCAAACTGACCTTCTCAGAAGATGGTGAAATCAAGGTAAGTGGCTTTAATAGAAGTCAGTTAAACGATTTAATTTCATATCTTTCTCGAGATTTGGCGAAACCCAAACTCCGAATCGAATCCCTCCGACAGGAAGTAAAACTCCTGAAAGAGGAAGCTAAATCTAAACCCTTAACCGAGAAAGTTCAAGAAGGAACTCCTACTCAAGTTGAAAAACTTGAGAAAGAGAACTCCTCCCTGAAAACTCAGGTTAAGGATCTTAGATCAGCTTTAGAATGATTTACCTCTGGTTCCAAGGGTCTAGACATGATTCTTGGAAAACAGAAGCTCGTTCTAAATCGATCCGAACTTGGCTATAGAACCAAATCCCGACAAAGATCTTACCTTGCTGTACTGAATTAGTCTAGAGGTAAAGTTCAGGCATGGGTACCTAAACTGTGCCTGAACAAACCAACTGGATCAAATCAGTATTGGATCCCCAAGGACAAGATTCACATCTTGCCTAATCATTATCGTGGCTATAGTCCAGGGGAAGCCAAATTAAAAACTATTTTTATTGTCAAAATAGAATTTAATTTTTGCAATTTGCTTAATTGATTGTTTATTTAAATTTATGCAATTTACCATACTTAGACTTAGGATAGTATAAGGACAGAACAAACTTAACTGAAACTTGAAAACATAGTATTAGGTGGAGGTGAGATGATTGTACGTTAGGGAAACCAATTCTAATAAGATCAAGTTCACTTGGTCTCTTTAGACAGGTAAAACTAGCCGAAGCTACTGATCCAAAATCCAAACTAGTTAGACCAGAACTTTTTCAAAGATTAATTTTGGAAATGAAACTTTATTAAACGGTTTTGTCAAGGAAAGGGTTGATGATCCAATAAGGCTACGGCCAAAAGAAGGTCTAGTGCCTCGCCAAGACCTGAAAGCCAATTTTTGAGTTTCAAATTCAAATTACTTTTTGTAAAATTCAAATCTAACACAATTTTCAGTTAAGTATAGATTCAAACATCTCTTTTCAAAATAAATTGAAATGTTTTTCAAAAACTAATTAAGATTTTCAAAATGAATCATGGTTTTCAAAAATTCTTTTATCAAAACCTGTCTCACAAAACCTATAAGGCTAACGTGATTGACAACCCTAGATTGGGTGAGACAGTAAAATTAAACTCAATTATGATTCCTTTAATACCGGTATTGTAGTTTAATCCTATATTTCAAACCATGGTCAACTCGGTCAAACCATGGTCAACGTAGACAAACCTTGGTCAAAACACTCAAATCGGGTCAAATCCGGTCAAAAACACTTCGTAAGGGTCAAAACTAGTCCTTAGGGCCCCAATCCCTTGAGGGTGCCCCGAGGTTGGTCAAAAGCTGCCAAAAGGCAGCTGCAGCCTGACTAGGGCGCCCACGTCAGGCGGGGTGCCCTCCTATAGTCCTTCAAACGGCAAAAAGCTGCTGAAAGGTAACTGCAAGCCTAGTCGGGGCGCCCTCGGCAGACAGGGCGCCCTCCCGATAAAGGGCGCCCTCCCGATAAAGGGCGCCCGAAACTGCCTATAAAAGGGGTTCCATGCTCCTTCTTCTCCACACACTCAAACCACTACTTCTCCTAAATTCTCTACTCTCCAAGAAATCTTGCAACCCTCTCAAGCTCTCATCTTCAACAATGCCTCCCCGAGCAGCTCGGTACAATTTTTAATTAACTTAATTTCCTTTCAATTTTTCTCTAAATGCATACTTTCTTTAAATACATATTCTTTCTCTTAGAAGACGCCGACCAAACCAGGCAGAACCCGGTACCCAACCTAGTCCTGATCCTAGGTTTCCGAATTTAGAATTGTGTAATAAGTTCGCTCGTACCACCTATCAACCTATCAAGACGAGCTACTTGAATAGACAATTTTTCACCCAATCCTGTCCCTTAGCAATGAACATCATAAACTTTTACCAACTTGACAATCTCGTATTCTGCACCCACTCAATCAATACTTCCTTATGTGCAGAATTTTACAATAATATAATTAGACAGGATAATCTCATGTTCTCCACCACTGTTCAAGGAATCCCCTTAACTATCACACCAACATTACTCAATCGATTTCTAGGACTACGACTCTCGCAGTCCACCTTCTGTTGTTACCCTCCTAGGGAGCCTCCCTTTGATGCTCCCTACTCTCAGATTACCTTAGATACATTGCACTCATATTTCTTTAGGCGACCTGTGGCCAGACGATTTCAATCTGTCGAATTAGAGGTCCAGGACTACACTCTATATAGGGTCATAGTCCGATGTATTCTGCCATTATCCACCGGGACGTCGCGACTATTCCACACCTTTCTCCTGTACGCCCTGATTCACCAGCTAGACATCGACATAGGACTTCACATGTTTCATGCTATCCTACACGCATCCAGTGTTACCACGCAAGGGCGGGTACGCACACCCTACTGCCACATCATCACGTCCCTATTACATCACCATGGTAGAAACATTACCGAGGGAGAGATGGCCGCTTTGACCGATTACGATGAGATAGGCTATAGAAACTTCGCCCTAGCTGGTATAGAGGTGTCCGGTACCGGGGTCTTGTCCTGGAGACGTCAGAGAGTAGCTCCTCAGATCGACTCAGACGAGGAGGTTGAGGTCGACGTCGGGGACCTAGCAGCAGCAGCCCGAGCACACATCGACGAGCCCGCGCCACCGACACTCTACGAGAGGGTGACACATTTGGAGAAAAAGGTTCAGAGCCTCCGAGAGGAGGTCGAGGCCTATCATATCGAGCAGATGGAAGCTCGCAGAGCCGATCGAGAAGTGGCTGACGCACGATTCATTGAAATGATGGCATGCTTCGATTCATGGCAGCCGGACCCATCTGATCATCCCGGTCCCTCGTCCTAGATTTGCTTAGTATTGTACCAGTAACTATCTAACTGCCCCTACTCAGTAGGGTTGACATATGACTGTGTTGACATTCCTATGTTGACTAGCTTATGAGTACTTGGTTCCTTTCTATTCGGCAGTCTCCTTTCTATTCGGCAGTTAGGATTGTGCTTAGTAGAATAGATTTAGCTCATTATTGATTTTTTAATCAATTAAATTCTTTTTTTTTTCAAAATGCTTTCAAAATCATCTCTTACTTAATTTTGAAAAAAAAGTTTTCTTTTATTTTTTGACTTAGTTTTATTTCAAAACTACCCCTTTTCAAAATTAGGGCTTCTTCGCAAATGGACCTAGCCTAGGCCCTAACCCTAGAACTGCATGCACCTATAGACTTAGAAGCCAACATCTCACAAGAACTTTAGGGTACTTTGATTGATAACCTAGAAAGGGTTGGCTTTCTGCACAACAGTCCCTTCTCTTAAGTAGCTAATAGTAGTGAACTTGCTCACATCTCCGATCATATGTCTTGAGCATTCACTATATACTATCCACATGGTTGAGACCTCCTTCACCTTCATCTATACAACATGGAAAACATATTTTTGGTACCCAAATTTTGATCCACAAGCATCATTTAAAAATCTCTTAGGTACCCACGCCCTCTTGATATGTTTTCCTTAGTCCCTTGTCTCCTAGATGCACCAATCCTACCCATGAGTGAGACAAAGGTCACTTCCT
>JAGFNQ010007841.1:0-144246 GCA_024364735.1 Boesenbergia rotunda | reverse complement strand
ACCAAAGTCAAACCTGTGTTTTGATAATGGCAACAGGGTTCAAGAGTTAAGTCTTACTTGTTATCTAACATGTCACTTGAGTGTGCAGAGTAAAAAGCCCTAGCGAAGGACTGCTAGGCACTGGCGAAGGAATGCCAGAGTAAAAAGCCCTAGCGAAGGACTGCTAGGCACTGGCGAAGGAATGCCAGAGTGAAAAGCCCTAGCGAAGGAATGCTAGGCACCGGGCGAAGGACAGCTCGGCATCCAAGACCTGGCAAAGGACCGTCAGGCAAAAGTCCAACCAGAGGAACGGTTGGCATTAGGTACACTCTCCCGAGAGGAGTAGGTGAGGACGCGTTCCCCGTCGAGGAAACAGTAGGCGTCGGTTCGACCTAGGGCTCCATTTGGAAGGCCCAAAGTCAGAACCAAGACAGCTAAGGCTGTATAAAACTAACAACTTACTGCTTTATATTGTTTTCGAACTAACCCTGGATGCAGGACCAAAGGAACGTGTGTTTGCAGCTCAGAGAGCCTCAAAGGAGTGAGGCAGCAGCTGAGAAGGGCGCCCTGAGTGTCCAGGGCACCCCTAAGGTGAACATGAAACAAATGAAGCAAAAAGGAGCTTCAGCTGACCACTGGCCGGGGCGCCCTCAGCAGCCAGGGCGCCCCCAGCAGCCAGGGCGTCCTCAGCGCTCAAGGCGCCCCCAGCAGCCAAGGGGCCCCGCGCCTACGCCAGCGAAGCCGATTACACCTATCCAGCCGAGTAGCCCGCGCTGAATAAGTCATGCAGGGCGCCCCCTGCGTCCAGGGCGCCCCCAGTGTCAAAACTCATCCCTATTCGAGTGGGATAGAGTTTGACTGAGCGAAGCTCGGATCGCTTGACACGTGGGGGGGCGCCCCGAGGTGCTATAAATAGCACCCAACGCCCAGGCTTTCAACAAGAACTTCAATCAACGCTTCCACGCTCTTCTGCTCTCGCGCCTCACTCCGGAAACCTCCCAACTCGAGCCGACGACGTCCCGCTGCCTCGAAAAAGACAACCTACATCGGACGTCGGTAAAAGAAGAGTCTCTTTTTAATTATTTAGTTTACTATGCTGAATTTGTAAATCAATCTTTGTAAACTATTATTGCGCCTCATATAGAATTGCCCAAAGTAAACAGTCAACGACCGTGGGCCTTGGAGTAGGAGTCGACCCAGGCTCCGAACCAAGTAAAATCGATTGTGTCTCTGTGTGATTTTGTTTTCTTAATTTCCGCTGCGTACTTGCTCTAAGTATTTCCGAAAAATGATTTTCGATATTCACCCCCCCCCTCTATCGGTTTTCTCGATCCAACAAGTGGTATCAGAGCGGGGAAGTTCAAACTTGGTGCAACCACCAGTTTGAAAATTTTTTTTCGGATTTTTATTTTCTTTTTCTCGTTCGAATTTTCTTTAAATATTTCGTTCGAATTTTCTTTTTCCCGTTAATCGAGGTTGGTGCAACACCCCTCGCTATTTCATTTTATTCATCCCGCACTACTAATCCAAGACCTAGTCTTGGAAAATTTTTTTGTTAGTTTTCTGTTTCAGATTAAATGGCCATGCAAGAAGGATTTAGCACCGCCAGACCTCCACTTTTCAGTGGAGAAGACTTTTCATACTGGAAAAGTCGAATGGAGGTCCACCTGAAAACTCAGGTGGACATGTGGATCATCATCCAGTCCGGACTGGAGATTCCCAAGAACGCTGAAGGAGTACCTCAAAGCTACTCAGAATGGGACAACACTCTGAAGCGCAAAATAGAAGCCGACGCAAAGGCGACTCAGACCCTACAATGCGGTTTAACAAAAGAAGAGCTGAACCGAGTGGGCCCCTTCAACAGTGCCAAGGAGCTGTGGGCAAAATTGATCGAGCTGCACGAAGGAACATCAGACACCAGGATCAGTAAGAGAGACCTGCTCCTAAACAAACTCTACACCATCAAGATGGCCGACAACGAAACAGCAGCCCAACTCCACGCACGAATCCAAGAATTGATGAACGGTCTTCACACTATAGGTCACAAGGTCGAAAACCGTGACCTAATAAGGTATGCCCTCAATGCTTTCCCTAGAAATACCTTGTGGGCATCTATGGTGGATGCATACAAGGTTTCAAGGGATCTTTCTAAAATTAAATTAGATGAATTGTTTTCTGAGTTAGAACTTCATGAACAGACTAACTGCAATATGACCGAGAAAGGAATTGCCTTTGTTGCAGGAAAAATTGGAAGATCGACAAAGAAGAAACCTCAACCTGAACCCGAGTCCAACTCAGACTCAGACGCAGAAGACGAAGAAGGAGATCAATCTGAGCTGGTCCGACTGGCCCGAAGCTATTATAAAAAATTGAAAAACTAAGTCAACACACGGAGGACAAGCCGAAGAAAGGACGAACCAGCTGAACCCGCGAATAACAAAAACAAGCCCAACGTAATCTGCTACGAGTGCAAGAAGAAGGGACACTACAAGACGGAGTGTCCAAACCTAAAGGAGAATAAAAAGACAAGAAGAAAGAAAGCACTCCAAGCAACCTGGGACGAATCTTCATCAGAAGAAGAAGAAGAAGAACCCCAGTCAAACCTACTAGCACTGACCGCTTCGGAAGAAGTCGAGACCGAGTCAGAGTCAGAAAAGGACGACGGTAGACTAACCTTTTCAGAAGACGGCGAAATCAAGGTAAGCGGTTTCAATAAAAGTCAATTGAACGAACTCATTTCTTATCTCTCTCGAGATTTGGCGAAAGCCAAACTCCGAGTCGAATCTCTCCGACAGGAAGTAAAACTCCTGAAAGAGGGAGCTGACTCTAAATCCTTAGCCGAGAAAGTTCAAGAAGGAACTCCTACTCAAGTTGAAAAACTTGAGAAAGAGAACTCCTCCCTGAAAACTCAGGTTAAGGATCTTAGAGCGGCCTTAGAACGATTCACTTCTGGTTCCAAGGGTCTTGACATGATTCTTGGAAAACAGAAGTCCGTTCTAAATCGATCCGGACTTGGCTATAAAACCAAATCCCGACAAAGATCTTACTTTGCTGTACTGAATCAGTCCAGAAGTAAAGTTCAGGCATGGGTACCTAAACTGTGCCTGAACAAACCAACTGGATCAAATCAGTATTGGATCCCCAAGGACAAGATTCACATCTTGCCTAATTATTATCGTGGCTATAGTCCAGGGGGAGCCAAATTAAAAACTATTTTTATTGTCAAATAGAATTTAATTCTTGCAATTTACCTGATTGATTGTTTATTTAAACTTATGCAATTTACCATGCTTAGACTTAGGTTAGTATAAGGACAGAACAAACTTAACTGAAACTTGAAAACATAGTATTGGGTGGAGGTGAGATGATAGTACGTTAGGGAAACCAATTCTAATAAGATCAAGTTCACTTGGTCTCTTTAGACTAGTGAAACTAGCCGAAGCTACCGATCCAAAATCCAAACTAGTTAGACCAGAACTTTTTCAAAAATTAATTTTGAAAATGAAATTTCATTAAACGGCTTTGTCAAGGAAAGGGTTGATGATCCAATAAGGCTACGGCCAAAGAAGGCCTAGTGCCTCGCCAAGACCTGGAAGCCAATTTTTGAATTTCAAATTCAAATTACTTTTTGTAAAATTCAAATCTAGCACAATCTTCAGTTAAGTATAGATTCAAACATTTTCCTTCAAAATAAAATTGAAATGTTTTCAAAAATTAATTATGATTTTTAAAATAAATCATGGTTTTCAAAAATTCTTTTATCAAAACCTGTCTTACAAAACCTATAAGGCTAACGTGATTGAGAACCCTAGATTTGGGTGAGACAGACTAGTCAGTGAAAATCAATTTAAGCTATTCCTAACTCTAATTGGATCCAAATCAATAAAACTCTTTATGTGTAGGAACATAAAGATTTGGACCAATGGATGTTAGATAGCGGTTGCTCCAGACATATGACTGGAGATAAATTGAAGTTCACCAAACTCAAGCTCAAGAACCTAGGCTCAGTAGCATTTGGCAACAATGCTACACTCAAGGTAATTGGGTCAGGTAATATTGAGCTTAAATCTAACTTTATTATTAAGAAAGTTCTTTTGGTTGAAAACTTCAATTTTAACCTGCTTAGCATAAGTCAGTTATGTGATTCTGGTTATATAGTCACTTTCAACAATTCTGACTGCCTGATTAGAAATGTACACGACTCAGAAACCATGCTTAAGGGCACTAGGAAAAATAATGTATACACTATAAACCTTCCCCTAGTACCTAAATGTATGTTAACTCAGTTAGAACAATCGAACCTCTGGCATAGGAGATTAGGTCATACCAATTTGAGAACTATCTCAAAAGTCACCCAACTTGGCCTAATCAAAGGTATCCCCAAAATTAAAAACAATGAAAACCTAATATGTGAATCATGTAATCAAGGAAAACAAACCAAATCTAATCACAAATTAATTCAATCTGACCTAACTCAAACCACACTTGAGCTCCTGCACCTTGACCTATTTGATTCACATGGAGCCAAGTCACTAAGCGGGAACCGATACTGCTTAGTAATAGTTGATGATTATTCTAGGTTTACCTGGGTTAGGTTTCTAAAAACCAAAGATGAAACCTTAAAACTATTTAATGATTTCTGTAAATTGATTGAAAATCAAAACGATACTAAAATAAAAAGACTTAGGAGTGACCACGGGGGAGAGTTTGAAAATCAGCGGTTCGAGGAATTCTGTAAGGTCAATGGGTATTTACATGAATTTTCATGTCCTAGGACCCCCCAACAAAATGGGATAGTCGAAAGAAGGAATAGAACCTTACAAGAAGCCGCTAGGGCGATGCTCAACGAATTTAGCTTAGCAAACCAATATTGGGCAGAAGCGATTAGTACGGCTTGTTACATCCAAAATAGGATTCTGATTAACAAGCGACACAACAAAACACCCTATGAACTGTACTACCATAGGCTCCCAAATCTACACTACCTAAGGGTCTTTGGATGCAAAGTTCATATCCTAAACACCAAAGACTACTTAGGGAAATTTCAATCCAAATCAATCCTAGGTATCTTCCTAGGATACTCAACCACAAGTAGAGCCTATAGAGTTTACAACAAACAAACTAAGAAAATTGAAGAAACAACTAACTTAATATTTGATGAAGAAGTCAACTCAACATCTGATAATCCAAACCTAACCTCATCAAATTCTGATCAAGAAAATAATGAACAAACTAGTGAACCCTTAATTGAATCCTTAAACGAACTAACTATTGAACCAATTAATGAGTCAACTGAACCAACAAATGAACCAGCCCAAAGGGTCGAATCAAATAGTGAAACAAACCGACCAGCCGGACCTGAGGCTGAACCAAGTTCTAGGAGAACCAAGAATCCCAGACTCAGTCACCCAACCGATCAAATTGTGGGTGATCCAACTCTAGGAGTCAGGACTAGATCCTCCTATAGAAACCTTAGTCAAATAGCTATGATATCAAAAATAGAACCCAAAACTATAGATGAAGCCCTACCTGACCCTGACTGGATCATAGCTATGCAAGAAGAATTAACCCAATTTGAGAGAAACCAAGTCTGGGAACTAGTGCCTAAACCTGAAGGCAAAACCATCATAGACACTAAGTGGGTCTTTAGGAATAAGCTAAATGATCAAGGAGAAATAGTTAGAAATAAAGCCCGCTTAGTAGCCAAGGGATTCAGCCAAGTAGAGGGATTAGATTACGATGAAACATATGCCCCAGTAGCTAGACTTGAGTCCATTAGAATGTTGTTAGCCTTTGCATCCCATAAAGGATTTAAGCTATACCAAATGGATGTAAAGTCAGCCTTCCTAAATGGGTTCATTAAAGAAGAAGTTTATGTAGGACAATCCCCCGGGTTTGAGGACTTAGACAAACCTGACCACATTTACAAATTAACTAAAGCACTATATGGGTTAAAACAAGCACCTAGGGCCTGGTATGAACGTTTATCAACTTACTTAACTTCTAAAGAATTTAAACAAGGACAAATTGACTCAACATTATTTATTAAAACCCTAGGAAAAGATATATTTATTGCCCAAATTTACGTAGATGATATAATGTTTGGATCCACCAACACAAACTTCCTAAAAGAGTTTGTAAACATAATGGAAAATGAATTCGAAATGAGCTTGGTTGGTGAGCTTACCTTTTTCCTAGGACTACAAATCAAACAAACTAGAGATGGAAACTACGTCCATCAATCCAAATATGCTAAAGAGTTAATAAAGAAATTTAAAATGGATAACTCTAAAAGCATAAATACCCCCATGACAACTAATGTAAAAAAAGATAGTGACCCTAATGGTAAGCCAGTAGACCTCAAACTGTATAGAAGTATGATAGGTAGTCTACTGTACCATACAGCCAGCAGACCTGACATTCTTTTTACTGTAGGGATGTGTGCTAGATACCAAACCTGTGCTAAGGAAACACACTTAGCAGCCCTAAAAAGAATACTAAGATATATAAAGGGCACCCTAAATGTAGGGATTTGGTATCCTAGAACCTCAACCTTCAATTTGTCAGGATACTCGGATTCTGACTATGCTGGTTGCAAATTAGATAGAAAGAGCACAAGTGGAAGCTGCCAACTGTTAGGAAATAGTCTAGTAAGTTGGTGCAGCAGAAAACAACACTGTGTGGCTCTGTCCACAACTGAAGCTGAGTATGTAGCCTTAGGAGAATGTGTAGCACAACTTTTATGGATGATGCACACTCTCAAGGACTTCCAGCTCAACTACACCCAAACTCAGGTATTTATTGACAATATAAGTTCAATCAATCTAACTAAGAACCCAATCCAACATTCCAGAACAAAACATATAGAAGTTAAACATCACTTCGTAAGAGACCATGTAGCCAGGGGTGAGATAGTACTTAACCATATAGACTCAAAATCCAACTTAGCTGATATATTCACAAAACCATTACCTGAGTCTGAGTTCAGCTCACTAAGAAGGCAGTTAGGATTGTGCTCTGTAGAATAGAATCACTCTACTTTTATTTTCTTTGCCTTACTTGATTTAAAAATCAGTTTCTAAAAATAGAATTTTGAAAAACTGTTTTACTAATTTCAAAATCAGTTTGTTTTAAATCTCTTTCGACTTAGTTTTCTTTAAAAACTACCCCCTTTCAAAACTAGGGCTTTTTCGCAAATGGACTTAGCTTAAGCCCTAACCCTAGAACTGCATGCACCTATAGATTTAGAAGCCAGCATCTCACAAACACCTTAGGGTACTCTGATTGATAACCTAGAAAGGGTTGAGATGCTTAGGTCTTTGCCTTAATTCAAGATGCTTTAAGTCAGTGCATCTGCAGTAATTGGGGCACTAAATACAACTTATACAGCAATCAAGTTAAGTGTCAAGTTTAGAAAATCTAACTTGAACAGAAACACTTACCTTGACTAACTCTAGCGAAAACTACTGCTTATAACAGTTAGTAAGTAGCTAAATGGGTTAGATAGGTCCCTACAAGAGAAAATCAACTGATTTGGTCTAAGTCTTGGTTCAGTACAGCAAAATTATACGAATATTTTTTAAAGTCATTTCTTTTATGCAAATTAATTCCTGCAATATCTATCTGTTTTTTATATATGGCAAAGGGGGAGAGATAGGAAAGGAGAGAGTTAAAATTTTTTTTCAAACTCTCAAAATTTTTTTCAAAAAGTTAGCTACATTTCAAAGCTTTTCAAAACCTTTCTAGAAATAACTTAAGTTTATTAAGTACTAAGTTTTTATAAGCTTAAGTTTTTCAAAACTTCCATAAGTACTTTAAACTTAATTTACTAAGTACTCAAATTGTTTCAAAGTTTACTAAGTGCTTAAGTCTTTCAAATCCAAATAAGTAATTAACTTAAAGTTTTCAAAACTTATGAGTACTTTAAACTTAAGGCTTCAAATTTGTGTTAAGTACTCTAAACTCATGTTTTCAAAAAATTCCTCTATGAACTTTTAAAACTTAAGTTATCAAAAGATTTCCAAAGTATCCAAACTTAAGTTTTCGAAGTACAAAATCAGTTAAGTAAAACTTTTTAAACATAGAACCCCACGAAAGTTTGAAAAATCTAGGGGGAGATTCCCTCCAGGGGGAGGGAACAAATTTTTATGCTTTTGATTAAAACTTAACTTTTTGAACTAGGGTTGCCATAAATCAAAAAGGGGGAGATTGTTGGTGCAGAAAGCACCAAAGTCAAACCTGTGTTTTGATAATGGCAACAGGGTTCAAGAGTTAAGTCTTACTTGTTATCTAACATGTCACTTGAGTGTGCAGAGTAAAAAGCCCTAGCGAAGGACTGCTAGGCACTGGCGAAGGAATGCCAGAGTAAAAAGCCCTAGCGAAGGACTGCTAGGCACTGGCGAAGGAATGCTAGAGTAAACAGCCCTAGCGAAGGACTGCTAGGCACTGGCGAAGGAATGCCAGAGTGAAAAGCCCTAGCGAAGGAATGCTAGGCACCGGGCAAAGGACAGCTCGGCATCCAAGACCTGGCAAAGGACCGTCAGGCAAAAGTCCAACCTGAGGAACGGTTGGCATCAGGTACACTCTCCCGAGAGGAGTAGGTGAGGACGCGTTCCCCGTCGAGGGAACAGTAGGCGTCGGTTCGACCTAGGGCTCCATTTGGAAGGCCCAAAGTCAGAACCAAGACAGCTAAGGCTGTATAAAACTAACAACTTACTGCTTTATATTGTTTTCGAACTAACCCTGGATGCAGGACCAAAGGAACGTGTGTCTGCAGCTCAGAGAGCCTCAAAGGAGTGAGGCAGCAGCTGAGAAGGGCGCCCTGAGTGTCCAGGGCGCCCCCAAGGTGAACATGAAACAAATGAAGCAAAAAGGAGCTTCAGCTGACCACTGGCCGGGGCGCCCTCAGCAGCCAGGGCGCCCCCAGCAGCCAGGGAGCCCTCAGCGCTCAAGGCGCCCCCAGCAGCCAAGGCGCCCCGCGCCTACGCCAGTGAAGCCGATTACACCTATCCAGCCGAGAAGCCCACGCTGAATAAGTCATGCAGGGCACCCCCAGTGTCAAAACTCATCCCTATTCGAGTGGGATAGAGTTTGACCGAGCGAAGCTCGGATCGCTTGACACGTGGGGGGGCGCCCCCGACGTCCAGGGCGCCCGAGGTGCTATAAATAGCACCCAACGCCCAGGCTTTCAACAAGAACTTCAATCAACGCTTCCACGCTCTTCTGCTCTCGCGCCTCGCTCCGGAAACCTCCCAACTCGAGCCGACGACGTCCCACTGCCCCGAAAAAGACAACCTACATCGGACGTCGGTAAAAGAAGAGTCTCTTTTTAATTATTTAGTTTACTATGCTGAATTTGTAAATCAATCTTTGTAAACTATTATTGCGCCTCATATAGAATTGCCCAAAGTAAACGGTCAACGACCGTGGGCCTTGGAGTAGGAGTCGACCGAGGCTCCGAACCAAGTAAAATCGATTGTGTCTCTGTGTGATTTTGTTTTCTTAATTTCCGCTGCGTACTTGCTCTAAGTATTTTCAAAAAATGATTTTCGATATTCACCCCCCTCTATCGGTTTTCTCGATCCAACAGGGACGGTTTCCTTTGGAAATAGTGGAAAACTGAAAATTATTGGTAGGGGCACCATTGAGGCATCTCCTATAATTTCCATACATAAGGTACTTTTAATCAAAGATATGAAGTTTAATTTACTTAGTGTAAGTCAGTTATGTGATGCGGGCTATAGGGTTGAATTTCATGCTAGGAAGTGCCTAATAAGACAAAATGAATCCGATAATGTTATACTAGAAGGATATAGAGAGGCTAACTTGTATTATCTTGATCTTGCTTATGCTACTAACAATTGGGCTAAGTGTTTCATGTCTAAAGAAGAAGAAGGGTGGTTGTGGCACCGGAGGCTTGGACATGTCAACATGAGAAGCATTGCAAGAGTGGCCAAGGAAGAGTTGGTGAAGGGGCTACCTATGATCAAGTATGAGAAGACAAAATTGTGTGATGCATGCCAAGAGGGTATGCAATCAAAATCATCACACAAAAGTAAAACCCTAACCACTACTACTTTACCATTAGAACTCTTACACATTGACTTGTTTGATTGCCATAGTACTCCCTCACTAGTAGGGAGTAAATATTGTTTAGTTATAGTAGATGACTTTTCTAGGTTTACATGGGTTTTCTTTATGAAACATAACGGACGATACCTTAGAAATTTTTATAGGGTTCAGTAAAAGGGTAGAAAATAAAAAACATCTCAAAATTAATCGAATTAGGAGTGACCACGGTGGAGAGTTCCAAAATTCAAGTTTCTCACAATTTTGTGTAGAAAATGGATATAAACATGAATTTTCATGCCCAAGGACTCCTCAACAAAATGGGGTAGTTGAGAGGAGAAACAGAGCCCTACAAGAAGCTGCTAGGACTATGCTTAATGCATATTCCCTTCCTAGCTACTTTTGGGCCGAAGCGGTTAACACCGCTTGTTACATTCAAAACCGGGTCTTGGTACATAGGTTCCTAGGAAAAACACCCTTTGAATTATGGAATGGGAGAGTTCCACAAGTCCACTACTTTAGGGTCTTTGGATGTAAGGTCTATATTTTAAATACCAAAGATGACCTAAGGAAGTTTGAGTCAAAAGCCGATGAAGGAATCCTAGTTGGTTACTCATCCACTAGTAGGGGTTATAGAATCTACAACAAAAGGACAAAGGTGATTGAGGAGTCCTCAAATGTTGACTTTGATGAATCAACAAATACCTACCCTAGAAAAGCCTCAATTGATAAGGATATGGAAGAAGTCCAACCCCTTGCCCAAAGAATCCAAGACCTACATTTGGAGGGCAATGATCAAGGGGGAGTAAGAAGTACCCTAGAGGACGAGGACGAAGTAGTCAATGAGCCCACAACGTCTAGGCCCTTGAGACATCACCAGGATCATCCTATTGACCAAATAGTGGGTGATGTCACTCAAGGAGTAAGGACTAGGTCCTATTTTAGAGACCAAACTAGTCAAATAGCATTAATCTATCAATTAGAACCTAAGTCTATTGATGAAGCATTGGGAGATGTAGATTGGGTCTTAGCTATGCAAGAAGAGCTAAATTAATTTGAGAGAAGTGAGGTTTGGGAGTTGGTTCCTAGGCCCAATGATTGCACCATTGTAACCACAAGATGGGTCTTTAGGAACAAACTAGATGATCAAGGTAAAATCACTAGAAACAAGGCTAGATTGGTAGCTAGGGGGATTAACCAAGTTGAGGGATTAGACTATGATGAGACTTATGCCCCCATAGCTAGATTAGAGTCCATTAGAATTCTACTTGCCTATGCCGCTCACATGGGTTTCACACTTCACCAAATGGATGTGAAGTCAACATTTCTTAATGGGATCATTAAGGAAGAGGTCTATGTAGAACAACCCCCCGGGTTTGAGGACCCTAATTATCCAAGACACGTTTACAAATTGAGAAAAGCCTTATATGGATTGAAACAAGCTCCCCGGGCTTGGTATGAAAGACATTCTTCATTTCTAGTGTCTAAGGGGTTTAGGAGAGGAACAATTGACCCTACTTTGTTCCTAAAATCTAAGGATAAGGACATATTTGTTTCCCAAGTGTATGTAGATGATATCATTTTTGGGTCAACAAATAATGACTTCCTACAAGAATTCATCAAATGTATGGAAGATGAATTTGAGATGAATCTTGTAGGAGAGCTAACTTTCTTTTTATGACTTCAAGTTAAGCAAACTAATGAAGGAACACATGTTTTTCAAACTAAGTATGCTAAGGAAATGCTAAAGAAATTTGGCCTAGAAAATGCTAAGGTAGCATCTACCCCCATAGGAACAAATGTGAAAATGGATAGTGACCTTGAAGGAAAAATGGTAGACTCTAAGCAATATAGAAGCATGATTGGTAGCCTACTATACCTAACCGCTAGTAGACCCAATATACTTTTTGCGGTAGGTATGTGTGCAAGGTACCAATCTTGTGCCAAAGAGTCCCATTTGGTTGTAGTTAAGAGGATCCTAAGGTATGTTAAAGGTACCCTCAATGTCGGGCTTTGGTATCCTAGAACCCCTAATGTTGATCTTATTGGATACACCGACTCAGACTATGCGGGATGTAAGCTAGATAGGAAGAGTACTAGTGGAGGGTGTGAATTCCTTGGGTCTTCTTTAGTTAGTTGGAGTAGTAGGAAACAACCATGCGTTGCCCTATCAACAACGGAGGCGGAATATGTGGCAATGGGTGGGTGTGTTTCCCAACTCCTTTGAATCATGCATACCTTAGAAGATTATGAGTTACATTATACCAATGTCAAAGTCTTGTGTGATAATGTAAGTACAATCAATTTGACCAAAAATCCGGTTCACCATTCTAGGACAAAACACATTGAAGTGAAACATCACTTCATTAGAGACCATGTGGCAAGGGGAGACATAGAACTACACTATGTTGAATCAAAGTCAAACCTAGCTGACATTTTTACCAAGCCTCTTCCCGAATCGGAGTTTACATCCTTAAGAAGAGGCCTTGGAATGTGTTTTGTAGAAGTATAGGATGAACTTTGGGGTATTAGATTTGAAAAAGTGTGCTTGATCCATTAGGGTGATACATTTGGTTCACTTGTGCTTGTGACATATTGTTGAATCATTAAAAGTATCAAAATATCAAAAATAGACCAACTATGGGGAAGGCAAGTGTTTAATCAATGGACACCTTGCCCAAAGATCATAGTTGGATATTTTAAACCTTTGAAAACCATTTTATGTTTTATATGGTTTGCCATACTTTTAAAAGATATATGATTGCCAAATTGAGTTGTAATTTTGATACAAAACTTAGTGGTTTTCAAGGATTTTGAGGTTTTGTCAAAAGTCATGCGTTCTTGAAATTTTATATGGACTGATATTTTTCCTTGATAGAGTATACTATTTCAAACATATCTGTAAATTTTTAAAATTTTTAAAATTTTTTGGATTTCTAGAGGGTTTCTGAAATTCCGCAGAAAAGCTGAAAAATCTTACTGAAAGCGTATTAGTCGACTGCCCTTTGGGCAGTCGACTGACACGCCTGATTTCAGTTGCTGAACAATTTTTTAGAAATTGAGTTTCCTCTCATTTGGTGCCTTGGGTTAGGGTTGCTTGAGACAATCATTTTGATGGTGTCAAATGGGGAGAATAGATGGTTTAAGTTAGATTTTTTCTTAAAATGGGTGGTTTAAGTTAGTTGTTTAACTTAAATTTTGGAGTATGATTGAAAATTGAAATGGATAAAGGCATAGGTTAAGGGGGAGGGAACCTCTTAGGTTTTACTATGCTTTATACTCTTAATTGTTGTTGCTTGTTGTTAAGTTGGGAACTTAACTTGGATTATGAGTAGAATTGAAAATGGGAGAAGACATGGATTAAGGGGGAGGTTACCTCTTAGGTTTTTGATATGTCTTATGTTTTTCAATTGCTACTGTTATTTACCTTGTTGAACTGGTATTTTTATCCCTAAACTTAAACATATTGCCACACATCAAAAAGGGGGAGATTGTTGAGGCAATCGGCCCAAGAATGATCGGGAAGATCATGGTTTTGATGTGTGTGCCAATAAGTTTAAGGTTAGGGTGTTATGTTGTATTTGATATATGTGTGACTGAGTTTGCACGACTTGGAGAATCACACATGGAGAACATATCCGAGGGACGAGAGCCGAGGGAGGAGGACTCCAAGGGCAACCCGGGATGTGGACTTCAAGGGCACACGTGAAGGGTGGTATAAAGGCAAGCCAAGGGAAGGCTTGTGTGCGCATCCGAGGGACGAGAGCCAGAGGAAGATGACTTCATGGGGCGAGCCAGGAGAGTGAACTTGAAGGCACACGTGAAGAAGAATGTGAAGAATGACTGTAAGTTAGTGGGCAGTCGACTGGCCAGAGGGCAGTCGATTGGTGTACCCCGAAAACTAGCCGTTGGCTAGCAATTAATGCTAGGCCAGTCGACTGCCCCAGGGGCAGTCGACTGGTGCAGGGCTGGACAAACTGCGAGTTTGTCCTGTTCTCTTATAAAAGGAAGACTTTTTCGCATGTGAACGGTATGGTTTCGTACTGTAACGAGATGCTGTTCGTGCTTCTAAGTCTTCTCATTTTCCTCTCTCTCCAATTATTACATTCTGTAAAGAGGAAGACAACGCTGTTGTAAAGGTTTCTCCACCTGAAGGAGATTTTTCTTAGTGGAGGTGGTGTACTCACGTGGAACCTTGGATTAGTCACCCATTCGGGTGGATACCAAGTAAATCCTTGTGTTAGCGTTGTTCTTATTGCTTTTCATTATATATTTTTGTATTGCGCTAACCTCTGTGTAGATAAAACGATGATAAAGTGCTATTCACCCCCCCTCCCCTCCTCTAGCAACGTCTTCGATCTATCACCAATTTGAAAGGAGTGATGTGTGGGAGTCAGTTCCTAGACCCAATGATAGTACCATTGTCACAACAAGATGGGGTTTTAGGAACAAATTGGATGATCAAGAGAAAATTACTAGAAACAAGGCTAGGTTAGTGGCAAGGGGTTTCAATCAAGTTGAGGGCCTTGATTATGATGAAACATATGCTCCCGTAGCTAGATTGGAATCCATCAGGATTTTATTAGGATATGTCATTCACATGGGTTTTAAGCTTCATCAAATAAATGTGAAATCGTCATTTCTTAATGGAGTTATTAAGGAGTAAGTGTATGTAAAGCAACCACCCGGGTTTGAAAATACAAACTACCCTAATCATGTCTATAAACTAAGGAAAGCCTTATATGGATTAAAACAAGCACCCCGGGCTTGGTATGAAAGGCTCTCATCTTTCTTAGTATCCAAGGGTTTTAGAAGGGGAACAATTGATCCAACTTTATATCTAAAATCTAAGGATAAGGACATTTTTGTGACCCAAGTTTATGTTGATGACATCATTTTTGGATCAACAAATAGTGAGTTTCTTCATGAGTTTATTAAGTGTATGGAGAATGAGTTTGAAATGAATCCTGTTGTGGAATTGACCTTCTTCTTAGGATTACAAGTCAAATAAACAAATGAAGGGACTCATGTTTATCAAACAAAATATGCTAAAGAAATTATAAAGAAATTTGGATTAGAAAATGCTAAGGTAGCATCTACCCCCATTGGCATAAATATCAAGATAGATAGTGGTCTTGAAGGGAAGATAATGGATCTAAAGCAATATAGGAGCATGATTGGTAGCTTGTTGTATCTGACCGCTAGTAGATCGGATATATTATTTGCGGTAGATATGTGTGCAAGGTATCAATCTTCTGCCAAAGAGTCTCACCTAGTGGTAGTAAAAAGGATCTTAAGGTATATTAAGT
The DNA here is from genome assembly GCA_024364735.1 of Boesenbergia rotunda. Classification (NCBI taxonomy): domain Eukaryota; kingdom Viridiplantae; phylum Streptophyta; class Magnoliopsida; order Zingiberales; family Zingiberaceae; genus Boesenbergia; species Boesenbergia rotunda. Next base: position 128,890 of record JAGFNQ010007841.1, on the reverse strand, counting down.
GTACTCTTAATGTCGGTCTTTGGTATCCTAGAACTCCAAACATTGAACTATTTGGATACACCGACTCCGATTATGTGGGTTGCAAATTAGATAGAAAGAGTACTATTGGTGGGTGCCAATTTCTTGGTTCATCCCTAGTTAGTTGGAGTAGTAGAAAACAACCATGTGTTTCCTTATCAACAACTGAGGCCGAATATGTAGCAATTGGTGGTTATGTGTCTCAATTACTTTGGATCATGCATACCTTAGAAGATTATGAGCTTCATTACTCCAAGGTCAAGGTTTTATGTGATAATATGAGTACTATTAATTTGACTAAAAATCCGATGCATCACTCTAGGACAAAACACATTGAAGTGAAGCATCACTTCATTAGGGATCATGTGGCAAAGGGTGACATAGACTTACATTATGTTGAATCAAAGTCTAACCTTGCCAACATATTTACCATGCCTCTTCCCGAAGCGGAGTTCATATCTCTAAGAAGAGGACTAGGTATGTGTTTTGTAGAAGTGTAGGATTGGCCTTGGAGTAATATAATAGGAAGGTAGTGCATGAACCATTAGGATAATACAAATGATTCACTTATGTTTATGGTGTATTGTTGAGTTGTTGGAAGTATCGCATTATTGAAAATAGACCAACTATGGGGAAAGCAAATGTTTAATTAATGGACATCTTGCCCAAAAATCATAGTTGGACATTTTAAATAATTTGAAAATATTTCTGTGTTTTATTTGCTATGACATAAGTTTGTGAAACATATGATTTCAAAACTAGGATGGAGTTTTGGTACAAAATTAGAAGTTTCAAAGATTTTGAACTTTGGTCAAAAAGTCAAACATGTTTAGATTTTTCATGAAGTTATATTTTTCTCTGATAGAATACATCATATGAAACATGTTTACAAACTTTCATGATTTTTTGAATTTTGTGGAATTTATGGTGTGTTTCTGAATTTCGGCCCAGAATCTGCAATTTTAGAACTGAAGCGTATCAGTCGACTGCCCTTGGGGTAGTCGACTGATCTTTCTGTAAGTTGGCAGTAAGAAGGGACCAGTCGACTGATACCTGTCTCAGTCGACTAGTACTTTTGATTTCAAAATTCTGGGATTTTCAGAAGGTGAGAAGTATCCCTAATTGATGCCAGTGGTTATTATTGCTTTGGGCAATCCTTTTGATGGTGTCAAAGGGGGAGAATTGGGTGGTTTAAGTTAGTGTTTGTAACTTAACTTATGATTTATGCAAATTGAAAATTAGGTGTGAGGGCATAGGTTAAGGGGGAGGTTGCCTCTTGTTTTTGCTATGTCTATAATTTTCAATTGTTGTTGGTTTACCTAACTTAAACATATTGCCACACATCAAAAAGGGGGAGATTGTTGGGGCAATCAACCCAAGTATGATCAGGAGGATCATGGTTTTGATGTGTGTGTGCCAATATGGTTAAGTTAGGGTGTTATGCTGTTTTGATATGTGTGATTGAGTCTTGCAGGACTTGGTGAGTCACACATAGAGTACGCATCCGAGGGATGAGAGTCGAGGGAAGAGGACTCCAAGGGCAAGCCGGGTGAAGTGGACTTCAAAGGGAATACGTGAAGGATGGCATGGAGGCAAGCCGAGGGCTTGTGTGCGCATCTGAGGGACGACAGCCAGTGGAAGAGGACTTCAAGGGGTAAGCCAAGGGAGTGGACTTGAAGGCATACGTGAAGGGTGGTCTTCGGAATGAGGGAGAGTGAAAATGTAAGCTGGGCTATCGACTGGGGATGGATCAGTCGACTGCCAGGGGGAAACTCGAACTCATAGAAAGATCAGTCGATTGGTCCAGGACCAATCGACCAACCAGGTCGAAAAACTAGCTGTTGGCTAGCTATTGCGGTGGGATCAGTCGACTGCCCTGGGGGCAGTCGACTGGTATCAGGCTGGACAGCTTAAGGAGCTGTCCTCTACTCTATTTAAAGGGAGATTTTTGTGCAGGTCAAGGTTGCGATTCTGGTGTGTAGAATTGTGTCCCAAGTGCTCAAAGTCTCCAGCTCTTCCTCTCACTTTCACTTCAACTTGTTGGTGTAAGATGCATCAGTGATGTCCTCCTCTAAGTGTTTCAATGTTTGACAATATGCTTAAGTCAGTGATACATTGAACAAGGGAAGGGTAGTCAAGAAAACTGGACCAAAGTGAACCAAAGTCCTAGTTATTCTAGGCATGAAGTTCTGGTTCGAAGAATTGGGCACTAAGTCCTAATCATGGATTGGGCACTAAGTCCTGACCAAGGGTTGGGCATGAAGACCTAGTTCGAAGAATTGGGCACTAAGTCCTGACCGAGGGTTGGGCACTGAAGACCTGGTTTGAGGAATTGTGCACGAAGTCCTGGCCGATGGTTGGGCACTGAAGTCCTAGACCTAGGGTTGGGCACGAAGTCTTGGTCCGAGGGATTGAGCAACTTAGCTGAGCGATGATTAAGGACATAAGTAGAGACGGGTCGAGGTTCAGATGTCTCGAGATCCTAGAGTATCGAAGGGTAAGTAAAAATCCAACCAAATGGACTGGTTGGCAAAACTCTCTTGAAAGGAGTAGGTGAAAGGCGAGTTCCCCGGGGTGGGAACTTGCGTCGGTTCGACCTAGGGTTTCGTAGAAATCTGAAGTCAGAACCATGTTCTTAAGGTTAAGATTATCTTCATGTTTGCCTTGTATTTATGTATTTTACAGGTACCTAAAATGGAAGACAAAGCAGGCAAACAAACACACAACGCGACTGGAAACTAAGCTGCTAGGCGCCCCCATCAACTAGGGTGCCTCAATGAATGGAGGGCCTTATTGAACCAGACTACTCATTCATTCAGGCGCCCCATATGTCACATGCGCCCTGGTTGAAAGCTGTATCTGCTGCTGCGAGTTTGAAGCGGAGATAAGCTTTGACCAAGCTCTTTGAGGCGCCCTGGTCAAGAGCCTTATCGGCGCAGAGATAGTGTTAAATACCGAGTTTCAGGGGGGTTAAATGGCAAAATTCGAAATAAAAGGGCCTAGTTAGAAATTTTTAAACTTGTAGGGTCTTTTTGCAAAAAGTCAAAATCACCTTAAAGCCTCTCCCTGTGGCAGTTCCTTTTCCTCCCAACGCCGCCCCATTCATTCGGTTTTCACCCGACGCCGCCGACCCTGTAGCTGCAGCCCACACACGCCGCGACCAGCGACGCCGCCGCCTCCTTTCTTCCTCTCATTCTTCTTCTTCCTCTACTCCCTTTCACTTACCCGACGCCGTTGAGCGCTAGCCGACCCATCGCTTCTCCCCGATGTTGTCGCTTCTCCCTGACGCCGACGCCGCCTTTTCTTCAACTCCTTCGTCTTCTCCGGCGCACATGCAAGAAAGGCAGAGCGCCCCTCTCCTGAATGAGCTGACATCCCTCTTCGATTTGGGCGCCGTGGGTTTTCATTTTTCCTGGACGAATCTTAGCAAGGTTTCGGGTCGGCGATCATCTAAGGTAAGAGATCTTGTTGTGTTCTTGATGGATGAAGTAGTTGATAATGCATATGTTTCTAAATTAGAAAATTTTGGTCTGTTGTGGATGGGTTACGAATTTGGAGGTTATTGTTGATGCAGTCTGACCCTGATTGTTGTTTTGGTGTTGACAACGATTTAAGTTTTGATTTAAGTTTGGTTGAACGAATTGGGATTAAGTCCTAGTTCGGGACTGGGCACAAAATCCTAGCTTGGAGGGCTAGGTATGAAAAATTCTAGCTTGGAGGGCTAGGTGTGGAAAAGTCTTGGCTTGGAGGGTCAGGTCCTAGCCTGGAGGGCTAGGTTGATGAAATCCCGGCTTGGAGGGCCAGGTCCTAGCCTGGAGGGCTAGGTTGGATGAAATCCCGGTGAGTGAAGCCGGGTCCTGGTGAGTGAAGCCAGGTGATGGAAATCCCGGTGAGTGAAGCCGGGTCTTGGTGAGTGAAGCCAGGTGATTGAAATTCTAGTGAGTGAAGCTAGGTTGAAATCTTGGTGAGTGAAGCCGGGTCCCGGTGAGTGAAGCCGGGTGACCAAAACTGGTGAGTGAAGCCAGGTCCTAGCTTGGATGTCTAGGTTGAAGTCCCAGTGAGTGAAGCTGGGCATGTCACTGTTAGTGATATGAGAAAAATGTCCTAAGGTAATCGCCTTATGATTGTAATCATTTGTTTTAATAAATGAATATTCACTATTTGAGTATACATGTTTATGTATTTGATTGAGATCTTAAACTCATTTACTGAATGTCCGCAATACAATTCACAGCATGAGAGAATTTGTGATGAATTCACAACTAGTGATTATCTCTACATGTGCAATTGTGAAGTATTGAAATTGTCCCTAGTCGATGAATTGATAAATACAGACACTATCAATTCTGTTGAGACTAGCATGGGTTATTCTCTAATCAGCTGATTCTCACTGGCTGGTGACATTGGGATGTCCGGAGATAAACATGAATGCTAGTTAAGGGAACTAGTTCATTGGAGTGTCTGGCTATAAAACTTCATATGGTAGTCTACATATAGATATGTCAATGAAGCTCTTACTGCAGCTTAAGTGCGATGTTCCTTTGACTTGCGGTGTTCAAGTCATCTTGGTCATGAGGACTTATACTTTGACATCTTAAGCAAGCATCTCCAAGGAGGTGTGGACCCAGGATGATTGGGTATAAGCCGAAGTGCCCGAAGATGTTTGAACAGCTTACAAAGGATTCACCACTCCTTGCAAGGAGATGTATACCCAAGGCCTATCGTCGGATTGTTACTCGAAGCCTCTGGCCAGAGCATGACATGTTCAGAGTATGAATCTCTTAAATACATGAGAGTAATTAGAATCCGTAGGATGAGAAAACGTTACTTGGGCTAGGTGTGACGTAGTCAGCCTAGTGGGGACTGACACACATAGACCATGTCCTGAACCAAGTGGGTATAAGATGGTGAAGGGAATGAGGCACGATTCATTATAGCTGCTGAAGGATTTCAGAATTATTTCTGAAGTCAACCGTTGATCTTTCAATTAATTGGGGATCATGATGTACTACTAGGTGCCACTCATGATCGTTCTATAATTGATTAATTATAGATGGTCAACATAAATCGAAAGCTTATTTAGTCACACGCACTAGGAGTAATCCGAGGGATTTAAAACGAGTTAAAAATTGGATTTTCCAATTAAGAGAGATTAGGTTTGGTTGAGCCAAACGATAAGTCGAATCTGAATTTTTCAAGACGCATCGGAAGCGTAAAATGGCTAAGTCTTTTGAAGACTTAATAGATGAATTAAATGAGTTTAATTCATTGGGGCGTGGCTTGGATGGGCCGGCCAAAGAGGGTCTCCATCCTGTTTGCTTGGCCGGCCACAACAAAGGGAGAGAACCAAGTTTTTGGTTCAATTTATAAAATAAACCAAGTGTGGTTTGTTTTATAAAATTATGGATGATATAAATTTTTATATAATAAACCAAGGTTTGGTTTATTTTTCATGGAAATTAAAATGAACCATGGATTGGTTTATTTTATTTTATAAAATCAATCATGGATTGATTTACCATGATAAGAAAATTTATTCCATAAGAAAAAAGGAGACTTGGTTGATTTTATCATGAATTAAAATATGATAAAACTTGGCATGATGGAATAAGTCTCTTTTTTGAGAGGCTTGATGGTTGAGAGACCACTATATAAAGGACCCAAGGCAAGGCTTGGAAAATAATCGAAGTATTCTTGCCTGGGCTCTCTCCCTCTCCTCCCTTCTTTCTCTTGGCCGGCCACAAGGCTCTTCTCCCTTCTTGCCGTGAGCACAAGGAGAAGCACCGAGGCGACAAAGTTCTTCCTTGGGACGATCTTGCTCTCCGACCATTATCACCTTGGGATTGGGCGCATGTCATCTTCCTCCTTCTCGCCGGAATTGTGATTCTGGCCAAACTTGGTAGTTAGTTTTTCTGATGTGATTACTTCTCTCTTGGTTTTTCTTGTCCCGTTCTCGGAGAATCTAGTTGTTCTCGAGAACACGAAACTCGTGGCTTTGCAAAGTTATCCCGAAGATACTCGGCGTGGACGCGAATAGAGGCGGAGCTTCCGAGGGACGCTTACGGTTGGATCTCGTCCCTTCCTTCGAGTTACACGAGGTATTAAGTAAATTAGTTTACATTTCTGCAAAATTTTAAATATATGATCATGTCTACACAAGATAAAGTTGCATGCTTAGATGTGTGGTTAAATAATTTGAGAAATTATTTATGCTAAACCTTCCGCTGCACGTAATTAATTTTAAAATTACAAACCCGCATCCATGTCAACATGCACCTGGTCCCAACAGTAGTATCAGAGCCGGTTAGTGTTCGACATAATCATATAATTGTTTTGCGGAAAACTTTGTCATGATCTCAATTTTGGAAAATTTTCCAATTATGGAAACTTTCCAATTATGGTAAAATTTTGATTTTGGAATTTTAAAGTTTGGAAATCCTCATGAAATTTCGCAAACTTTTGAAATATCTCTGTTTCTGAAATTTTATGATAATTGTGAAAACTTTCCATTTTGGAAACTTTCCAATTTTGGAAATTCCTATTTTGAAAATTTTTCAATTTTAGAAAAACGTAAGTTTTTTTGTACCAGAAACTTACAATTATTCTGAAAACCTTTTATTTTTTAAAACTTTCCATTTATGGAAAGCTCACAATTTTAGGCACTTTCGTTCAAGAAAGTCTAGACAAATTATGGGAATATTAATTGACATTTAAATTTATAATTGGAAATTAAATTATTTACAAAATTCTTTATTTTGGATTGAGCCTCGGGGAGCCGTCCAATTTAAAGTTAGTTGTTATAATTAAATTTCCTAAATTGAATTTAAATTGTCAAATGTTTAATTTGGATTGAGCCTCGGGAAGCCATCCAAATTAAGTTATTGATATTAATTTTCCATAAATAAAATATGTGATCAAATCTTGGAAATTTTTGAGGTGATTCTCGAACGATAATTTCCTTATTTGATTTATGAGGTGATGCTCTTACATATTATTGTCTCCAAAATTAATTAGGAAAATTGTTTCCTATAGAGTATATTTCCTTAAATAAGATTTTCATGAAAATAATATGTGGTTGAATTAAGGGAATCTGTCTCTTAATTTAATAAGATTTGATTTAGAGAAATCAAAGTCTTAAACATATTATTTCCGAAATTGATTATGATAATTTAGGAAATTGTTTCCCAAAACAATTCCTTGAATAAAGTATGAAATTAGAATTAGGAAATCCGGTTCCTAATTCAATTAATGAGACTTGATAAATTAAGTCACATACATACTTTATTAAGAAATCGTTAGTACATGACATAATTATATGTCATGAATGTGCTTAAAAGAAAAAGATGAGACCCAAAACCCCTTAGAAAATATTAAGGCCAACACCTTCTATTAATATGGTTAGAACTGGAGTTTTGTTTCTCGTTTGGGTTGATGGACACATCCATGCCCGGCTTGAACCTCAACATGTTCAAACCATGGAATTAGTTTATGATTAATATAGTTGGAGTCAGAGGTCAATCCTTAGTTTTGGTTGTTGGACACATCCAAGCCTGACTAAACGGTTGAATGAGCTCCAACCATATTAAAACTATTTCTTGATTAATGGGTCAGCCTTAAACTTGGAGCATCGATTTGTTGTGCCACAGCCAAGGTCGATGTAAAGAGAGGTGCAGTTGGGTGCTATGTGTATTGTTGCATACTTGTTAATGAGTTAACAACCCAATGATATATGCAAACATTCAATTAGTTGATAACATAATGTGATAGTTATATATGTGTAATATGTAATCGGTATAATTACCTACCTTCATAGCTAAGAATAACTTGATGGACTCCAGCCATGGTTGTTCTTATCTATGGTTGGATATCAACCTATTTAGAGATGTTCCTACGATCTCCCGAATTGATAAAAAGGGTTATTCAATTCGAAAAATAAATAGGATTTAATTAATGTATATTGATGCATTCTTTATCATTCTCATCACATAACCTCAATTTGTATTTCTAGGATAATCACCTGATCATGTCTTCTCTGAATTTGCGTTCCATTTTGGACACCAATAAGTTAACTAAGGCCAAAAGGATTGAAAAGGCACCAAAAGGCACTTGCCATCACTGCGGCAAGGAGGGCCACTGGCGAAGAAACTGCAAGGTTTATCTTGAGTCCTTGAAGAAGAAGGCATCCGATGCCCCATCCTCTTCAAGCATCTTCGTTATTGAATGTCACTCTATTTCCTCATACACCTGGGTACTTGATACTGGGTGTAGCTCACATATATGTAATGACATACATGGGCTAAGGAATAGAAGAAGACTCGTCAAGGGAGAAGTGAATTTGCGAGTTGGAAATGGAGCAAAGATTGCTGCTATTGCCATCGGAACATATTTGCTAATGCTCCCTACTGGACTTGTCTTAGAATTGGATAATTATTATTTTGTTCCTTCGTTAATAATGAACATTGTATCTATTTCATGCTTGAATGAAAAGGGTTACCATTTAACTTTTAGTAACAATTGCTGTTACATAACTTTAAATGGTGTTCTTTATGGGACCGGAACTTTATGCAATGGTATCTACATGTTAGATTTATCCAGTGACGTTTTCAATATCGAAGTTAGCAACAAACGTGCTCGAATAGATAATCAAATAGACTCCTATACATGGCATTGTCGTCTTGGCCATGTAAGCAAGAAACGCATGACCAAATTACACCGATGTGGAATTCTGGAATCATTTGAACCTGGTTCATTTGATACATGCGAATCATGCTTAAAAGACAAGATGACCAAATTACCCTTTTCCGAAAAAGGTAAACCAGTGAGAGAATTGCTTGGTTTAATACATATTGATGTATGTGGACAAATGTCAACTCTTGCACAAGGAGGCTATAGCTACTTCATTACCTTTATCGATTATCACTCACGATTCGGGTATGTGTTCTTAATGAAATACAAATCTGAAGCTTTTGAGAAATTCAAAGAGTTCAGAAGTGAAGTAGAGAAATAGCTTGGCAAAAGTATTAAGATACTTTGATCCGATCGGGGTGGTGAATACTTAAGTCAAGAGTTTCAAGATTATCTTAGGGACAATGGGATATTGTCTCAATAGACTCCGCCATATACACCACAGCATAATGATGTATCTGAGAGGCGTAACCGAACCTTGATGGACATGGTTAGATCTATGATGAATCATGCAACTCTTCCAAAATCCTTTTGGGGCTATGTGCTTAAGACAACTGTTTACTTGCTAAACAGAGTCCCGACCAAGGTAGTCTCTACTACTCCATATGAGACGTGGAATAGTAAGAAACCTCATTTATCTCACCTAAAGATATGGGGTTGTCCTGCTTATGTAAAGCGGACTGTATCAGACAAATTGGATGCTAAGTCTGATAAATGTCTATTTATTGGATACCCTAAGGAAACGAAGAGTTACCAATTCTATCATCCCTTAGAACAAAAGGTGTTTGTTTCAAGGCATGCTGTATTTCTAGAAAAAGAATTTCTTTTACAAGAAAACAGTGGGAGTAGCATTAAACTTGAAGAAGTTCAAGAAACTCCAATAGACATTACAGAGACACCTAGTCTAGACCCACAACCAATAACTCATAATGATGAGCTATCAGTTGAACCTAAAACGACACCACTTCTTCATAGGTCTGATAGGACACGCAATATTCCAGAGAGATACGGATTTCTCATAAGTGAATCGAATGACGTGTTACTCATTAACAATGACGAACCTATCAGTTATGAAGATGTTCTGAAAAATTCAGAAAGGGATAAGTGGCTTGAAGCCATGAAGTCGGAAATGGATTCCATGTACAAAAATGAAGTATGGGACTTGGTTAACCCACCTGAAGGGATTAAGCCCATAGGGTGCAAGTGGGTTTTTAAGAAGAAAACTGACAAGGAAGGTAATGTTGTTACCTTTATGGCTAGATTAGTGGCAAAAGGATATCGTCAGAAACAAGGAATTGATTATGACGAAACATATTCGCTAGTAGCTATGCTTAAATCCATTCGGATGCTCCTGGCCATAGCAGCTCATTATGATTATGAGATATGGCAAATGGATGTAAAAATAGTTTTCCTTAATGGAAACCTGCTTGAGGATGCATACATGATACAACCTGAAGGTTTCACATTGGTTGATAAAACCAAAGTATGCGAGCTTCGACGATCCATAATGGACTAAAGCAAGCATCCAGGAGCTGGAACATCCGTTTTGATGAGACAATCAAAGAGTTTGATTTCTCACAAAATCCTGACGAACCTTGTGAGTATAAGAAGGTTAGTGGGAGTGCAGTCGTATTCCTAGTGTTATATGTCGATGATATATTACTTATAGGAAACGATATATCAGTCTTATAGTCAGTTAAAATTTGGTTGTCCAAAATTTTCTCCATGAAAGACCTGGGAGAAGCAACCTATATCCTTGGGATTAGAATCTATAGAGATAGATCAAAACGATTGCTTGGTCTTTCGCAGTCTACATATATAGACCGAGTGCTAGAAAGGTTTAGCATGTCGGAATCCAAGAAAGGTTACCTTCCCATCAGGCATGGGATCAACCTTTCAAAGTCTATGTGTCCGCGCACAGAAGACGAGAGGATTTGCATGAAAAAGATTCCTTATGCATTCGCCATAGGATCTATCATGTATGCTATGTTATGTACTAGGCTCGATGTATCGTATGCTCTGAGCGTCACAAGCAGATACCAGTCTGATCCAGGAATGGATCATTGGGCGGCTGTCAAGACAATCCTCAAGTACTTAAGAAGAACTAAGGATGTGTTCCTAATATATGGAGAAGGTGATATGGTAATACGTGAGTATACAGATGCCAGTTTCCAGACAGATAAGGATGACTCCAAATCTCAGTCCGGATACGTATTTATTTTGAATGGAGGCGCAATAAATTGGAAGAGTTCCAAGCAAGACACCGTAGTGGATTCTACCACGGAAGCGGAATACATTGCAGCTTCAGAAGCAGCAAAGGAAGCAGTCTGGATCAAGAAGTTTGTCTCAAAACTTGGTGTGGTTCCAACCATTGATGAAGCAATACCGATTTACTACGACAATAATGGAGCTATTGCACAAGCAAAGGAACCAAGGTCTCATCAGCGATCCAAACATGTGCTTCGCCGCTATCATCTTATCAGAGAGATTATAAGTAGGAATGATATACAAATTGAGAAAATTCCCACTGAAAGGAATTTAGCGGATCCTTTAACTAAGGCCTTGCCTCAAAGCAAGTTTGAGGGTCATGTTAGAGCCTGTGGTATTGGATACCGTAACGATTGGCATTAGACCAAGTGGGAGTTTGTTAGTGATATGAGAAAAATGTCCTAAGGCAATCGCCTTATGATTGTAATCATTTATTTTAATAAATGAATATTCACTATTTGAGTATACATGTTTATGTATTTGATTGAGATCTTAAACTCATTTACTGAATTCCCGCAATACAATTCACAGCATGAGAGAATTTGTGATGAATTCACAACTAGTGATTATCTCTACATGTGCAATTGTGAAGTATTGAAATTGTCCCTAGTCGATGAATTGATAAATACAAACACTATCAATTCTGTTGAGACTAGCATGAGTTATTCTCTAATCAACTGATTCTCACTGGCTGGTGACATTGGGATGTTCGGAGATAAACATGAATGCTAGTTAAGGGAACTAGTTCATTGGAGTAACTGGCTGTAAAACTTCATATGGTAGTCTACATATAGAAATGCCAATGAAGTTCTTACTGCAGCTTAAGTGCGATGTTCCTTTGACTTGCGGTGTTCAAGTCATCTTGGTCATGGAGACTTATACTTTGACATCTTAAGCAAGCATCTCTAAGGAGGTGTGGACCCAGGATGATTGGGTATAAGCCGAAGTGCCCGAAGATGTTTGAACAGCCTACAAAGGATTCACCACTCCTTGCAAGGAGATGTATACCCAAGGCCTATCGTCGGATTGTTACTCGAAGCCTCTGGCCAGAGCATGACATGTTCAGAGTATGAATCTCTTAAATAAATGAGAGTAATTAGAATTCGTAGGACGAGAAAACGTTACTTGGGCTAGGTGTGACGTAGTCAGCCTAGTGGGGACTGACACACATAGACCATGTCCTGAACCAAGTGGGTATAAGATGGTGAAGGGAATGGTGCACGATTCATTATAGCTGCTGAAGGATTTCAGAATTGTTTCTGAAGTCAACCGTTGATCTTTCGATTAATTGGGGATCATGATGTACTACTAGGTGCCACTCATGATCGTTCTATAATTGATTAATTATAGACGGTCAACATAAATCGAAAGCCTATTTAGTCACACGCAGTACGAGTAATATGAGGGATTTAAAATGAGTTGAAAATTGGATTTTCCAATCAAGAGAGATTAGGTTTGGTTGAGCCAAACGATAAGTCGAATCTGAATTTTTCAAAGACGCATCGGAAGCGTAAAATGGCTAAGTTTTTTGAAGACTTAATAGATGAATTAAATGAGTTTAATTCATTGGGGCGTGGCTTGGATGGGCCGGCCAAAGAGGGTCTCCATCCTGTTTGCTTGGCCGGCCACAACAAAGGGAGAGAACCAAGTTTTTGGTTCAATTTATAAAATAAACCAAGTGTGGTTTGTTTTATAAAATTATGAATGATATAAATTTTTATATAATAAACCAAGGTTTGGTTTATTTTTCATGGAAATTAAAATGAACCATGGATTGGTTTATTTTATTTTATAAAATCAATCATGGATTGATTTACCATGATAAGAAAATTTATTCCATAAGAAAAAAGGAGACTTGGTCGATTTTATCATGAATTAAAATATGATAAAACTTGGCATGATGGAATAAGTCTCTTTTTTGAGAGGCTTGATGGTTGAGAGGCCACTATATAAAGGACCCAAGGCAAGGCTTGGAAAATAATCGAAGTATTCTTGTCTGGGCTCTCTCCCTCTCCTCCCTTCTTTCTCTTGGCCGGCCACAAGGCTCTTCTCCCTTCTTGCCGTGAGCACAAGGAGAAGCACCGAGGCGACAAAGTTCTTCCATTGGGACGATCTTCCTCTCCGGCCATTATCACCTTGGGATTGGGCGCATGTCATCTTCCTCCTTCTCGCCGGAATTGTGATTCCGGCCAACCTTGGTAGTGAGTTTTTCCGATGTGATTACTTCTCTCTTGGTTTTTCTTGTCGCGTTCTCGGAGAATCTAGTAGTTCTCAAGAACACGAAACTCGTGGCTTTGCGAAGTCATCCCGAAGATACTCGGCGTGGATGCGAATAGAGGCGGAGCTTCCGAGGGACGCTTACGGTTGGATCTCGTCCCTTTCTTCGAGTTACGCGAGGTATTAAGTAAATTAGTTTACGTTTCTGCAAAATTTTAAATATATGATCATGTCTACACAAGATAAAGTTGCATGCTTAGATGTGTGGTTAAATAATTTGAGAAATTGTTTATGCTAAACCTTCCACTACACGTAATTAATTTTAAAATTACGAACCCGCATCCATGTCAACATGCACCCGGTCCCAACAGACACGAGTCAGAGAAGGGTTGGAGGCTTGTTCTCGTGACTTAGAGTGCATTTGGGCTTGCCTGGATCGGTCTGGTGACCGATCAGGGAAGTTGGCACGGTGCTCCTTCGTGGATCGGTCTGGTGACCGATCCAGCGATGGCTGATCGGTCTGGTGACCGATCCAGCGATGGCTGATCGGTCTAGTGACCGATCAGGGAGCATACAGTTCACCTGCTGCTCTGCTCCGGATCGGTCCGGTGACCGATCATGGAGCATCTAGTAGGTTTTGGGGACCTTACTGATCTACTCCTGATCGGTCTGGTTACTGATCAGGGATACTGTTCAGATCAGTCTAGTAAACGATCATTTGTCGCAAGATTCTCACTATAACCGATCAGGATGACTCCTGATCGGTCAGGAAGCAGCCTGATTGGTCTACGGACCAATCTGGAGTGTGCAGCAGACTGCTGGATAGGTCTGGGGACCAATCAGGAGTGTGCAGAAGACTGCTGGATCGGTCTGGTGACCGATCAGGGTCCTTCCTGATCGGTCTGGTGACCGATTAGGAGCAGAACTTTAATTCAAATACGCTGTCAGAAGCACTGATCGCGACTGTTTTCTCTATCGATTCTCTGATACATTGCTGATTATATTTGATATGAGTTGCTAAGCTTCTATTGGAGTGTTTAGGCTTTACAGGGATGATTCAAACATTGGAGGGGAGTCAATGGGAGGCTTTCCTTGGAGCAGGTTTGGCTGTTTCCTTGTTTCAGGTCTCAACGACGTCTGGAGAGCAGCTGGCAACTGACGGAGGCTCAGCTGGAGAGGGTCTTCAGTGAACTGAGTGGTCAGGGAGTCAGGGGGTCAGGCTGTGGCTTCAGTGGATGCTGATGGAGAGCTTGGTGATGGGAGCAGAGGCTTAAGACGAGGCTTGAAGCAGAGGAGCGACAACAAGGAAGATAGAAAAACGAGTGAAGTTTTGGCTGTGTGGTTGTGCTCTCTGTTGCTTTGTGCTTGAGCGATCTTGTTGTATTCCTGTGAGATCTTTGTGAGTGTTCCTTCTTGTGTGATCTCTTGTACTCAAGTTCAATCATCCGTGAGATCTGTGGAGAGGTTTCTCCACCGAGAAGGAGACTCTATCTTATCTGGTGTTCACCGGGGCTTGAGCGATCTTATTGCATTCCTGTGAGATCTTTGTGAGTGTTCCTTCTTGTGTGATCTCTTGTACTCAAGTTCAATCATCCGTGAGATCTGTGGAGAGGTTTGTCCATCGAGAAGGAGGCTCTATCTTATCTGGTGTTCACCGGGGCTTGATCTGCCGACAATCAAGGGATCGCCCACCTTAAGGGCACGCCAAGGAGTAGGGGTAAGTTATCCCCGAACCTTGTACATCGCTGTGTCATCTGGTTTGCTTTCCTTGTTTTGATTTCTGTTCTTCATTTCTGTTTCTGCACTTGTGTTGTTTGTTTCCGCTGCCTAACTCTTGAAGTGCAGAAAGTTTGTGAAAGCTCAAGAAAATTATGTCTGGCTATATTCACCCCCCTCTCTAGCCATCCAAGTTCCAACAAGTGGTATCAGAGCTTGGGGCTCTGTTCACGGCTTAACATCCGAGAGCTTACAGCATGATGACTGGAAGAGAAGGATTGAGCACAAACCAACCTCCACTCTTCGACGGCACAGATTTTCAATATTGGAAATCGAAGATGGAGTTTTATTTGAAGACAAACATGAGCATATGGTTCTCGGTCAAAGAAGGTTTCATCCCTCCAAGAGATGTTGAAGGAAAAGATCTTGATTTCTCAAGTTGGTCGGCTGAGCAAATAAGAAAGAGTGAAGCATATGCCAAAGCGGTGGTCACTTTGCAATGCGGGTTGACCAAGGAGGAGTTGATCAAGGTGGGTCCTTTTGCAAGTGCTAAAGATCTTTGGAACAAAATCATTGAGCTCCATGATGGAACTCAAGACACTCGAACAGCCAAGAAGGATCTCCTTCACAACCAACTCCAGAACTTGACAATGGGAGAAAATGAAACCGTATGTATGCTTCATTGTCGATTCAAAGAAGTATTGAATGATCTACACTCCATAAATGAAAAGGTCGAGAACCGCGACCTTGTGAGGTATGTCCTAAAAGCTTTTCCAAGGAATACTTTATGGTCATCCATGGTGGATGCCTACAAGGTGTCTAAGGATCTTTCCTTTGTTAAGTGATCTATTTTGTGAGATGGAATTGCATGAGATCTCTAACCAAAGCCTCGAAGAGAAAGGGGTTACTTTTGTGGCAGGAAAGGAAAAGAAGAAAATGGAGGAGGAGAGGACCTACTGTCATGTGGCTCTAGCGGCCTTAGAAGAGTCATCCAAGGAGAGTGACAACGAATCAAGAAGCTCCTCAACCACGCCTTCATCATCTTCGGATGATGAAGAGGTAATCTCTCCCGAGTTAGACAAATGCTATAGGACAATAGCATGTTTAACTAGGTTGTTAAAGAAATCTAAGGCCAAAGTTAAATTGTTAAGATTAGAGGTAGAACAATTGAAAACCTCTAAGGATGAGACAATAAATGATTTACATGATGAATCCCTTGAAAATGAAAACAAGACTCTAAGGAGCGAAATTGAAAATCTCAAGAATATTCTTGAGAAGTTTTCAATTGGCTCAAAAACCTTAGATATGATCTTGAACTCACAAAAAGCGGTTTACAACAAGGTTGGCTTAGGTTACCAACCTAAAGAATCAAGTTTCATATTGTTGATGTCTAGAACCCATAATAGATCACAACATGTTTCTAGGTTCAAAAAGTCAAAATGAAAGTGACTAAGGCATGGGCGACAAAGTCCTTCATTGAAGATGCATTAGGTCCCAAAATTTGGGTACCTAAAACCTCCATCTTTAGAATTGTATAAGCATTATTTGAGGGGGAGCATCTATCAACATGGGAGGTTGATATTTGGTGCTCCAAAACATGGTTATTCCTAGTTAGGAATGTGCTCACCATTTCCTCAAACTCACATGAATGGTTTAGGTTGGCACATAAATTGTTTTTACCATGGATTGCTTAAGATGATTAGTTTTATTATTGAATTTTATGGTTCAAGCTTAAGAGGATTGTGTTTGATGAACATATGCCATGATTTTCTTGTATGTGTTATACCACATGAATGCATGCTAAAGAACAAGTATGGAGTTGAGTAGTTGAAGCAAACATGTTATAGACATACATTAAACTGATCAAAACTTAGAAATTTGATCATATGGTGATACTCACTTGATACAAGTATGTTTTGGAATTTACTCATATATTGATGCTAATTTGATTCAAGCAAGCCAAAATTTTCTTGTATGCCATGATCTTATTGTTTGGGTGTTATTAACATTAATCTATGACATGCCAAGATTGTTTAAGAACAATATCAACACATTATTTGAACTGATCACTCATAAGGTGGTGATAGATAAGAACATGAACTTAAGGTCTAGGGATAATGGTTTCTTTATATCAAACTCAAATTCCATGACTTGTTTGTTTTCCCACTGATCATGCTTGTATACAAACCTGTTTTTGGTATTATCTTAAATCCATAGAAATTCTTGATCTTTGGTGTGGAATGAAAAATATGTTTGGATCCATAGAAATTCTTGATCTTAAACCCATAGAAATCCTTGATCTTTAGTTTGAAGGACATAAATCATGTTGTTTGTTATGGTTAAGGGAAATGAATTGTGTTTAATGGAATTCTATCTTGGATTAAACCTAATTGAATTAGGATTTGGAAGTGTTTCAGAGTTCCTGAACTGTCGTCTGTATCAGACCTGATCGGTCCACCGACCGATCAGGACTCACCTTGATCGGTCTGGAGACCGATCAGGTATCACCCTGATCGGTCCGGTGACCGATCAGATCAACACTGATAAGAGGTATCAGACTACTCCTCAGTCCGATCCCCTTTTCATCAAGTTGTATCAGATCACCTGATCATACTGATACACACAAATCTGATACAAACCAAGTACAATTGAAACATACTTGATCCTCTATTGGTACAAACCTGGTACTAAGTGAGTACAAATTTGTTCAAGTATTCAAAGAAGGGTAGGAATTTTTAAGAACCTTGATTCTCAGAAATTTTTCTGAAACATCAAGTATTAAAATGCTGATTTGATACAAATCTATGTTGGAATGTTCAAATTCATAAGAAAGGGTTTGTTGAGTCATGACTCTTGTTCTTAATGTCGTGTTTCGGAAATTTTTCTGAAATGACGAATATCAATGGAGTCTACACCTTGTTTTGGAATGCAAATTGTTAATGTAGTCTGATCAGGAACGTATCAGAGTTTCAGAAATTTTTCTAAAATCTGATCGTTCCCCAGACTAACAAGAAATATTTCTGTATCAAATAATCAACGAACCTGATCGGTCACGGAGACCTATCAGGATTATGTGTCCGATACAGCTGCATTCCTTACTTGTCATATAAAACATATACATGTTTGACCATGATATATTTCTGTATATGTTTTCATATGCAATTCAAAAGTTTACCTTTGATTATTTAGGGTTTGGGGAGAGACCCGTGTTTGAGGGGGAGGTATGTTTAAACTTAATAACCATACCCTTTTCGATGTTTGACAAAGGGGGAGAAAATGATTGATTAAGTTTAGGGTTATTGTAGGGGGAGGATTTTGATTCCCTTACGATACTTGAACTGCCTTCAATTGATCATTAATGTCTAAACTTATATCGGGTTGTCAAACAACAAAAAGGGGGAGATTGTTGATGCAGTCTGACCCTGATTGTTGTTTTGGTGTTGACAACGATTTAAGTTTTGATTTAAGTTTGGTTGAACGAATTGGGATTAAGTCCTAGTCGAGGACTGGGCACAAAATCCTAGCTTGGAGGGCTAGGTGTGGAAAAGTTTTGGCTTGGAGGATCAGGTCCTAGCCTGGAGGGCTAGGTTGGATGAAATCCCGGTGAGTGAAGCCGGGTCCTGGTGAGTGAAGCCAGGTGATGAAATCCCGGTGAGTGAAGCCGGGTCCTGGTGAGTGAAGTCAAGTGATGGAAATCCCGGTGTTTGAAGCCAGGTCCTGGTGAGTGAAGCCAGGTGATGGAAATCCCGGTGAGTGAAGTTGGGTCCTGGTGAGTAAAGCCAGGTGATTGAAATCCTAGTGAGTGAAGCTAGGTTGAAATCCTGGTGAGTGAAGCCGGGTCCCGGTGAGTGAAGCCGGGTGACCGAAACCCTAGTGAGTGAAGTCAGATCCTAGCTTGGGGGGCTAGGTTGAAGTCCTAGTGAGTGAAGCTGAGCATGACACGAGTCAGAGAAGAGATGGAGGCTTGTTCTCGTGACTTAGAGTGCATTTGGGCTTGCTTGGATCGGTCTGGTGACCGATCAAGGAAGTTGAAACGGTGCTCCTTCGTGGATCGGTCTGGTGACCGATCCAGCGATGGTTGATCGGTCTGGTGACCGATCAGGGAGCATACAGTTCACCTGTTGCTCTGTTCCGGATCGATCTGGTGACCGATCAGGGAGCATCCAGTAGGTTTTGGGGACCTTACTGATCTGCTCCTGATCGTTCTGGTGACCGATCAGGGATACTGTTCAGATCGGTCTAGTGAACGATCATTTGTCTCAAGGTTCTCACTATAACCGATCAGGATGACTCCTGATTGGTCAGGAAGCAGCCTGATCGGTCAGGAAGCAGCCTGATCGGTCTGGTGACCGATCAGGCTGGAGCCTGATTGGTCTGGTGACCGATCAGGCTGGAGCCTGATTGGTCTGCGGACCGATTTGGAGTGTGCAACAGACTGCTGGATAGGTCTGGGACCAATCAGGAGTGTACAGAAGACTGCTGGATCGGTCTGGTGACCGATCAGGGTCCTTCCTGATCGGTCTGGTGACCGATCAGGAGCAGAACTTTAACTCAAATACGCTGTCAGAAGCACTGATCGCGACTGTTTTCTCTGTCGATTCTCTGATACATTGCTGATTATGTTTGATATGAGTTGCAAAGCTTCTATTATAGTGTGCAGGCTTTACAGGGATGATTCAAACATTGGAGGAGAGTTAATGGGAGGCTTTCCTTGGAGCAGGTTTGGCTGTTTCCTTGTTTCAGGTCTCAACGACATCTGGAGAGCAGCTGGCAACTGACGGAGGCTCAGCTGGAGAGGGTCTTCAGTGGACTGAGTGCTCAGGGAGTCAGGGGGTCAGGCTGTGGCTTCAGTGGATGCTGATGGAGAGCCTGGTGATGGGAGCAGAGGCTTAAGACGAGGCTTGAAGTAGAGGAGAGACAACAAGGAAGATAGAAAAACGAGTGAAGTTTTGGCTGTGGGGTTGTGCTCTCTGTTGCTTTGTGCTTGAGCGATCTTGTTGCATTCCTGTGAGATCTTTGTGAGTGTTCCTTCTTGTGTGATCTCTTGTACTCAAGTTCAATCATCCGTGAGATCTGTGGAGAGGTTTCTCCACCGAGAAGGAGGCTCTATCTTATCCGGTGTTCACCGGGGCTTGATCTGCCGATGATCAAGGGATCGCCCACCTTACGGGCACGCCAAGGAGTAGGGGCAAGTTATCCCTGAATCTTGTACATCGCTGTGTCGTCTGGTTTGCTTTCCTTGTTTTGATTTCTGTTCTTCATTTCTGTTTCTGCACTTGTGTTGTTTGTTTCCGCTGCCTAACTCTTGAAGTGCAGAAAGTTTGTGAAAGCTCAAGAAAATTGTGTCTGGCTATATTCACCCCCCTCTCTAGCCATCCAAGTTCCAACAGTTATGTGCAGATTGTTTTCCCTCTTAGCTCATGGGCGTAGTTGTGGGGATTTTTTTGTAGTGTGAGGGAGTTTTTGATTAGTGGTTTTAATCTGTATTTAGTTTGTGATTTGGTACTTCTTGGCTGTGAACATCAAGGTTGGAGAATTCTTTTTGTCGAGTTCATCTTGCCCGTTTTATACTATGGGATTCTTGTATGGGAATTGCAAAGTAATTGGTGTTTTCAATTCCTTGTAGCAAATCTGTTTTGAAACAGGTGATATTAGGATTTGTAGAGTGTTCTGTGATATTTCCCTATTATTATTGGTTGGGTTGTTATAGTTGCTCTTGGGAGCAGTCTAAGCCCTAATCATGATGATGCAAATTAATTGGGAGTTAAATCATTTATTTGATATTAAACGATAAAGGTAATTAGTAGGATTACTCTTATATGGTTAGTAGTTAGTTTAGCTAAATTAATAAATTATATACATGACTAAATTATATCCGTGACACATGATTTGATTCGGACTCGTTCGGTTGATCGTGGAAGGTCCTCGTTTACGAAATTCTACAAATAAAGGCGGGGTATTTCTCCTTTGTACTCCAGTAGTTTCGTTTACCTTAAAGCATGGCTATCTTATGTTTAGTAGGTTGCTTGACCTTGTTCTTTGTCGTTTGTTATTTTAACATCGTCGTTGATACTTATTCTTCGTTGATCTTCGAGTATTTCTAAATTCGTATCCGTACAGTCCCTATTGGTTTTCTGTTCTGTAAAGTATCGCTTGTACGCGAGTACTTAGAAGTCCATTAAACACAGATAGGTTTATTTGGCATTAGAAATACCCTACCTAGTAGTGTAGGTGCATAATCGTTAGTTTTCGATTTCTGGTTGGTTGTATCGATGCATGTTTTACTCGTTGGATCTTGTTGCATCGTTGTTTCTCCGGTTGTTCGTGCATCGTATAGCATGCACCATACTTGCACGTTGCATACTGTTGAGCTTACATTTGGTTAAGCCGTCGTTAGTCATATTGTTGCTCGATTCACTCAACCACTTGTTGTCGTGGTAGTTGTTAGAGTGCGAGCATCTGTCCTATTATGCCAAACAGTGACACCCTCACCGTTGTTTTCGAGGGATATTAGAGCTGTTGGGGCTCACCCTCACCATTGTTTTTCGAGGGATATTAGAGCTGTTGGGACTCACCCTCACCGTTATTTTTTGAGGGATATTGTAGCCGTTGATAGCTCCCCCGATGTACCGGGGTCTAAAGTGTAGGCTCCCCAGCATCCTGTCCACTCAACCACACCTTATGTGGTATTTGTTGTTGAAGTGCGTACAGTTGTCACAACCCTACCCACTCGGTCACACAGATGGGATGTGTTGACGGCTTGACTGGCGTCAGAGGTGACACATGTCATTGCATCATGTGAATACGTATTTCTTTTATGCATTTGCTTGTGTTTGATGCACTTATATGAGCTATGGTTGTTGCACTTGATTGACATGCATGTATATCTTGGTTTTATTGTTGTTGCGTTGTTTTATACCTGCCTAGTTGTTATTTGGTTTTATAACCTGTTGTTATATATATGTTATACATGTTTAGGTTCCTATATTCTTTATGGACTGTACCTTGTTGGATTCTCTACATATTATACCTTTTTGTTATGCCATGCTTATTGTCTACTCATATACCCGCAGAGTCCGCCCGGACTCACCACCGCTACCTTCCATTTTTGTTTCAGGTAGCAGGTAGATATTTTGCTTGGAGCCAGGAGAGGATTCAGTCTCCAGTCCCCAGAGTTGAGTTGTTTTTCGTATTTGGTTTAGTTGTCTATTTTTAGTACTTGAAGCTGCATTTTATTCATTTTCGGGTTTTCTCGTTATCAGAGACTTGTATTTTCTTTGTATTGTAGTTCTTTTATGTTTATGGTGGCTGAGCCACCCATTATCTTTTATTCTAATATAAACTGTGTGGTTGTGTTTACTTATATATATATGTGATGCTAGCCGCATGTGGCTAAGCTATATGGGTGAGAGTGTATGTATAATTGCCCCATATTGTCCGCTGTACAGGGGAGATGCTGCCCGATTTTTGAGGAAGCATGTGCCTCTGGGGTCGTGACAGATAAGCTTTGACCAAGCCCTTTGAGGCGCCCCCTTCAACACAGGCGCCCTGGACAAGACTATAAAAGGGGATTCGACCCCTCAACTCGAAATACGTCTTTCTGAAACCATTCTAAGCTTCCCAAGTGACGACAAAGCGCTAACGACGAAGCTCTACGACTAGGAGGCTCCAGGAGGAAGTGCGCGGCAATTCGGAGGTCTAGATCTGCCGAGTTTCAATTCTGTTTGTTCTGTTTGAGTTTACATCCTGCATTTCAATTTATCTATCTTTTTGTTTGTAACTCTTGCACTGTAAGACGAGTTTCTCCACTTCTGAAAAGTCCGGAAAGGAGACCATTAGTGGACGGGTGTTCCCGTGCTTAGGCCTTGGATGTACTGACCCTGAGGGGTTGGGAGCCAAGTAAATCCCATGTGCATTCTGAGTTGTGTCGTCCTTTATTTATTTGTTTTATTTTCCGCTGTGCTACTAACGCTCTGTATAGAACGAATATTCATAAATATACGATCGAAAGTTTCCGCGAAAGATTTACGATCGATATTCACCCCCCCTCTATCGACGGCACCGGTCCAACAAGTGGTATCAGAGCCCGGTCGCTTTTCATCAGACTAACAGCTGACGGAGCAAAGACGCTAGGAGTTGAGGGGGAGCCCATGGATGAATCAGGTACAATTTTATTATAAATGCCTATTTTTAAATTCCATATCACATGTTTTAAGTGTAAGGAGAGAGGACACTACAAAAATCAGTGTCCTACTCGTAAGCCTCGTTCTTCACCGGCGGCAAAGGAAATACCAACGTCAGGAGTCCGGAGGGACAAGAGCAACGTCCAGTGCTTCAAATGTCAAAAGCACGGACACTACAAGAATAAGTGTCCGACAAAGGCACGCAAAATTTACGTTCTGAAAAATTTTCGAATTCCTGCACTGTCAGATGATAAATTAGGTAATTTTTCTGAAAAATTAAAATTACTGCATAATCAAATTAATATTTTGCATGCTCAATTAGAAAATGTAGATATGGCTAAAATATCAGAAATTAATTGTTTAATCTTGAATGTCAATTCAGTAATTTCTAAATTAAATTATCATAATTTTAATTCTGAAAATTCTGATAATTTTAATTCTGAAAATTTTAATAATTTTAATTCTGAAAATCTTAAGGATAATATTGAAATTATCTCTGAAAATCTTAAGGATAATATTGAAATTATCTCTGAAAATCTTAAGGATAATATTGAAATTATCTCTAAAAATCTTAAGAATAACAATGAAATTATTTCAGAAAATCTTAAGGAAAATATTGAAAATATTTCTGATGATTGTTATGAGGATAATGAGGATAATGGAGATGAAATTCTTTTAGATAATAATTTAATTATTGTCTTGGATAATTCTGAAAATTATTACAAAACATTAACTAGTGACTCAAATTACTCCACCTACTGTGAGGATATTGAAAGATGTGATTTTGAGGATGAGGAGGAGATGGAACATTCTGAGATAAGTACCATTTTATTGATTATTTGAGTTGCTAAAACCCACACTTGAGCTTGAGCGTCTCGCGAAAACACTAAGTATGTATCCCCTAGATTTCTTAAGCATAATTAGAAGCAAATGAAAAGAAATTACCTAGGGTTGTCAATTCTCAAAAATTCTAAGCTCTATGGATTAGTATCTCGTCCTTAAATCAACAACTTAGCCTTTTCATCCATCATGAGTCATTGAGATGAATTTAAATCACTAGCCTTTCAAGGAAAATTTTGGGTGACTCTCTCCTTAAGTTCTAAGTTGATGATGGAAGTGGAGCTCACTCAAACACACATGCTTCTTGCACTACCATAGGCCTGCTTATTATCTACTCTCCACCATTAGTCATGATTAGGATTCAACATCTACAAAAACAAATGAAAACATAGAAAATGGTAAGGAGTGGAATAAAAGCCAAGAAAATGGAAAAATGGATAAAGTGGAAGACTTGAGTGCTTGAGGATGTTTCCAATGAACTTTGCCCTCTTTACAGTACTCTAGTGATATCAAAAATGTGATGGAGTAAAACTTGGATAATGCTTTTCATTTGGGTGAAGAAAACTCCATTTGTTCTCAATGTGCCAATTTCCTTTTGCGTGCCAACTTTGCTTGCTTCTTTTTCTCCTCTCTTCTTTTTTTTTTAGATCAGATTTGTATCAAAGAACATATAATATCAAGTGAAATAGATACTCAACATAAAATTTTCACTCAACAACCCTTGTAACTCACTCTTGATACATGTCTTTCCAAGTTGGCACACTTCTATCCTTTTTCTTCTTTCCTCTTTTTTTTTCTCCTTCTTCAGATTCCAGCTTCAAATTCAGCTCCACAGAATCCATTTCAAGTCTCTGATTTCTTAAATAATTAACATCAGTTAACATCACATAGTGTAGTGGGAAGTTTGCATTGTTCCACTTGGAATTTGGCACTACAACTTTTTTTCTGATTTTTCCTGTTCTGATTTAAAACATCCCAGCAGCCACCATTTCTGTTTCTGATCAGCTGTGATGTATTCAACACTCTTTAACATATTCATGTGCTTCATTCCTTGATTCACAGCCCTTGAAACCCAAAATTCAGCCTCAAGTTAACACAAGTTCTGCTCAAAAACTGCACTACCAATCTGATTTTTTTTCAGCTGCAATTTTCAAACAGTCCTTCAAGATATTCATCACTTTGCAGCTTACATGGAATCAGCTTGTATCATTTCAGTAGATATCCTTGCAATTCAGCTCAGAACTTCCGGCTTTTAATTTTTCAGCTTAAGCTCATCACAGAAATTTCTCCATTTTGGCTCAGATTTTGTGCCATTTGCGTGCCATATTCTTCCTTCATTTCAGAATTTTCTTCATAAGCGCTCCACTTGATTTTGGGCACTGCATCACTGAATTCCAAAACCGAAACACTTTGTTCTTGTTTGGATTCTTTGCTTAATTTCATCTCTTGACCACTACTTTTCCACTTGGTTCAGAATTTTTTTTCGAAATGGTGCAGATTTTTTTCTTTGCTTGCCACTTAAATCTTCAAAATATGATAAAGAAACTAGATCTCTCATTGCTTCCATCCTTCTTGCTCATTCTTAGTTCCAACTCACTCAAACTCATGCTTGGCACATGGAATTTGCAGATTTTTTTTTTCAAGTATTTTCCAAAACACTAATCACTCCCCCACACTTAATCCTTTGTCCGTCTCGGGCAAAGTAGCATTAAGAAACATTTCAAACAACAAATCCATAGAAAAGTGAGGGTGAGAGTAGGAAATAAGTAAAGAAAAATGGAATGAACATGATTTTTGCCAAAATTGATATGGAAAGGTAAACAAAGTGATTAGCCTCTATAGATGTGATCCAATCATTGAAATATGATTTTAAAGAACCTAAGCAAGTTCTAGAGTACAATAACATATGTGTATCACAAATATAAGGCTAATTCTCACTAGGCAAAAATAATTCATCTCAAGTCCTCAATTAAGAATCTAAAGCAAAGTAGTACTCAAGCATCCAAGAATTCATCCATTAGCTCAAACCCTAAGTTTTAACAACCAAATTTAATTTATTTTCCAAGAGATTCTAAAATGACAATAAGTTAACCTAGAGGGATACATTTATTCCTAATCATGCAAGAAAAAGTGCGAAAAGAAATAACAAGGTATTTACATTGACTTCTATGCATTCTACTCTACTCATGCATTTATTAGCAAGGACTCAATTTAAAGGAAAATTCTAGAAGTCAGAAAAGTGAAGGAAAATGCAATAAGGAACAAACTCCCCTTTATTTTTGGTGGACGGAGTCGATCCAGAAGTAGCCTCCATCGTGGTAGTGGAGGAACATGGGTGGCTGAGAGAATTAAGACTCCCCCACACTTGAACTTTGCAAAAATTTGCTCCGGTGGCCGAAGGCGATTTAGGTTCAAAATCCATTGAAGGAATGGAGTGCTTCGTATTAAAGTAAAATCATCTCCTCCTTCTTTATGCCTTTTAGAAGTCCTTCCAGGAGGTTGAAGTCTGTTCAGTTGGAGCACCCACTCCTGAAGTCTTCTGGACCCTACAAAACAATGTAATACCTCTCTCAAGAGTGCAGGGTAAGAAAGAAATAAAATGATATCAGTCTCTGCATGAAATGTATCCAAAACTGCATTACATCCAATTAAATCAATTTTTGGTGCCTTAATAAATTTTTCACAATCATTTTCTACAAAATTTGCATCCAGGAACTCATCACAAACAAAGAAATCAATTTTTAGCACTTTAATAGAAATATCACAATTATTTTCCATCAAGGATGTATCAAGCAAAGTGTCACAGCCAATGAAATCAATCTCAGATATCTCCATAAGTTTTTCACATTCAACCTCAGCATAAGATATAGCAAGAGATTCATCACAATAAATAACATCAATTTCAGGCACTTCTAAAAATTTTTCACTATCCATATCCACAAAAGATGTATCAAGAGATTCATCATAACAAACAACATCAATTATAGGTGCCTCTAAAATTATTTCGCTATCCATATCTACAAGAGATGTATCAAATAATGCATTACGACCAATGAAATCAATTTTGGGTACCTCTATTGCATTTGCACAAGCAATTTCTACACAAGGTATATCAATTAATTCATCATAACCAATAAAGTTAGCACTAGGTACCTCGCTGAATTTTTCTGAACAAAGAGGAGAAATACTTACCTGAGCGTGCTGAAGAGTACCTGGAGGTTCTACAAGAGTAGATGTATCCATGGCCTCCTCCTGATCAAGTACATGCTCCTCTTCAGCCTCAAGCTCTGGTGGACACTCAACTAAAGCAGGTGATCCTTGGGTGCTTGCTTCCACCATGCAAGTCCCTACACTTTCTGGTTCATCCTCTAAATCTTGTGGTGGTCCCTGGGGCTTAGTGCAATCCCCTACACCTATGGAATCATCTCCTATGCATTCTTCTTCTGCAATATCTGCAACAACAATATCGGAAAAATTAGGACCATCAATAACATTATCATCACAAAATAAAAAATGAGAAGGGTCCTGTAGTGTTTCAGAATCTTCTTCTTGAGCTGAAAAATTTGGAAGTGAATTTTGAATAGGAATCTCCGGAGGGATGCATGATGTAGGTGCCTTATATTTGATGGTTTCTTCTTCTTCTTCCACTAAATTTGCAAGATCACTTGAAGAAGGACTTGGCCATGCACTAGGGTCACCTTGAACTGATATAAAACCAACTCCGGAGCTCTCAGAATTAAGAGTATCTTGAGAATATAACTGTTCTGATCTTTGGGCTTTTATCTGATTCAAATCACTAGCCACTTGTTCCATTTGCCTTCCAAGGTTTTGAAGCTCTTGTTGAAACATTTGTTGAAATTGAGACTGTGGGGGTTGATAAAATGGTTGCACAGGCTGATTAAACTGCTGAAAATTTGGTTCACAAGTTGGTGGAGATGGCTGAAAATTGTAGCCCTGGAAATCCTGGATCTGAGGCTGAAATTGTGGTGGTGAAAACTGAAATTGCGAGGGCTAGAAATTCTGGGTTTGTTGCTGGAAATTATGATTAAAGGGCTGTGAATGTTGAGGAGGTTGCTGAAAATTCTGTATGGGTTGAAATTCTTGCTGCCATGGCTGAGGTGGAGGCTGAAATTGATTATTTCCTTGCTGAAAACTTACAAAAGGCTGCTGGAAATTTTGGTTAAAATGCTGAAATCCTTGATTTGGTTGAACTTGATGGAAGGGTGGTTGCTGAAAATTCTGATTATCTAAACACCCTTGCTGAATTCCTTGAAAAAGGGATTGATCTTGTTGATAAGGTTGCTAAAAGTTGGGCTGAAAATTTGAATTGGTTGCTCAAAACCCTGGAATTGTGGCTGCCCATTCTGATTTGGTGGCTGAAAATTTGGTTGATTTTGCTGAAAATTTTTGAAAGGCTGAAAAAACTGATTTGGTTGCTGAAAATTCGAGTAGGGCTGTTGAAAATCTTGATTTGGTTGCTGAAATTGCTGGAAAGGCTAAAATTGTGGCTGAGGTGGCTGAAATGTAGGCTGAATCGGCCGCTGGTGAGTAGATGACTGAGCTTTATGTTTTTGTTGGTATTCCAACACCTTACACCAACATTTCAACTCCACCAATGCCTCTTTTATCTCTTTACAGAACTCTGGTGACCACATTTTGATCTTGCAGCCCTGTCACAAAACGAACAAGAAAAATGGCAGCAACCGTATACAAAAGATAAAGCACAAGAAAATAGAATCAAATGATATGCCCATAAGTACACAAGCAAAAATCAAACAAATCAACTAATTGCTTCCCCGGCAATGTCGCCAAAAATTTGATGGACCCGATTTAGCTAGGTTAAGTTGTCACGAATTATGGGACCATCAGAATTTAAAATATTTATAAAAAGATGTTGGAAACCCTTTTGCAATCAAAGTATGAAAAGCGTAGTAAAGGGGCCACAGGTCGTATTTTTCGTCGGGACTAGTTGATGTTGTGTGATTCGAGCTTGTATCTATGTGTCGTTTGTGAATTTGGGTTTCAAATAAGATGAGGTTTTGGGTTGCAATCTAAAAGGAATGGAAAAGCAATGTAAAGCAAGAAACTTTAACTAAATGCACTAAACATGGTGAATGCAATTAATAACTCGACCAATCAGCCACTTAATCTACTAATGCAAACTTGCACCATTCGGAATTCAAACTTACACACAAATGCAAGAGTACACTGCAGAAGGTTTTGAACTTAAGAAGTTATCACTCAAAGCTGAAACTTAGCTTGATGCAAGGTGAAAGGTTGAAGCAAACTTGATACACAAGTGAAGGAAACTATGTGCCAAATTGACACTAAATGCATGGAATGTGTAGCTGATTAATTCAGCTTGGTAGAGCTAGGCTGTCAATGAAGTTTACTGCAAGGATTAATTAAGCACTCTCAAACCCGAGAATGACCAAGGCAAGAACAAACCCAATTCAGCAGGGAAATTGCAGGAATCACACTCAATGCAGATTTGGAATGCAGAATTTCAGCAACAAAGCAAATGCAGAAAACAGCTTGATCAAGTTGCAATCTGTTGCAATGATTCACCAAACCAGAACCTAGTGATGTGTTGAAATCGAAAATGAAGAAATACAATTGGAGAATGCAGCAATAAAAGTGGAGGATGCAGAAACGAAGTGGATACTCAATCTGAAACTGGGATGCAGAAATGAATTTGACACAAACCTGCTGATACTAACCGCAAAAATTGATGCTAAAGCTTTGCAAAAGAAATCAGCTTCAATGTATAAATGCGGGAGAAGACTACCATCTACTAGAGACCAAGTTCAGATGCTAGACAAAGGCTGATACGCAGGTTTGTAGAGCAGAAACGCAGGAATTCAGATTTATAATGCAGAAATTGCAGCTTCTACTTAAACTCGAAGACAACAAACAACTAAAATCTAGTTCCCAATTCTAATGTTCAGAAATGATTCAGAGAAGCTAGGTTTACTGATGAAAAATTCAGAATTGAAATCTGAAACTTGCAGGCATTGAATTGATATGTAGAAAAATAGGCTTAGGAAACTGATACGCAAAGAAAGCAAATGGCACGCAACCAATTAAACATGAAAGAAACTGAAACAAGAAGCTATTGTTCACTAAACGAGTTCCCTAGCTAATTACTTGCAGAATTTAAAACCTAATTAAGGGCAGGAAACAAATTCAGAAATTGAAGCTAGGTGGCTGAATCGAAACTCAAAAACAGAGCAGTTGCAGAAAATTGAATTGCAGCTAATACAATGAAAATTAACTAATACTAAATCTCAATCTCTCATCTCAGCTCAAAACCCCTTGCTGTCACTCAAGGATGAACCTCGAATTGAGAAAGTGACAATCCATACAAGAAAATTACAGCAGCTGAATAAAATGTTCAGAAATGAAATGGCACGCATGTAGAAATGAAAATTACATCTAAAACTCGGAAATTCAATAAGAAAACTATCCTCAATCACTCTATTAGGTCAAGAACTCCTTGTTCGTCACGCAAGGGTGAGC
Source organism: Boesenbergia rotunda (assembly GCA_024364735.1). Taxonomy (NCBI): domain Eukaryota; kingdom Viridiplantae; phylum Streptophyta; class Magnoliopsida; order Zingiberales; family Zingiberaceae; genus Boesenbergia; species Boesenbergia rotunda. Next base: position 98,444 of record JAGFNQ010007841.1, on the reverse strand, counting down.
CTCGAACCCGTAAGCTCAACAAACCATTGAAAAACAGCTCTGCGATACAAATCCAGCTCTCACTCTGAACCAAACTAAAATCCAAATCGATTTCCTCAATCTGGCATTGTCCAATTACGTGGATGGTATGGGGATGAACCAAGCACTCCAGGGAACCCCTCTGAACTGCTCGGATGGATGAAGGATGGAGCAAAACCGAGATTGAAGAAATAAATGACAGAGCTATGGAAACCTCACAACAGCTCTGTTTTGGCCAATTCGGAGCTGGAAATTCACCGAGAACCTTCCCAATAGCCTAGCAATTGATCTAGTAGAAGAATTGAGGGGTCGTGCCCCTTGGATTGAAGAAAACTTGAGAAGAAACTAAGAACAGCTGAAGAAACAGTTTGCGGCGAAGAAGACGCGACAAGGGGAAGACTGCGCAGGTTTTTGATTAAATACTTAGCATTGGACGGTTCAGATTGATTTGAGGAAATCCAACGGTTGATCTTGCTCTGATTTGAGCCAAACTTTGAGGATGTTGATCAGGGGTCAGGATCTGCCTCGTGGTAGCTTGGATCCTCCAGATGTGCAACGGATGGTCCAGATCAACCTAATCTTTGAATGGACGATCTAGAGCCCTCCGAGCTTGATCCAACGGTTGAATGAGCTCTGATTTGGATGAAACCTTCAGATCTTGATCAGAGTGCTTGATCAACCCTAACCTTAGCTCGGATTGCTTCAGATGGTCCCGATGGCTCAGATCTAGCGCTTTTGAATCAGACGGCCCAGATTTAATCATAATCTTGATAACTCGATCCGGGTCACTTCCGACTCAAGTTTGACCCAATATGCCCTAGATCCATGAACCTTTCATGCCTACAAAAATAGATCAAAAATTTAGTGGCCAAATAATCCAAATATGTGTAAATTTGCAATTAAGTCCAAAATATGAGTAAGTTCTAAAACCTAGGGCAATTTCCCAATTAAGCAATAAAAACATAGGTCAAACATGGATTTTAGCAACTCAAATAATCAATAAAATGGTACTTATCACATGTCAGATAAACATTATATCTTAACTTTTGAACCCTTTTTCCATTATCAAAATACCGACTTGGGTGTTTTCTACACCAACAATCTCCCCCTTTTTGATTTATGACAACCCTGGTTCAAAAAGTTAAGTTAATCAGAACATATAAAACAAAATTTTGTTTCCTCCCCCTGGAAGGAATCTCCCCCTAGTTTTTTCAAAAGTTCTTGAGGTTTTGAAACTAACGTCTAAGTCTAAAGATAGTTTTAATTTTACTTAGAACAATTTTCAAAAGAAACTTTAAAGACATATTTTCCTACATAATTTTGGTTGTGCACTTTGGAAAATTCATACTTATAGGAAAATTTTTGAAAACTTAAGTTTAAATACTTAGAAAAATTTTGAAAACTTAAGTTTAAAGTACCTAGAAAATTTTTTGAAAACTTAAGTTTAAAGTAAAAAAATTTTGAAAACTTAAGTTTAATGTACTTAAAGAAAATTTTGAAAACTTAAGTTTAAAGTACTTAAAGAAAATTTTAAAAACTTAAGTTTAAAGTACTTAAAGAAAATTTTGAAAACTTATGTTTAAAGTACTTAAAGAAAATTTTGAAAACTTAAGTTTAAAGTACTTAAAGAAAATTTTAAAGTACTTAGAGAATTTGAAAACTTAAGTTTAAAGTACTTAGAGAATCTTAGTACTTTTGAAAATGAATTAAGTACTTTTTGAATAAAGGATAGAGTTTGAAATTTTGGATTTAGAAAAAAATTAAAAAATTTTAAAATCTCTCCTTTCCTATCTCTTCCCCTTTGCCATATATCAAAAAGAAATATAGTAAAAAAATTGCATAATTGCAGAAAAAATAAACTGCATTGCTGTATTGAACCAATTCAGGATTTGAACTAAACCAAATCAGTTTCAATTGTCTCTTTTAGGGTCCTGTATAACCCAATTAGCTACTTACTAACTGTTATAAACAGTAGTTTTCGCTAGGGTTAGTCAGGTTAAGTGTTCTGTTCAAGTTAGATTTCCTAAACTTGACACTTGACTTGATTACTGTTTAAGTTGTATTTAGTGCCCCAATTACTGCAGATGCACTGACTTAAAGCATCTTGAATTAAGGCAAAGACCTAAGCATCTCAACCCATTCTAGGTTATCAATCAAAAGTACCCTAAGGTGCTTGTGAGATGCTGGTTTCTAAATCTATAGGTGTATGCAGTTCTAGGGTTAGGGCCTAGGCTAAGTCCATTTGCGAAAAAGCCCTAGTTTTGAAGGGGATAGTTTTTGAAAAGAAAACTAAGTCGAAAACTACAAAAAAACTGTTTAAAAAAAAACTGATTTTGAAATTCAGTAAAGCAGTTTTAAAACTATTTTTAAAAGCTGATTTTTCAAATCAAAAGAAACCAAAAATAGAGTAAACCTATTCTACTAAGCATAATCAAGATCAGATACTTAAGATTAAACAACTGGTCAAGCCCATAAGTTAACTGGTCAAAGAGAGGACCAGTAGAGTCAAACATGAGTCAAATTTTAGTTACTAATACAATGCGTCTGCTGAAATAGTCTAACTATGAAGACGGGCTAGGGTGGTTAGATGAGCCAGGCTGCCATGCTCTGAGAAGCGACATCAACTCAATGTATCGTGCATCGGCGACCTCTCGATCGGCTCTACGAGCGTCCATCTGCTCCAAGTGGTAGGCCTCGGCCTCCTCTCGGAGATTGTGGATCTCTGTCTGCATCTGTGCGAAGCGCTGGTCGATGGTCGGTGGTGGAGGCTGGTCTATATGGTCCCGCAGCTCTACTGCGAGATCAGTGATATGCACCATTTTATTGATTATTTTAATTGCTAAAATCCATGTTTGACCCATGTTTTTATTGCTTAATTATGATTTTACCCTAGGTTTTGGAACTTTATCTTATTTTGGACTTAATTGCAAAATTACATAATTTTTGGATTATTTGGCCACTAATTTTCTGATATATTTTTGTAGGCATGAAAGGATCCTGGACCTAGGGCATACTGGGTCAAACTTGAGTCGGATGTGAACCGGATCGAATTATCAAGCCTACGATTAATCCGGGCCGTCCGATTCAAGACCGGCTAGATCTGAGCCATCCAGGATCATCTGAAGCAATCCGAGCTAGGGCTAGGGTTGATCAAGCACCCTGATCAAGATCTGAAGGTTTCATCCCAATCAGAGCTCGATCAACCGTTGGATCAAGCTTGGAGGGCTCTAGATCATCCATTCAAAGATTAGCTTGATCTGGACCATCCGTTGCAAATCTGGAGGATCCGAGCTACCACAAGGCAGATCCTGACCCCAGATCATCATCATCAAAGTTTGGCTCCAATCAGAGCAAGATCAGCCGTTGGATCTCCTCCGATCAATCTGAGCCGTCCAAACTTAATTACTTAAGGAAAATAACGCAGCAGCTTCTCCTCGTCGCGTCTTCAGAGTTCTTCGCCGTAGTTTTCATTTTTCTTCAGTTTTCTTCATTTCTTAGCTAATTTCTTCAATCCAAGGGGCGCGACCACCTCAAATCGATGCTAATCCTTGAGTGACAGCAAGGATAGGGATTGGGGTTTAGTTTAGTTAGCAAACTTTCAGTAATTAGCTTTAGATTTCATTTCTGCTATTTCGTTTCTGCAATTTGTATCAGATGCTTCGTTTCTTGTATGGATTGCTTCTATCTTAATTGGAAGCTCATCCTTGAGTGACAGCAAGGATTTGTGAGCTGAGCTGAGGGATTGAAGCTTGGTTAATCTCGTTTATTAGCTGTAATCTCGTTTTTGAATTTTGTTCCTGTTTCTGAAATTTCAGATTGGTTAATTTCGTTTCTTTGTTGTTTTGCTTAAGTTAGGTTTATTTTCTGCAAGTATAATAGTTAGGAAACTTGTTTAGTGGATAATTGCTTTAAATTTCAGTTGATTTCCTCTTCTAAAGCTTGCGTATCAGTTTGCGTACCAACTTTTGCAGTAGATTTCAGTTCAGTTCTGAGTTTTTCAGTTTAATTTCAATTCGATTCTTGTTTAGTTCATTTCCTGCAATTAAAGATCACATTTAGAGAGTTAATTTAGTTGATCCAAGTTCGGTTAATAGGTAATTTCAATTCTGAAATTGGTTCATGTCTGAAAACTGTCAAATTCAGCAGATCCAGCTTGCGTATCAAGTGGAATCTGTGATTTTCGGTTTTGTGTTCTGAGTTTGAGTCAGTTGCATTAGTTCTTCTGGGTTTGAGCATTCATTTCAATTGTTTAGTTTACATTGCATTCAGTTTTTGCTTATCTGCGCATCCATTCCTGCTGCAAGTTCTGAATTTCTGAACGTTTCTGCATGTTCACTGCAGTTTCTGCAGTTGTAATTGTTTCAAGTTCTTTAACAGCTGTTTGATTAGTCATTGGAGTCTGAATGTTTTCAGTTATCTCTGCATATCACTGAATTCACAGCTGAGCTTGCCCAGCTTAATCGATTGATTCAATTCTGAATTGGCAGCCTCACTTTTGGCACAAAGCATTGGTTTTGGCACAAATGTACCCTTTTGCGTGGCAAGCTGATTTGGCAATGTTTTTCATCAGCAATTCACCTGTCTTCTAGTTAGCAATTGTGTTTGAAATTAGTCAGGGTTTGCATTCGAATATTTTTGAGTTTCTTCGCATTGGTTGGCTCTCAAAAGTTATAGCTAGTTTGAGTTGAATTGCTTGCTTGATTACCAAATTTCGTATGCTATTGATTATGTTAAGCTTGCTTGTTTCCAAGATCTGCCATCACTGCATTTATTCAATTGTTTAGCATCAAGGCTACATTCAAGATTCATTGAGTCTCTTTTAATTTCGATTTAGTTCCCTTGGTTGAGTTGGTTACCTTTGATTGAGTTATTACTCATTATGGTTTGTCTAATTCCTTTGTTTGGTTTTCCTTTCTATTGCAATTTCGATTCGAATTGAACCCAAACCCAAATCTTTATTCGAAACCCAAATTCACGAACGACACCTAAATACAAGCGCGAATCAAACAACGTCAATTAGCCCCGAGAAAAATACGACCTGTGGCCCCTATATTACATTTTCATATTTTTGATTGTAAAAGGGTTTCCAGCATTCATTTATATAAATTCTAAATTTGAGGCCCACATTCGTGACACATAGTTTGGGCTTGTCAAATTTTTGGCGCCGTTGCCGGGGAAGCAACTAGTTGATTTGTTTGATTTTTGCTTGTATGTTTCTTTAGACATATCATTGGGTTCTATTTTATCTTGCTTTATCTTTTGTATACGGGTACTGCCATTTTTCTTGTTTGTTTTGTGATAGGGGTGCAGGTTCAAAATGTTTTCATCCACTTATCAGCAGCCGTGTCCACACTTTCAGCAGACCCAGCAAGAATTCCAACAGCCCTATTCTAATTTCCAGCAACCAAATCAGTTTTTGCAGCCACCACAACAATTTCAACCGGATTTTCAGCCAATTCAACCAATTTTCCAGAATTTTCAGAATGGGCAGCCCCAATTTCAAAATTTTCAGCCCCACTTTCAGCAATTTCAGCCTAACTTTCAGCCACTTTATCAACAAGATCAGTCACAATTTCAACAATATCAGCAAGGGCAACCTTTCCAAAATTTTCAGCCATGGCAACAAGAATTTCAGCCCACTCAACTTCAGTGTTCACCACCACAATATCAACCTCAGATCCAAGAATTCCAGGGCTATAATTTTCAGCAATTTCCACCAAGTGGTGAACCAACTTTTTAGCAGTTTAATCAGCCTGTGCAACCATTTTATCAAATGTGTCAACAAGAGCTTCAAAACCTCGAAAGGCAAATGGAACAAGTGGCTAGTGATTTGAATCAAATAAAAGCCCAAAGAGCAGCACAACTATCTTCTCAAGCTGCTTTTAATTCTGAGAGCCCCGGAGTTGGATTTATATCAGTTCAAGGTGACCCTAGTGCATGGCAAAGTCCTTCTTCTATTAATCTTGCAATTTTAGAAGAAGAAGAAGAAGAATACATTAAAGTCTGGGCACCTACAGCATGCATCCCTTCGGAGACTCCTACTCAAAATCCATTGCCAAATTTTTCAGCTCAAGAAGAAGAAACTGAAGCTCCACAGGACCATTCTAGTCTTTTATTTTGTGATGATAGCATTATTGATGGTCCTAATTTTTCTGACACTGTCGTTGCAGATATTACAGGTGAAGCATGCAGAGGAGATGATTCCATAGGTGTAGGGGATTGCACTAAGCCCCAGGGACCACCACAAGATTTAGATAATGAACCAGAAAGTGTAGGGACTTGCATGGTGGAAGCAAGCACCCAAGGATCACTAGTTGAGTGTCCACCAGAGTCTGAGGCTGAAGAGGAGCACGTACTTGACCAGGAGGAGGCCATGGATACATATACCCTTGTAGAACCTCCAGGTATTCTCCAGCACGCTCAGGTAAGTATTTCTCCTCCTTCTTCAGAAAAATTCAGTGAGGTACCTAGGGATGATTCTATTGACTCTGATGAATTTATTGATATACCTTGTGTAGAGATTGTTTGTGAAAATCTAATAGAGGTACCACACATTGATTTCATTGATCGTACTGCTTTACTTGATACATCTCTTGTAAATATGGATAGCGAAATAATTTTAGAGGCACCCATAATTGATGTAGTTTGTTATGATGAATCTTTAGATACATCTTTTATGGATATGGATAGTGAAAATTTTTTAGAAGTGCCTGAAATTGATGTTATTTATTTTGATGAATCTCTTGCTGTATCATATGCTGAGGTTGAATGTGAAAAACTTTTGGAGATATCTGAGATTGATTTGATTGGCTGTGATACATTGCTTGATACACCCTTGATTGAAAATAATTGTGAAATTTCTATTGATGAGCCAAAAATTGATTTCTTTATTTGTGATGAGTATTTGGATGAAAATTTTGTAGGAAATGATTTTGAAAATTTTATTGAGGCACCAGAATTTGATTTAATTGAATATGATGCAGTTTTGGATTCATTTAATGCAGAGACTAAATTTATATCATTTCTTTCTGACCCTGAACACTTGAGAGAGGTATTACATTGTTTTGCAGGGTCCAGAAGACTTCAGGAGTAGGTACTCCAACTGAACAGACTCCAGCCTCCTGGAAGAACTTCTGAAAGGCATGAAGAAGGAGGAGAAGATCTGACTTTAATTCGAAGAACTCCATTCCTTCAATGGATTCTGAACCTAAATCGCCTGCGGCCACCAGAGCAATTTTTTGTGAAGTTCAAGTGTGGGGGAGTCCTAATTCTCCCAGCCACCCATTTTCCTCCACTACCACGATGGAGGCTACTTCTGGATAGACTCCGTCCACCAGAATAAAGGGGAGTTTGATTTTTCTTGTATTTTCTTTTATTGCATATTTCATTTTTATGCTTCCTAGAATTAGAATTTTCCTTTGAACTGAGTCCTTGTAAATAAATGCATGTTATTTCTTTTGTCACTTTTTCTTGCATGAGTAGAAATAAAAGTATCCCTCTAGGTTATCTCCATAGCATTTTAGAGTCTTTTGAAAATAAATTAAATTTGGTTGTTAAAACTTAGGGTTTGAGCTAATGGATGAAATCTTGGATGCTTGAGTACTACTTTGTTTTAGATTCTTAATTGAGGACTTGGGATGAATTATTTTGACCTAGTGAGAATTAGCCTTATTTTTGTGACACACCTATGTTATTGTACTCTAGAACTTGCTTAGGTTCTTTCAAAATCATATTTCAATGATTGGATCACATCTATAGAGGTTAATCCATTTGTTTCCCTTTCCATATCAATTTTAAGAAAAAAAAAATCATGTTCATTCCATTTTTCTTTACTTATTTCTTACTCTTACCCTCACTTTTCATTGGACTTGTTGTTTGGAATGTTTCTTGATGTTATTTTGCCCGAGACAGACAAAGATTCAAGTGTGGGGGAGTGACTAGCTTTTTGGAAAGATTTGGTATCAAGGAGGCACTTCAATTCGAAAAAAAAATTAAAAAAAAAAGAAAGAAAAAAATGCATGTGCCAAGTGAGTGATGTTTGGTGCCAAAAATGAGCAAGAGAGGTGGGAGCCATTGGAGACTTAGATTCTTTACTACATTTTGAAGATCAAAGTGGCATGCAATGAAAAGAAAAAAATCTGCAATGCAAGAAAAAGAAAAGAGAATGAAGCAAAAGTTTTTGCCAAAATGAAGTTAACTTGAGTTGTTTAACAGGTTTCGAAATTGGCTTGGATCAAAAACTGCAAAGTTGGAAGTTTGGGAGGCCAAGATCAGCAACATCTTGTAGAGACTCAGTCGAAGCTGGAATTATCTAAACCAATGTTGAGAAGCCGAAATCTGATATTTAAAACAGTTTGTGCAGCTGAAAATCTGAATAGCATTGGAAAATTCTGCCGAGAGCTGGAATTTGATCTCCAGCTGAAGTCAAGCTGAATTGGGCTGTAAAAAGCTGAGAAGAAGCTGAACACAAGCTGGGAATCTGAAGCTTAAGCAGAAAAGAAGCTGGAATTGCAGCAGAAAAAAAAGGGGCAAAACAGAATAGAATATGCAGTGAAGTGGAATCCGAGCAGTTTGGATTGGCATTCTCCACTACTAAGGGATGTAACTGCCTTGAAAACTCAGAGAATTGCAAGGATGAAGAATCAGAGATGCCATGAATCTGAAGTGGAGCTGGAATCTGAAGAAAAGAAAAAAAACAGTTTGAGAAAAGAAAAGAAAAAGAGAGAAACAAAGTGGACACAAGTGAACTTTGGCACCATGAAATCAAGTGGAGTTAGTCTCATCCAAATCCAAGCCTTGCATCACAACATTCTGACCTTACTAGAGAGGAAGAAAAAGAAAAAAAGTCAGAAAAGAGAAGAAAGAAGTAAAGTTGGCACACAATAGAAGGAACTTGGCACATTGAGATCAAATGAAGGGTTTTTCATCCAAATCAAAGGAATTTATTCAAGTTTCACTCCACCATACTTTTGATATCATTAGAGGACTGTCAAGAGGGGCAAAGCACATTGGAAACATTTTTGAGCAACTAAGTCTCCCACTCCATCAAATTTTTCCATTTTCTTGCTTTTATTCCATTTCTTATCATTTTGGCGAAAATCATGTCTTTCCTTATTGCTAATCTTAACCCTAATTCTTCTATGGATTTGTTTGCTTGGGATGTTTTCTTAATGCTATTTTGCCCGAGACAGACAAAGATTTAAGTGTGGGGGAGTGATTAGTGATTTGGAAGCAATTTTTATCAAGGATGCCATTTCGAAAAAAATTTTGCGAATTGAGTTGAGTTTGGAGTCAAAAATGAGCAAGAAGAAGTGATTAAAGATGGAAATCAATTGAAGCATCTAGAGTTTTATCATCAACTGAAGATCCAAGTAGCGTGCAAAAAGAAAAAAATCTGCAATGGAAGACAAAAGTTTGGCACGCAATTGAAGAGAAGGAAGAGGCCAAGTAGAGTAACAAGAATTGGAATTCCAAGAAGAGCATATAGATTGCAATGGTGTCCCATGCCACTTATCATTTGGGCAGTTAGTTTCTTTTAGCTGCTGCAAGGAGGTTTCTAAAAATTATTGAATGTAAATGCAATGCAGTTGAATCTGTGCAGGAATTTGAGTCAAAAACAGTTGTGCAGAAAATGGAAAGAAGTGAGCTGAATATGATATGATGCTGAACTGTTCGGAAATTGAAACAATTGCAAAGGTGCTGATAAGGATTAAGAACAAGTCCATCAACCAGCCAACCATCAGAAATTTGAAGAGGTCTCAACTTGGAAACGGATTCATTGAAGCTGAATTGAGTTTGAGCAGAAGCAGAAAAATTACAGCAGAAATCTGAAGCTGAATTGCAGCTGTAAAGTGAATTGAAGCTGAAAAATGAGTAACTTTTTGCTACAATCTGAATTGAAGCTGCAAAGTGCTGAAAAGTTATGAAAAGCTACTGTAAATTTCTGCATTTGGAAAAACAAATAAGTGAGGGAAGCTAGTAAAGCAGTTTTGTATCAACTTCCATTTGAATCCCTGCTTTCTAAATCAGAAATGCCTTGCTGCCTTCAAACTGAACCTGTAGAATGATTTTCAATCGAACTCAACTTCAAAGGAGCAGGATTTAAGCTGCTGATTGAAATCAGCAGTGAAGTAAAGTAAAGGAAAGTAAAGTGCCATGATCTCAAGTGAAGTGAAGCTGTGAAAAATCTGAAATCTGGGCAGATCTGAAATCAATGAATCTTGGATCAAAAACTGGTTTAGATCAAAACGTGGGAAGTTGGAATTATGAGAAAAATCAATAATGTAGGAAGTCTGAACCCAAGCTATACAAATCTGCTATTAAAGTGCAAATCATCAATTCGGAATCAATGCAGAAATGTCTCAAGTTTTGCTGAGATGAATTCTGGTTTTTCTGATGCAAACTTTGATGCTAACTGTTGTTAAGCAATTGAAGAATGGCGAGTTCTGAAAGTAGCTGCGAGGAGTGGAATTTGAAACATGAAACAGAAAAAAAAAAAAATTTACAGCTAAAGACAAGAAGGAAAAAATTGGAAACTAAAAACAGCCACTAGTTACTCCTTTGAAGCTCACGGCAATTTGGAGTGAAACCACTCTGATCAGAATTCGAATGCTGTTGAGCTGAGATTGAAACACAAAAAAAAAATCAGAAAAGAGAAGAGGAAAGAAAGCAAGTTGGCACACCATTGAAGTCTTGGTACTTTAAATCAGTGAAGTGCTCTCATCTAAATTGAAGATCAGATCCATTACATTCTGAATCCACTAGAGAGAAAGAAAAGAGAAAACAGAATGAGAAAAGAGAAGAAAGAAACAAAAATGGCACACAAAAGGAAACTTGGCACAAGGAAATCAAGAAAAAGTTTTCTTCATTCAATTCAAAGGCAATTAGTCAAGATTCACTCCACCACATTTCGCATATCAATAGAGGACTGTCAAGATGGGGCAAAGCGCATTGGAAACATTTTTAAACAACCAAGTCCTCCACTCCATCAAAATTTTCTATTTTCTTAGTCTTTATTTCATTTCTCACCATTTTCCATGTTTTCATTTATTTTTGTAGATGTTGATCCTATTCATGATTAATGGTGGAGATTAGATAATAAGCAAGCATATGGTAGTGCAAGAAGCATGTGTGTTTGAGTGAGCTCCACTTCCATTATCAAGTTAGAACTTAAGAGGAGAGCCACCAAATTTTTCCTTGAAAGGCTAGTGAGTTAAATTCATCTCAATGAATCATGATGGATGAAAAGGCTAAGTTGTTGATTTAAGGACAAGATACTAATCCATAGAGCTTAGATTTATGAGAATTGACAACCCTAGGTAATTTCTTTTCATTTGTTTCTAATTATGCTTAAGAGAGCCTAAGGGATACATATTTAGTTGTTTCGCGAGACGCTCAAGGTTAAGTGTGGGGGAGTTGATAAGCATCATTTTATTGATTATTTTAATTGCTAAAATCCATGTTTGACCCATGTTTTTATTGCTTAATTATGATTTTACCCTAGGTTTTGGAACTTTATCTTATTTTGGACTTAATTGCAAAATTATACAATTTTTGGATTATTTGGCCACTAATTTTCTGATATATTTTTGTAGGCATGAAAGGATCCTAGACCTAGGGCATACTGGGTCAAACCTGAGTCGGATGTGAACCGGATCGAATTATCAAGCCTACGATTAATCCGGGCCGTCCGATTCAAGAGCGGCTAGATCTGAGCCATCCGGGACGATCTGAAGCAATCCGAGCTAGGGTTAGGGTTGATCAAGCTCTATGATCAAGATCTGAAGGTTTCATTCCAATCAGTGCTAAATCAACCGTTGGATCAAGCAAGGAGGGCTCTAGAGCGTCCATTCACAGATAGAGTTGATCTGGACCATCCGTTGCATATCTGGAGGATCCGAGCTACCACAAGGCAGATCCTGACCCCAGATCATCATCATAAATGTTTGGCTCAAATCAGACCAAGATCTACCGTAGGATCTCCTCCGATCAATCTGGGCCGTCCGTTGATTACTATTTAATCAAAAACGCAGCAGCTTCTCCCTTCGTCGCGTCTCCGTCGTTTCTTCCCCCTTCTTCAGCTGTTCTTCGAGTTTTAGCTAGTTTTCTTCATCAAGGAGGCGCGATCCCTCAATCCATCATCAAAGCAAGGGTTAGGTTAGTGAAAAGATGATCTCAGTGAAGTTTCAGAGTTGATTTTTGCTCAATAGCGAAGTTGCGCGAGGTCTCGGCAGTTTGCTATCCGAATTCAGCGAACTCAGCTGTGCTCCACTTCCACTGCATCCGAGCTGACCAGAGGGGTTCCCTGGGAGGTCTCGGTCACTCCCAAATCCAAATCGCAAGCCACCACAGCGAGTTTGAAGAATTCGGAGCTGAATTTCAGTTTGGGCAAAGTCTGATTCGATTCGGTAGCAGAGAAGATCTTCACTGATTTGTTGAGCTTGCGGGTCCGAGGTTCTCCCTTGATTGACGACCAAGGAGCTCTTGAGTTGAAGAGAGGTTGAGGAGTAGCTTAGATAGTTAGATTTCATTGTGTCGTAGCTGTAATCTTATTTCTGCTGTCTGTTCTGTTTCTGCATTTCGTTTCAGATTCGTTAACTTGGTTTAATGCAATTGTTCCAGCTGTAATTTAGCTTTAAATCTTCAAGTAAGTAGTTAGCTAGCTAGTCTAGTTGATGTTCCACTTAATTTCAGTTGATTTCCTATTTAGATGCTTGGGTATCAGAATTTTATCCAGCGTATCAGATTTTGTCAGCTATTTAGTTTTAGTTTATTTCAAATTTAGTTCATGTATTGTTTTAATTCTTGAATCAGGAAATCAGTAGTAAGCTAATGAAATTGATCTAGGATTGCTTTGCATTTAATTTTGGTTACTGCATTTCTGCATCAGGTTTTACCTTGCGTATCAAAGCTGTGTGTCCACTTCTGTAATTTCAGTAATGTCTGCTGCGTATCAATCCTTGGGCTGATGCGTATCAAACCTTCAATTGCATCAAGTTAGCTTTAGTTTAATGTTAGGAAATTGCATCGCATTTTGTTTCATTTGAATAGCACTTCATTTCTGCATTTTGAGTTAGCTGTTTTGAATTGATTACCATTTCTGCACTTCAATTTTCATCACTGAAATCCAATTTAATTCTGAACTTTCAATTGGTAGTTTTCTGAAGTTGTATCAGTTAAATTTGCATTTAGATTCCAGCATTTGAACTCATTTCTTTGTTCGATTTGCATCCATGTGTTTGCTGGAATTCTGATAAACAGTTTGCATTTCCTGCACATGTTGTGTATCAGATTTTAACCCAAGTATCAGTTCCTTACCTTATGCTCTGGAATTTCGCAGCTCTCTAGCTTTATCTTCTGAAGCTATATTATAGCTTGACTCATTTTCAAGAAATCGAATTCAATTTCTGCCTGTGATCTCCATTTCTGCACAGATTAAATTCAATTCTGAAAGTTGGTTCCAATTTCTGCAACTCTTAATTGTAGTTGCTGTGGTTTGTGACAAGGGAGACACAACTCCTTTGGGTCTCTTCTGGAGTTAGACTTGCACATTTCGAATCCAGTTTGTTGCTGTTCTGCTTGCGGTTTGAAGCTGAATTTCTGTGATCAGATTTGTTGCTGCGAAATTGTTGCTGCACTGTGTTTTTGATGACTACTCAGTATTGAATTCGAAATTCTGCATTCATTTAGCATAATACCTCATTGGTGGTATCATTTTCTAAGCTGAATTGGTTAGTTTCAGTGATGAAATTGTTATGTTACAGATCAAACATTTAGTCAGCTTTTTGGCACATTGGCTCTTGCAAGTTGGTACCAAGTTAACTCAAATTCTGCAATATGTATCAAATCTAGTTTCAGCATTGAAGTGTATCAAGTTTAAACATACCATTAAGTGTGCTATTGAGCTTGAAAACATATTGTTTTAAATCCAACTTGAATCTGAATTTCAAGTTCAATTTCTGCATGTTGGTTTTAATTGAATGCAATTGGTATCAAGTGAGTTTTTGCATTGATTTTGTATCCAGTTATCCGCAGATTGCTTAGCATCTGGTTGCTCTTGATATCAGCTTGACTTCTTGAATTTGAAAACTTGCATTAGTTGATTTAATTGTCCATTGCTTGAGTTATTAATTGCTATCACCTTGTTTTGTTCATTAATGTAAGTTTTTCTCTAATTTTCTTTGCACTTTCATTCTTGATAGCAACCCATAACCCAGATTTTGATTTGAAACCCAAAAACATAAACGACACACCTAAATACAAGCGCAAATCAAATAAACCTTCAACTAGCCCCGAGAAAAATACGACCTGTGGCCCCTATATTACATTTTCATACTTTTGATTGTAAAAGGGTTTCCAGCTTTCATTTATAAATTTTAAATTTGAGGCCCACATTCGTGACACATAGTTTGGGCTTGTCAATCAGCAACATCAACGTCTACCTCCTCGTTGGAGTCGATCGGAGCCCCGGCTCGCTGTCGTCTCCAACCTAAAACCCCGGATCCCGAGACCTCTATACCAGCTAAGGAGAAGTTCCTAAATCCTATCTCGTCGAAGTCAGTCATCTCACCATCAGTGATGTCGCGACTGTGATGATGAAGAAGGGAAGTGATGATGTGGCAATAGGGGGTGCGCACTCGTCCTTGAGTGGTAACACTGGACGCATACAGAATAGTATGAAACATGTGTAGTCCAAAGTCAATGTCAAGATGATGGATCAGGGCATACAGATGGAAAGTATGAAAAGGTCGCATGGTCACGATATCCCTAGTGGATAGTGGTAAGATGCATCAGACCAGAACTCTGTACAGGGCGTAGTCCTGGACCTGAAGGTCAACGGACTGGAATCGTCTAGCTACGGGGAGTCTAGCTTCCCTATAGAAATAGGAGTGGAGAGTGTCTAGAGTAATGTGAGAGTAGGGAGGATCAAATGGAGGATCCCTAGGCGGATAGCAACAAAAAGTGGACTGAGTAAGTCGGAGTCCAAGGAATCGGTTGAGGAGTGAGGGTGTGATCGTCAAGGGCATCCCTTGAACGGTGGTAACAAACGTAAGATCGTTTTGCCTAACTATGTTGTTATAGAATTCGACACAAAGAGAAGTGTTAATTGGATGAGTGCAAAACACTAAGTTGTCTAAGTGATAGAAGTTGATAACGTTCATAGCCAAAGGACATGATTGAGTAAAGAATTGTTTATTCAAGTAATTTGTCTTGATAGGCTTGTAAGTTGTTTGAGCAAATTTGTTAAAAAGTTCTAGAGTAGGGAACCTAGGATCGGGACTTGGTTCGGTACCGGGGTTCGATTGGGTTGCTCGACGTTTGCTAAGATAAGAGACATGCATTTAGAAGAAAGAATAAATAAAAGTGCATAGAAAAAGGAAATTGAAAAAATTGTACCGAGTGGCCGCTCGGGGAGGCATGGTCGAAGTTGAGGAAGCACAAGTGTCACTTGATCTCCTTGGAAGGAAGGAAGTTAGAAAGGAGGATGGTTTTTGGTGTGGCAAGAAGAGGGGGTTCGGGTGCCCTTTTATAGGGCTTTTAGCCAGGGCGCCCGGCCCGGGTCAGGGCCTTCTGCCATTGGCAGGGTCCCCAAGCCTGTTCGGGGCGCCCGCAATGGCCCGGGCGACCAGGTCAGGTTTGGTCATGGCAGCTTTACTGCTTTGACTGGTACTGGGGGCGCCCGCAAGGTTCCGGGCGCCCCGATCAAGGGGCAAAGGCAGATTTTTGCCTTGAGAGAAGTGAAAGTCATGGGGGGGCGCCCGAGGAGTCACGGGCGCCCGGATTGAGAATGGATTGGAATCTTTGTTGTCTTGTCTTCATTTGACCATGATTTAATTGGTTTGACCATGGTTTGAAATGATTTGACTATTTTGACCATTGTTTGACTAGTTTGACCATGGTTTGACTAGTAATAAGTCAATTTTGTTCTAAGAATTACTGTTATTTAAACAATAATACAGGTATTAACTGAATCTTAATTAAGTTAAGTTTTACCCTCTCACTTATTCTAGAGTTGTCAATCACGTTTGCCTTATGGGTTTTGTGAGACAGGTTTTGATAAAAGAATTTTTTTTAAGAAAAATATGATTTATAAAAAAAACTTAAATTAATTTTGAAAACAGTTTATTTTGAGGTTGATTTAAAAAAAATGTTTGAATATATAATTAACTGAAAGTTTGTGTTAGATTCGAATTTGACAAAGAATAATTTGAATTTGAATTTCAAAAATCGGCTTCCAGGTCTTGGCGAGGCACTAGGCCTTCTTTGGCCGTAGCCTTATTGGATCATCAACCCTTTCCTTGACAAAACCTTTTAATGAAATTTCACTTTCAAAATTATTTTTTGAAAACTTCTGGTCTAACTAGTTTAGGTTTTGGATCGGTAGCTTCGGCTAGTTTCACCAGTCTAAAGAGACCAAGTAGAGACTACTTGACCTTATTAGAATTGGTTTCCCTAACGTACTATCATCTCACCGCCACCCAATACTATGTTATTCAAATTTCAGTTAAGTTGGTTCAGTCCTTAAACTAACCATTCCTTAGTCCAAGCATGGTAAATTGCAGAAATTAAATAAACAATCAATCATGCAATTTGAAAAAAAAAATGAATTTTATCTAACAATAAATATTGTTTTCAATTTGGCTCCCCCTGGACTAAAGCCACGATAATGGTTTGGCAAGATGTGAATCTTGTCCTTGGGGATCCAATACTTATTTGATCCAGTTTGTTTGTTCTGGTACAGTTTAGGTACTCATACCTGAACTTTATTTCTGGACTGATTCAGTACAGCAAAGTAGGATCTTTGTCTAGATTTGGTTCTGTAGCCTAGTCTGGATCGATTTAGAACCGATTTCTGTTTTCCAAGAATCATGTCAAGACCCTTGGAACCAGAAGTGAATCGTTCTAAAGCTGATCTAAGATCCTTAACCTGAGTTTTCAGGGAGGAGTTCTCTTTCTCAAGTTTTTCAAGTTGAGTAGAGATTCCTTCTTAAACCTTCTCAGTTAAGGATTTAGAGTCAGCTCCCTCTTCAGGAGTTTTACTTCCTGTCGGAGGGATTCGACTCGGAGTTTAGCTTTTGCCAAATCTCGAGAAAGATAAGAAATTAACTCATTTAACTGACTTCTAGAAAAACCACTTACCTTAATTTCGCCGTCCTCTGAAAATGTCAGTCTTCCGTCGTCCCGTTCCGATTCTGATTCGGTCTCGATTTCTTCTGAGGCAGTTAGCGCGAGCAAGTTCGATTGTGGGACTCTTCTTCGGAGGAGGAGGAGGACTCGTCCCACGTTGCTTGAAGTGCCTTCTTCTTCCTCGTCTTCTTTGTTTCCTTCAGGTTGGGACATTCAGTCTTGTAGTGACCCTTCTTCTTGCACTCGTAACAGGTCACGTTGGGCTTGTTCTTTTCATTTGAGGGTTCAGCTGGTTCATCCTTTCTTCGACTGGCTTTCCTTCTGTTGGTTTGGTTCTTCAATTCCTTGTAGTAGTTCCGGGCCAGTCGGACCAGCTTAGGTCGATCTCCTTCATCTTCTGAGTCTGAGTCTGAATCAGACTCTGGTACAGGTTGAGGTTTCTTCTTGGATACTTTTTCAGCTTTACCTGCAATAAAGGCAATGCCTTTCTCGGCCAGGGTGTAGTTAGTCTGCTCATGCAATTCAAGTTCTGAAAACAGTTCATCTAGTTTAATTTTTGAAAGGTCCCTTGAAACCTTGTATGCATCTACCATAGATGCCCACAAGGTGTTTCTCGGGAAAGCATTCAGAGCGTACCTTATCAGGTCACGGTTTTCTACCTTGTGACCGATTGTGTGTAGTCCGTTCATTAGTTCCTAAATTCGGGCGTGGAGCTGAGCTGCTGTTTCGTTGTCGTTCATCTTGATCGTATATAGCTTGTTCAGGAGGAGATCTCTCTTGCTGATCCGAGTGTCTGAAGTTCCTTCGTGCAGCTCGATTAGTTTCCCCCACAGCTCCTTGGCACTATTGAATGGACCCACCCGGTTCAGCTCCTCTTTTATTAAGCCGCATTGGAGGGTCTGGGTTGCTTTAGCATCCGCTTCAATTCTTCTTTTCAGAGTGGTATCCCACTCAGTGTATGGCAGTGGTACTCCTTCAGCGTTCTTTGGAATCTCCAGTCCAGACTGGATGATTATCCACATGTCCACCTGAGTTTTCAGGTGGACCTCTATTCGACTTTTCCAGTAGGAAAAGTCTTCTCCACTGAAAAGTGGTGGTCTGGCTGTGCTGAATCCTTCTTGCATGGCCATTTAGGATTTTATCTGTAGAAAAAGAGAAAAGAAAAAAAAATCTGTCCCAAGACTTGGTCTTGGATTAGTAGTGCGGGATAAAGAAAATTAAATATCGAGGGGTGTTGCACCGGTCTCGATTAACGATAAAAATTGAAAAAAATGAAATAATTTGACGAAAAATCTGAAAAATTCTCAAACTGGTGGTTGCACCAAATTTGAGCTTCCCCGCTCTGATACCACTTGTTGGATCGAGAATAACAATAGAGGGGGGGTGAATATCGTAAAACGTTTCGGATTGTAAGATAGAGAATGCACAGCGGAAATTAAAATAAAACAAATGCGAACACCAAGATTTTACTTGGTTCGGAGTCGCGGTCGGCTCCTACTCCAAGGCCCACGGTCGTTGACCGTTTACTGCGGGCAATTCTATATGCGCAAAAAGTTTACAGGTATAGATTACAAGATTAGTACAGTAAACTAAAAGAAAACTACTCTTAATTACCGACGTCCGGAGTAGATCGTATTTTTGAAGCAGAGGGACGTCGTCGGCGCTTGTATCTCGAGTCAGGAGGTTTCCGGGATAGAGCGTTGGAGCAGAAGAGCGTGAATGTGTTGGAAGAATTGATGTCTTGAAGCCTTGGCGTCAAGGGCCTTTTTATAGCCCCTGGGGGCGCCCGTAACGTTGGGGGTGCCCCCCACGTGTCATCTGATCCGAGCTCCTCTCGGTCATCTCTGATCCCTTCAAACTCGGGATCAGACTTTGACGAGGGCGCCCGGGTCTCTGGGGGCGCCCGGGTTGACTCTTATCCGTTGGCTTCTCGCTGGCTTGCCTCTTATCCGCTTCGTTAGCTTGAGCTCGGAGCGCCCGGACCATCCGGGGCGCCCGGGAGCACGGGGGCGCCTCGCCCATGAGCTGTCGAAGCGTACATTTGCTCTACTTATTTTTGTATTCACCTTGGGGACGCCCGGGACACTCCGGGCGCCCTACTCAGCTTCTGCCTCACTCCTTTGAGACTCTCTGAGATGCAGACACTCGTTCCTTCGGTCCTGCATCCAGGGTTAGTCCAAAATAACATAGAGCAATAATATGTTAGTTTTATACAGCCTTAGCTGTCTTGGTTCTGACTTTGGGTCTCCAAAATGGAGCCCTAGGTCGAACCGACGCCTACTGTTCCCTCGATGGGGAATGCGTCCTCACCTACTCCTCTCAGGAGAATTTACCTGATGCCAACCGGCTCCTCCGGTTGGACTTTTTGCCTAACAGTCCTTCGCCAGGTGCCTAGCTGTCCTTCGCCAGGTCTTCAGTACCAAGCTGTCCTTCGCCTGGTGCCTAGCAGTCCTTCGCTAGGTCTTTGTATCCTGGCATTCCTTCGCCAGGTGCCTAGCAGTCCTTCGCTAGGGCTTTGTATCCTGGCATTCCTTCGCCAGGTGCCTAGCAGTCCTTCGCTAGGGCTTTGTATCCTGGCATTCCTTTGCCAGGTACCTAGCAGTCCTTCGCTAGGACTTTTCCTACACACTTGAGTAACATGTCAGATAAACATTATATCTTAACTTTTGAACCCTTTTGCCATTATCAAAATACAGGTTCGACTTGGGTGCTTTCTGCACCAACATAACTGCCATGTCATGCATCTGCTATTTGTTAATTTTATGTCATGTTATTCATATTTAAATTTATGCATGATTTAGAATGACTATAGGAAAAAGACTAGTTGAAACTTGAATAACCTAATATTAGGAGGAGGTTAGATGATAGTACGTTAGGGAAGCCGTCTGGTGGAACTAGCCGAAGCTACCGATCCAAAACCTAAGCTAGTTAGACCAAAATTTTTCAAGAAGTAATTTGAAAATGAATTTTCGATAAAAAGCTTTGTCAAGGAAAGGGTTGTTGTTCCAATAAGGCTACGACCAAAGAAGGCCTCTGTGCCTCGCCAAGACCTGGAAGCCGATTACCGAAAATCAAATTCACTTTACTATTTGATAAATTTGAATCTAACACAAGTTTCAATTAAATCATAGATTTAACAATAAATTAAGAAAAATGATTCAAACATCTCACAATACACCTATAAGGCAACCATGCTTGATTGTACTGAGACATCTAAAATGGGTGAGATATTAAGGACTAATAAATTGAAAAATATTTTTCAAAATTATTTTCCAAAATTCTTAGAATAATTTTCTAAAAATCTATTTTCAAAATAGTGCTTTAACATAATAATGTTTTTATAGATTTCATGCTTGTCTGATTGTTTATACATATTATACATTTTCAAAAGTATATCTTTTCAAAACATGTTTGACCTACACAATTAGACACAAGCCTCTTAGGTCAACACTAAAGTCCCTTAAGGCACTTAGATAGAGTCAAACGATGGTGGTGTCAGATGGAGTTTTTTTTTTTGCTTTTCGAAAATTATACATTAAAAACATCATTATCATTTCAAAATGCTTTTCGAAAACGGTGTTTCAAATCACAATCATGTAAGTTTTTGAAAATATGTATGCTTTAAAAATTATCTTCAATCCAAATTGAATTTTCTAAGATTATCTTCTGTCGTTCATTCTTTTGATCGTGATAAACCCTAAAGACACAGAGGAGGTCTACTTCATGATCTACAAGGATTTCTAGGATGTGTCAAATTTAGGGGGAGTCTAAGTCAAAAGAAAACTATCTAACAAAATATTTTTCGAAAACTTTTCTTGGCAATTACTTTTTGGAATTAGTAGATAATTCTTATGATTTGTACCAAATCCTAAAGACTCAGAGGAAGAGTACTTGTGGTCAACAAGATTCCTAGGACTGGATCAAGTTTAGGGGGAGGTCAAATTAAAAGAGTTATCGAATATTTCAAAATAATATGTTTTCGTGCACTATAATTTTAAAATCCTGTTGAAAACATAAGTAATTTGTCTTTCAAAATACTCTTATTTTGATTTTCAAAATTCTTTTTGTGGCTTATAAAATCATTTTTGAAATAATATTTACTTGAATTTGGAGAATTTCCAAGACACTTAGGGAAATGTCCTTGTAGTTAACAAGGTTTCATATGATTGTGTCAAACTGGAAAAGAAACCAAGTCAAGTAAAATATTATATTTTAACAACAAGATTTTTCTAAGTACTTTCAAAATATAAGTCCATAATATGTTTTAAAAAGTACTTATACTTTTAAAAAAATTCTAATATTTTTCAAAAAGTACTTATACTTTTCAAAAAATACTAATATTTTTCAAAAAGTACTTATACCTTTAAAAAATGCTTATATTTCTCAAAAGTACTTGCATTTTTCAACAGCTCAATATATTTTGTTCTAAAGTACTTGCATTTTCAAAAGCTCAATATATTTTTTTCTAAAGTACTTGAATTTTTCAAAAGTTCAATATATTTTTTTCTAAAGTACTTGCATTTTTCAAAAGCTCAATATATTTTTTTTTCTAAAGTACTTGAATTTTTCAAAAGCTCAATATATTTTTTCTAAAGTACTTGCATTTTTCAAAAGCTCAATATATTTTTTCTAAAATAGGTGCATTTTTCAAAATATTCAAAATATTTTTTGAAAATCTTTCTCAATTGGGAAGTACTAAATTGACTTTTGCACAATACTTTTCAAAGTGTAATATTTTGGTGTAATTATTTAGCCCTTTGCTATGCTTTCAATGATTTATACTAAAGTACTTTCAAATGAAAAAAAAATGTTTTCATTGTTGGTGCAAGTGTTTTGGTGATTTTTGATGTATGACAAAGGGGGAGAGTGAGCTTAAGTTAGAAAATTTTCATTTTTTTCCCAAGGATCAATGAAAATCAAAATGTTCTTTCTTCAAAAAAAGGGGAGAGTGAGCTTATGTTAGAAATGTTTTTCCCCAATGATCAAAATGTATTTTCAAAACTTAGAATTTTTTTTCAAGGATCATAATTTAGCCCTTTCATCCAATCTAACTTAAGATATTGTCAAACATCAAAAAGGGGGAGATTGTTGGTGCAAGATGCATCAGTGATGTCCTCCTCTAAGTGTTTCAATGTTTGGCAATATGCTTAAGTCAGTAATACATTGAACAAGGGAAGAATAGTCAAGAAAACTGGACCAAAGTGAACCAAAGTCCTAGTTATCCTAGGCACGAAGTCCTGGTTCGAAGAATTGGGCACTAAGTCCTGATCATGGATTGAGCACTAAGTCCTGACCAAGGGTTGGACACGAAGACCTGGTTCGAGGAATTGGGCACTAAGTTCTGACTGAGGCTTGGGTACCGAAGACCTGGTTCGAGGAATAGGGCACGAAGTCCTGGCCGAGGGTTGGGCACCGAAGTCTTGGTCTGAGGGATTGAGCAACTTAGCTGAGCGATGACTAAGGACATAAGTAGAGACGGGTCAAGGTTCAGACGTCTCGAGTTCCGAGAGTATCGAAGGCTAAGTAAAAATCCAACCGAATGGACTAGTTAGCATAACTCTCCTGAAAGGAGTAGGTGAAAGGCGCGTTCACCGGGGTGGGAACTTGTGTCGGTTCGACCTAGGGTTTCGCGGAAATTCGAAGTCAGAACCATGTTATTAAGGTTAAGATTATCTTCATGTTTGCCTTGTATTTATGTATCTTACAGGTACCTAAAATGGAAGACAAAGCAGGCAAACAAACACACAACGCGGCTGGAAACTAAGCTGCTAGGCGCCCCCATCAACTAGGGTGCCTCAATGAATGGAGGGCCTTATTGAACCAGCTACTCATTCATTCAGGCGCCCCATATGTCACAGGCACCCTGGTTGAAAGATGTATCTGCTGCTGTGAGTTTGAAGCGGAGATAAGCTTTGACCAAGCTCTTTGAGGCGCCCTGTATATCTAGGGCGCCCTGGTCAAGAGCCTTATCGACTGCGGTGAGTTCGGCGCAGAGATAAGCTTTGACCAAGCCCTTTGAGGCGCCCCCTTCAACACAGGCGCCCTGGACAAGACTATAAAAGGGGCTTCGACCCCTCAACTCGAAATACGTCTTTCTGAAACCATTCTAAGCTTCCCAAGTGACGACAAAGCGCTAACGACGAAGCTCTATGACTAGGAGGCTCCAGGAGGAAGTGCACGGCAATTCGGAGGTCCAGATCGGCCGAGTTTCAATTCTGTTTGTTCTGTTTGAGTTTACATCCTGCATTTCAATTTATCTATCTTTTTGTTTGTAACTCTTGCACTGTAAGACGGGTTTCTCCACTTCTGAAAAGTCCGGAAAGGAGATCATTAGTGGATGGGTGTTCCCGTGCTTAGGCCTTGGATGTACTGACCCTGGGGGGTTGGGAACCAAGTAAATCCCATGTGCATTCTGAGTTGTGTCATCTTATTTTTCTATTTTATTTTCCGCTGTGCTACTAACGCTCTGTTTAGAACGAATATTCGTATGTATACGATCAGAAGTTTCCACGAAAGATTTACGGTCGATATTCACCCCCCCTATCGATGGCACCGGTCCAACACAACTTTGTAAAGAGGAAGAGTGTCATTTGTGAAGGTTTCTCCACCTTGAAGGAGACATTCATAGTGGAGCTCATGCGTGTGGTGTGAACCCTTGGACTAGTCACCTCTTTGAGGTGGATACCAAGTAAATCAGGGGATTAGCATTGTTTTTACTATTTTTATTGATTTTATTTTGTGTTTGGCTAACATCTTTGTAGACAAAATCAAAAGAAAGCTATTCACCCCCCTCTAGCTTGACGCTAGCAGGGACGATGAGCCGAGGGAAGCGAACTTCGAGGCATATACAAAGGATGGCATGGGGAGACGAGTCGTGGGCTTGCATGCATCTGAGGGACGAGAGCCAAAGTCAAAGAAGGCTTGAAAGCAATAGGTCGAAGCTGCTGGATGAAGAGTTAGCTAAGTCATGAGGATTCGAGTGCTAAGAGAATTGTACTCGGGAAGGGAAATCCTAGGGTTCGAGTGCTAAGAGAATTGTACTCGGGAAGGGATGCCTTAGGTTTGGAAAGGTGGCGGTCGACTGATGCTTGGATTAGTCGACTAGAATTCGAAACGCCAAGCTGTGACATTCGAATTCACGAGGACCAGTCGACTAATGTTGGCACCAATCGACTGGTAATGGTCAGAACAGTATCGAGCACTATTTAAGAGGGCTCGTTTTTCACTGAGTTTCCTTGGCGAAACAAGCTTGGGTAAAGCCTGTTAGTAGCCTACAAGTGCTCAGAAGTTGTCAAGAGATTGTGGTGAGGTTTCTCCACCCACAAGAAGCGACAAGAGCTAGCCGGAGGTCTTCCGGGGAGTCTTCCACCGACGGATCGGGATCGTCCACCTTATGGACAGCCGTGGAGTAGGAGTATTATCTCCGAACCACGTAAAGGTTTGGTGTTAGCATTGTTTTAGTTTATTGTTTTAGTTTTCCGCTTGTGCTTACTAACACATGTAGGAAGAAAATCGAAAAGTAGCTATTCACCCCCTCTAGCTAAACGCCAAGGTCCCAACAGTATTCAAACTGTAAGATAGGTTTCTCCCCTCCGAAAATCTTCCGGAAAGGAGTCCATTAGTGGATGGGTGCTTCCCGTAATTAGGCCTTGGATGTACTGACCTTGGGGGGTTGGGAACCATGTAAATCTCACGTGTTATTGTTGTGTCTTTTCATTCTTATTTATTATTCCGCTATGTACTAACTCTCTTGATAGCAAGAACGAACGAACGACGAAATTCTGATGAAAAGAATACGAGTCAATATTCACCCCTATCTATCGACACCACCGATCTCACAATTGGTATCAGAGTAGGTGGCTCTGATCGGACTCACCACCAAAGGAGCAAGAAGGCTAGGGATCGAGGGGGAGTCAAGGGTGAAAGAGGTATATTTTTTTTATATCTAATTTTAAATTTCAGATAATCTGTTTTAAGTGCAGGGAGAGAGGACACTATAAAAACAAGTGTCCTACTTGTAAGATTCTAACACCACCGGCAGCAACGGAGGTACCAGCGCCAGGAGTCCGGAGGGACAAAAGCCACATCAAATGCTTCAAGTGTCAAAAGGATGGGCACTACAAAAAACATTGTCCAGACTGGAGAATGATCCGACCCACAATGCCAGGAAATGCAACGAAGGTAAAAGAGGTACAAAAAATTAAATTTCTGTAAAAATATTTTTTAAATTCCTATAAAGTTACATAATTTTTATAGTAATTTAGATAATGTTGATTTGTCTATCAAATTAGATTTTTTGCATGAGATATTAGAAATATTACATGATATCTTAATTAATAATGATTTAAATAATATCAAAAACATTAATATCAATTCTAAAATTCTTCCAATTAATGCTGCAGTATCAAAAATTAATTCTGAAATTTTATCACATAAGTCTTTAGATACTACCCAAACATTATTTAATAAATTTTCAAATAGTCAAGATAATTCTGAAAATAATCTTAATAATTCACAAGATAATACTTTAATTAATAATTCTGAAGATAATTATGATATCTTAATTAATAATTCTCAAGATAATTCAATTAATTCTGAAGATAATAATAAAACCTTAATTAATAATTCTCAAGATAATTCAAATAATTCTGAAGATAATAATGAAACCTTAATTAACAATTCTCAAAATAATTCAAATAATTTTGAAAATAATAATGAAACCTTAATTAATAATTCTCAAGATAATTCTAATAAAGGATAATTATGTATCCTTAATTAATTATTCTACTTATTTTGAACATAATGTTACAAACTTAATTAGTAATTCTGAAAATTATTCTACTTATTTTGATGATAATAATACAACTTTAATTAATAATTCTAAAAAATTATTCTACTTATTTTGAAGATAATGATACAACTTTTATTAATTCTGAATATAACTCTGAAGATAAGGAAGAATAATTTTGAAGATGAATATGAATTTATCAAAATTGAAGCTATAATTAAGAGGACTTATATAAATTCAAATAAAATAGAAGTATTAAATAAAATTGAAAACATAAAATAAAAAGAAATAATAGAAGAATCAGAATTTTTTGAATTAATGGAAATGTTTCAATTAAACCTAAAATTATTATTTAATTCTTAAAAACTTAAATCTTAATTAATAATCACAAATCATAAATTCTAATTTAATTCTTAAAAATTTAAATCTTAATTAATAATCACAAATATCAAATTCTAATATAATTCTGAATAAGTTAATCTTAATTAATAATCTAAATATCAAATTTTAATAATGATTTAATACTTAATTCTCAAATTCTAATTTAATTTTTATAATTTAAAACCAATTTAGTAAATCGTTAATTCAATTTTAATTAGAAACTCAATCCTTAATTCAAAATTCAAAATTTGCTAATATAAAATCCACGAACTAAATTCAAATTAATTACCTTTAATTATGAAACTAATAACATTCTACCCAACTAGAACATTCAACTTAATAATAATAAATATGTCAATGTGGGTTGACATATTCGCGAGTTCACACGATCTGTATCAAATCGAGAATTTGATACTTCATTAGAAATTAAATTAAATTGCTTTGACTTGATTGACACATGCATAACTGTGATGCTCATGCATTTGTTTGTGTTTTTTTCTACATATATCTGTCATTTCATTTATGCTAGTTTATTTCTTGCATAATCTAGAATGGCTAAATAGGAAAAAGATTGGTTGACACTTGCCTAACATAGTACCAGGGTGTTCCGATATCTAAGAAGACCCTTGTGTCTTGCCAAGACTTGGAAGCCAATTATTGAAATTTACTTTTAAATTACTACTTGTTAAACTTGAATCTAACTCAAGGTCAAATAATCTATAAAACTAGATTGAGAAAAATTAATCAAGCATCTCACAAATACCTATAAGGCTATCATGCTTGTCTATACTACGACACTTAGAATGGGTGAGATGATAAGAACTAATCAATTGATAAATGTTTTCAAAATATTTTCAAAAATTCTTAGAATATTTTCTTGAAAACCTATTTTCAAAATAGTGATTAAACATAATAATATCTTAATGAATTTCATGCAAGATTATGTGTACTTATAAATAGATTTCAAAAATTATATATCATTTTGAAACTTGTTTGACCTACACTTAAACACAAACCCTCTAGATCAATACTAAAGTCTCTTAAGACACCTAGGTAGAGGTCCTTGTAGTAAGCAAGGATAGCCAGAAGGTGTCAAGTTCAGGGGAAGTCAGTGTTTATCATGTTTTCAAACATTTCTGCTGAAAAATTATTTTTGAAAAACTATTCATTCCAAAAAAAATTATTCTCTCTTTCAAAATGATTTTTGCTCAAAAAATTATTTTTGCAAAAATAATACTTCAAAAATTTATGTCCTTCAAAATGTTTCTCAAAAAATATTACTTTAAAAATTTATGTCTTTCAAAATATTTTTCGAAAAATATTTCTTTAAAATTTTTATATTATTTTAAAAATGCTTTAATTGCTCTTATGATTTGGATAAACTCTAAAGACAAATAGAAAATTTTTCTTATGATCTGCAAGAATTCCTAAGATTGTGTTAGACTTAGGGGGAGTCTCAATTAAAAGAATAATTCGTCTTTTGATTACTTTGAATTAAAAAAAATATTATATAATTCTTGTCATTTGAATCAACCCCTAAGACTCAGAGGAAATTCAACTTGTGGTCAACAAGCTTTCTAGAACTATGTCAGATTTTGGCAGAGGTCAGATTAAAAGAACTATTAGAAGTTTTAAAAATACTCTATTTTCAAAAATCACTATCTTGCCAAAAACACTTTATTTTTTTAAAATAAAATATTCTTATTTTCCAATTTTTTTTTTTCAAAATCTTTTCGACTTTTGAACATCTTTCAAAACTTTTTGAAAATTACTTGAGTTTGGAACATCTTTGAAAACTTTTTGAAAATCACTATCTTGCCAAAAACACTTTATTTTTTTTAAATACAATATTCTCATTTTCCATTTTTTTCAAAATCTTTTTGACTTTTAAACATCTTTGAAAACTTTTTGAAAATCACTATCTTGCCAAAAACACTTTATTTTTTTAAATATAATATTCTCATTTTTCAAATTTTTTTTCAAAACATTTTTGACTTTTGAACACTTTTTGAAAATTACTTGAGTTTGGCAAAATATCCAAGACACATAGGAAAGTTTTCCTTATATATAACAAGGTTTCCTAGGATTGTGTAAGATTAGGGAGGAATTCATATCAAAAATGTATTATTTTTCAAAAATTAAATACATATATTGAAAATACGTTATCTTGATTGGAATATCTCTAAGACACATAGAAAATTTTTCTTGTGGTCAGCAAGATTCCTAGGATTATGTCAGATTTAGGGAAAATCAAATCAATAAAGTACCTATTTTTTTACAAATTTTACTCAAGTACTTAGCGTTCCCTAAAATATTTTCTGAAAAAGCTAATTGGTTTATAAAATAAAAAGGAGGATTTTTAAAAATTATGTTTTCTTTTAAAATCTTAAATATTTTCAAAAATCGTATTGTTGGTGCAAGTTTTAATTTAAAATCTTTGTTATTATCTTATATTTCTTTTTGATGTATGTCAAAGGGCGAGAGAGTACCTTAAATTAGATTTTTTTTATTTTCCCCCAAGAATTGACTTAAAACCCTTAGACCTCAACCTAACTTAAGATTATTGTCAAATATCAAAAAGGGGGAGATTGTTTGTGCAAAAAGCATCTGACATGAACAGTCAAGATCTAGTGTTTCAATGTTTGGCAATATACCAAGGTTTGATCAAAGTGATCAACGATTAGCCAAATAGGACCTGATGTTTGACAAAGTAGTTAGTACCTAGGGTTGGTCAGGTTGACCAAGGGTTAGCCAAACAGAACTTGATATTTGGCGAAGTGATCAAGCCTAGATCTGACATGTGTGACAATACATCGAGGTTTGGTCAGTTGGAACAAGGGTTAGCCAAATAGGATCTGATGTTTGGCAGAGAATCCAGGGTTGGATAGTTTAACCAAGGGATAAGCCAAAGGACTTAATGTTTGGCAGAAAGAAATCTAGTCAGGATTAAGATGACTTGCAAAGAAGTCCTTATGAAGGAACGAAATCCTGGTGAGTGAAGCTGGGTCCTAGTGATTGAAGCTGGGTGGACGAAATCTTGGTGAGTGAAGCTGGGTCCTAGTGAGTGAAGCTAAGTGGACGAAATTCTAGTGAGTGAAGCTGCGTCCTAGTGAGTG
Organism: Boesenbergia rotunda; assembly: GCA_024364735.1. Lineage (NCBI taxonomy): Eukaryota > Viridiplantae > Streptophyta > Magnoliopsida > Zingiberales > Zingiberaceae > Boesenbergia > Boesenbergia rotunda. The sequence goes on along the minus strand of JAGFNQ010007841.1, from coordinate 69,014 downwards.
AAGCTAGGTGGACGAAGTCCTGGTAAGTGAAGTTGGGCACGAAGACTTAACCGAGGGTTGAGCAAGAAGTCTTGGTTCGAGGAATTGGGCACGAAGTCCTGGTCATGGATTGGGCACGAAGACTTGACCGAGGGTTGGCCACCAAAGTCCTAGTTCGAGGAATTGGGCACGATGTCCTGGTCGATGATCAGGAAAAAGACTTAGCCAAGTGAGGACTACGGACAGAAGTAGAGACGGGTCAAGGATCGGACGTCTCGAGATCTGGGAGTCTCGGAGGCCGAGCAAAAGTCCAACCGGAGGTCCCGATTGGCAAAGGGTAACTTCTCTAGAGTGGAGTAGGTGAAGACGCGTTTCCTGGGAAAGGGAACAGTAGGCGTCAGTTCGTCCTAGTATTTCATTTGAAATCCAAAGTTAGAACCAAGACAGCTCTGGCTATTATTCATGCATACATTTATAATATTCTATTGTATTCTTGGACTAACCCTGGTTGCAGGCCAAAAGGAGTTGGTTGCTACGAACCCAGGTGCCTGAAAGGAATCAGGCGCCTGAATAGAATCAGGCACCCAGAGTGGTTTTTTAGCAGGTGGCTGGTTGGACGCGCTACGTTAGCTCCGAGGCACCTCATTGCTCCCAGGTACCTCCATCAACCCAAGAGCCCAAGATGCTGGTTTTTATCCCTGCGCTGAATTTACTAGCTGGATCGAATTTGACCACTTGTGAGGCGCCTCAATGGCCTCTAGGGCGCCCAAATGCAGTGTATAAAAGGGGGTTCGACCCCTCAGTTCAGAAAATCAATTCTTCTATCTGTTTACTCATTCCCTGCGAAGAAAAAGTGCTAAGACGAAGCTCTGCGACCAAGGAGGCTCCAGGAGGAAGTGTGCGACGCTTCGTAGTTCCGGATTGGTCGGGATCGCCAATTCTATTTGGTTTGCTTTTATTTACAAGTTATATTTATTCTTCCTATTTGTGCTTATATTCAAACTATAAGACGGGTTTCTCCACCTTCAGAAAACTTTCGGAAAGGAGACCACTAGTGGATGAGCGCTTTTCGTAATTAGGCCTTGGACGTACTGACCCTAGGGTGTTGGGAACCAAGTTAATCCCGCATGTTATTGTTGTGTCTTTTCGTTCTTATTTATTATTCTGCTGCATACTAACTCTCTTGATAGCAAGAACGAATGAATAGACAACGAAGCTCCAACGAAACGAATACGAGTCGATATTCACCCCCCCCCCTCTATCGACGCCACCGATCCCACACGCTGGTGTGGACCGTTAGATTAGTCACTTTAAGGAGTTGGAGACAAAGTAAATTAAGGTGTTAGCATTGTATTTGGGGTATTTAGATTCAAATTTCTACTACAAAGAAAATAAATTAAATTGAAGAGAGCTATTAACCCCCACCCCACCCCCAGCTCTACGGGTCCTAACATTAACAATGGTTCTGTATCGAACACTGCAAACCAATTCTATTACTCTAATATAATTTGCGAGAATAGTTTTCAAACCGCTTGTTGGGAATACAATCAAAGTCTACATTGGTAAGATATAGAAAAGATCACGGGTTTAAAATGATAGAAGATATCTCTTTTGGCATGAGACATTTTGGGTAGATTCTAAGAGCAAAACATGAGGACTTATGTCCAAAATAAACAATAACATGTCATTTTATAAATATCCAAATTCCTTGGGTTTCAACAAATGGTATCAGAGTCATAGTATAGACCAGATGCCATGTGAGGAGTCCTTGAATGAAGTTGAGGGGAGGCTCGGAGCAAGTCAAGAGTGATGGGATGTGATTGCTTGCGAGGAGGCCTAGAACAGGTCAAATAGTGATCAGATGCTTGCGGGGAGGCCCTGGAGCATGTTAAAGAGTGACTAGATGCTCATGGGGAGACCCAGAGTAGATCGGCTGCTCGCGGAGAGGTTCGAAAGCCTGGAGTAGGTCAAAGAGTGACCGGATACTTACGGGAAGACCAAGATCATAAGGGTAATGGTATTACTTCGTTTGAGGGGAGAATTGTTAGAGATATAATCAAAGTCACATATTGGTAAGATATAGAAAAAATCATGGATTTTAAAAAATAAGAGATATCTCCATTTACATACATGAAACCTTGTAGGTAAGGTCCAAGAACAAAGCTTCATTAGCTTAGACTTAAAATAAATAATATCATAATATATATTATTATGAAAATATACATATTCATAAATCTCAACATTGTTTATATTAAATCCTTTTAATAATATTTTATATAAAGTTCGGTTATAAATCGATTTCGTGTGGTATGATTTTACCAATAGAGGGTTACTTAGGGATTTCTTATCTATTTCTCCGTAGGATAGATTGACTCTGGTATATACATACATTCACTATTTTACGTTATGCATTTTTTATTCATGAGATTGTACCCGGATTGTTTTTATACTGCTTGTATAGCCTTTTGATGTCACGCATATCTTACCTCTATATCCATAGAGTTTGTCCTAACTCACCCCTGATAACTATGTTTTTAGATTTTCAAGATGATATACTTGGAGTTGCTAGGAGAGAGCCCTGTATCTTGTCCCTCTTTTCGTCGATGATTCTATTTTGTTTTATTGTATTATTGTGTTCCAATACAACTTGAGGTCTTGTATGCATTCGTGGATTGTATTTGTATGGTTGTGTGCCCTAAAGGAGCTTATGGTACTTTTGATTTTGTCGTAAGTCATACGGGTATGCGGCTTTCATATATTGTGTTATGTTTCCTTTCTTTTGTGTTGTGATGCCAACCATGTTGGCTGTTGAGTATTGCGTGGCCGCGGAGGCCTTATACTTTGGTTTCACTTTGTTCACCATGCAGGGGAGGTGTTGTTCAATTTTCTATCGGACATGAGGCTCTTAGGGGCGTGACAATTTATTTAGTATCAGAGCTTGGGTATATAAGGTCTACCTGGATATATTTTGGATTTTGTTTCGGAATTATTTTGTCAACATGGCCATATTTAGGGACTTGATGACGACAAGACATCTCTAGGCAACGAAAAGCATTTGGTATGATTCTTAGTAGCTATTTATTCCTATTAGTGATATTCAGTAATATCATTATAGGTATGACTCGTATAAAGCTGACCCCGTCTCATAGATGTGGTCTAGGGGGACTATGAAGGAGGACACGGATTTTGTGGGGGCTGGGTCCTCTTGTTTAGAGGCGGAGTCTTTGATGAGATGGGTTGAGGTAGAGCCTCGTAAATGAAGATAGCCTCCTCAGGATATTCTAGGTGGATAGCAATCCCAGCCACTGAGTGTTTCCCCATGCTTTTCCGACAGTACTTTTAATAGTACTACTGGTAGTACCTACCACAGTATTTCCAGCAGTATTACCGATAGTACCCACCCTAGTACTTCTAGCAGTACCATCTATGGTACCTACGACCCCTGCAGGCTGGATTATGGATAGTACTTGGATCCCAACTTTGGCTAAGTACGTGAAGGGTCGATTCACTCTATTTGACGGAGGACCCGATCCGTGCACTGCCCGATCCTAGATCGAGACTCTGGAGGGCACAATCCGATATATAACCTGCACGGATTGAGAGAAGGCGGAGCTAACAACATATCATCTATGTGATCAGGCAGTCACATGGTGGAGTATACATTAGACAATCCTTGGAGAGCAGCACATCACTTGCTGCATTCCGAGAGGCATTCGAGAGGAAGTATTTTTGGTAGCATTCCAGATGGCTAGGTGTAAGGAGTTTTTAAGTCTCCAATAGGGAGACCGATCTATTATGGAGTATGATGTGAAATTTAATCACCTGACCAAGTATTGCCCTCAAATAGTTGTTGATGACACTAAGAGGATGCTACAGTTCACCTTGGGATTAGCTGGTTACCTGCAAATACGGATGTCCGAACTAGTTATGACATCCTATTAAGAGGCATTACGACATCCTATCAAACTGTAATAAAAATTTTATAAGATTAAAAATATTTTTTTATAAGTTTAAAAATATTTATAAGTTTAAAAATAATTATTATAAAAAAATTTATACATTTAATAATGTTTATAAATGACTTTTAATTTGATTAAAGTTGGTTTGATTAATTTTCTTTTGATTTGAATTTGAGTTGAGTTTGAGTTTGAGTTTGAGCTTGATTTTGATTTTGATTTGGTTTGGTTTTATTTTGAGTTTGGTTTGGTTTGATTCGAGTTTGAGTTAAATTTGTTTTGTTTGACTTGATTTGAGTTTGAGTTGAAATTTTGTTTTAGTTTCGTTTGATTGGTTATGACTTTGAGTTTACATTTGAGATTGATTGTGGTTTGTTTTCAGTTGAATGGTGTGTGCTCCTCAAGTGTACGAAATATCGTCAAGTAATAAAAAGATACCATATCGACAGAGACTGATGAAGCATGCACTAGCGAGTTTACAAAACGAATTACCTAGATTGGTGGGAGTGTGAGTGATTGTAAGCTTAGAAGAGAGAGTTAAGTCCGCTAGAGAGAGAGAGAGAGAGAGAGAATGAGTAAGCTAGAGAAGAAGAGTGAGGGAGGCAGTGTGAGAGAAATGTTCAAGAATCTAGGTTTTATTGTGATGGTCTTTGGTGTCCTATGGCTATCTAGTACCTTAGTCTCCATGTCAAGGCATAATGAGTAGCATGACTAGATTACCAATGTGAGTTGCAAATTTATACTAGAGTGTCTCTCCTATTTGTTATCCAATGTCATTAGATAGACGGGGTAACTTGGAATGCCCGATTAAAGGATTTTCCTTGTCACTAGGGATCTCCTGTCATACGATTTCAAGTTACACAAGTCATCTCCTAATATGGGATTAGGGATGACTCATTGGATAGAGATTATGTCTATACTTGTGTGGATACGGTCTCCAAATCAAGGGAATGCTTAAGGTTGTCCAGTTGAGAGGATACCCTTGTCACGGAGGGCTCTCCGAACATACAACGTTGAGCATCTCACCCTAATGGAGATTGATCCACACAATTCATTCAATCAAACACAACAATCATGCAAGTACTTAAGTGATCTATGCACATAACATTTGTAGAAGCATTTCATTGAACAAGAAGTGTGCCAAAATATGTCATCAACATAAGCTACATGCCAATTGATAGGAATATCATCAAATACACATCACAAATACATCCTAGACCTTAGAACATGGAGACTCTACTCTCTAAGCATGGGGAGAGATAACCAAAAACACAAAGGAAAGAAATGTACACCGAATACAAGAGAAAGTGAAGAAGAAAAACTCATCCTTAGAGCGTGGAACCAATCCCTTGCCTCAGAGGTAGATGGATGATGGAGACGGCCTCAAACTGTCAGAGAAGAAGAAGGTTGCCTCTTTAAGGTCTCCCCAAGGGGGAAAACCCCTTTCCCCAAGCAAAGGGGCGGAACCCAAAAGTCAAGATGGCAAAACTAGTGTTCTCTTGGCGCTTTTAACCACTCTCAAACATTTCCATATTGGCCCCTATACATGGATTCGGTGAATTGAATTTTTCACCCCTTAGATTTGGTTTTCTCATACTTTACTGTTAACTAAAGTTGTAGCCCTTGAAATTATCTACATTTTAATATAAAAAATAGCATGAAACTCCAACCGAGCAAAAGGTTATGGCCGTTTTATTATTGCCCTGCAGAGCTGCCTGAAATTCAACACGGTCGTCCAAATCAGCACGGCCGGAATTACTCCATTGCAAGGAAGATAACAACAAGAAGATAAAGAATAACTACTACAACTATAAACTAGAGAGAAGAGGGAAGAGTGAGTTTATCATGGTGTCATCAGTCTTCTTGAAACGTCTCCTTGCACCGAAAGTGGACAGATCATCGAGGATCAGGGCACTAGAATTTCCCCTAGAGGTCCCCCTTCTCCAAGCCAATGGGTGGAGCCCCCAAATCCAAAGATCTCCCTTTCAATGGAGAAAGACCGTCTTTTATAGGGGGTGCACGAGCGGAGGCATGGCCCGACCGGCCGTGCCTTGTGATAGACTTGGGGCATGACCAAAGCATCAATCGTTCCCTTTTCGAGTAGGTGGGCATGGTCGTGTCTGGGTGGCGTGGCCTGGTCATGCCCGTGTCTAGAAAGATGAGCCAAGACCCCGCATTGGTAGTAGCTAGTCGAGGAGGCACGGTCGGGCCCTTGCGATATGACCCTACCATGGAGGCCTGCATGGTCATGCCTGGGGCCACTGCTGAATCTAGAAGATGGGTACGGGTCGTGCCTGGGGTACGATAGTGCCTGGGAGCTGAAGGGGGTGTGCCTTCGGGGCCATAGCCGATCTTATCGCATCCTCCGGCTCTCGTCTTGCTCCCTTTTGCATCTTTTTGGCTCCAATTCAGTCCCTAAAACAAAAAACAAGAGAAAATCATATCTCCAAGCTAGAAATAGAGAATATACTGATAAAAGATAAGAAAAGGGGCATAATAACGTAAATATGAATCAAGTAAATCAAGTGATGGAATGTGATAATAAGGATAAAACGGTATCAAATCTATGCTCATCATTGAGTTTGAATTTGAGTTTCGTTTGATTTCAGTTTGATTTTGAGTTTGGTTTAGTTTGGTTTGGTTTGGTTTGACTTTAGTTGAGTTTGAGTTTAGTTTAGTTTTGAGTTGTTTTTGTCTTAGCTAGGTATTTTCAAACATAGTAATCCTATAATTTTTGTGAGATAAATTATTATTTAATTATCAGGAGTAGTTTTGACTTGTGTTTCATTTAAGTGTAGCTTTGGGTCGCTCAAACAAACATCCTTGTGTAAGCTCTCAGGTTATGGTGAGTCACTTGGACATGATTAAGGCAACCACAATCCTTGACAGAACTTCCCAATTGTTCTCACTTAGAAGACTTAGTACTCAACATAAACCCTTATCAAGTAAGAATTAATCCTGATTTAACTAATCCTAGGTACTCAAAAGAGTTGGCTGAGTTAGTTTGGTGACAACTAATTTGCCGCCTCCTAACTAAAATCTAATTTTATGATTTAGAAAACAGATTTGATTCTTAGGTACAAACTATTGGTTTGAGTCTACTTGCTTTGTTAAGGAAGGTTTTGGGACCCATCCTTGGACTTGGTTACTAATGTTTTGACTAACCAATGAAAGATAGGATTTGTTGGTCAACTTGGGTTTATAATCGAGTACAGAATTGTTGTACACAACCCTTTGAGACCCAAGCATCATGTTTAAATACTTAGTGCCAAGTTGAACTTGTCCAATGTACGTTTTCTTGAGTCCGTCAATTTGACCATTCAAGGAGGAATTTTCTTCCTAAAGTTTTGTAACTTGAGTTGAAGTTCCTTCTTGAATTTGGTCAATTGATGGGTTCAAGTTAGCTTGCACCTTAAGGTGGCTAACCTCCTCAAGGAGTGAGCTAATTTGGTCCTCAAACTTAGTCAACTTTCTAACTAAATATTTAACTAATTTATGTAACTGAAATTTTGAAAATAAATATACCTCAGGTTCTTCTTCTTGATTTGATACGGACTCAGGTTCGGACTCGAGTTCGGATCTTGGAATTAGTGCCAAGTGGCTTGAGTGCTTTGGTTCGCCCATGTCTGATTCATCCGAGGGGGTCTCGTCCCAAGTAGCCTTGAGAGCCTTTCTTCTTCTTGATGTCTTGGAGTTTCCCTCCTTTAGATTAGGACACTCATACTTGAACTGGCCCTTTTTGTTGCACTCGAAGCAAGTGATTTCATATTTTAGTATGGTTGATGTACTTGTCACTTTCTTTGGCCTTATGCACTAGTCATTGTCCGACCTAGTGGCCCACGCGATTTACCTCCTCCTTGTTGATCCTAAGAGGAGATAGCGGGGGCGATGGGTTCAAGCAACTCGCCTTGTGCAACCAAGAGCTACATTGACTTTGACGTTGTAGCAGCTATTATTGAGTAACTGCTACAATTTGAAAGCAAAATTATATTATCAAATTACACTTGTATGTAACTTCTACGCATTATAGCTACTACCACTTGAGTAGCTACTACAATGTGTATAACAGTAGCTACTATAAAGTGAAAGCGTTATTTATATTGAAATTACATTTGTAGCCGCTACAACGTCTAGCAGGTACGTGTGTAGTAGTTGCTACAACGTGTAGCAACAGAACTACAGCCAGTTCGACATTGTAGCACTAGTGTCGAGTCGCTGCTACAACGTGTAGTAGCAGACCTACCTTCATTTTCTCATTGTAGCAATTACTGTCTAGTAGCTACTACATTATTGAATATAATTTTGATTTTATGTTGTAGTTATACAGCTATACTCGACAAAGTAAAATGTATCCAATTGAAATTGTAGAATAAAAACAATGACAACAAGCCCAATAAGCTTAATAAGTTCAAGAATTTTAGGAATACAACAACTAGAAATAACATATCTATTCTTTATCACTAATTGATAGATAATCTAATTATTGATTTATCTCATCCATTGCATCATTCAGTTTTCTAATTTTTTTAGTCTTCGAAACTTTTTTCTATGAGTTTGAACTTGATACTATATTTGAAGGTGTACATGAACTTTCTTTGCCTCTATTTGTGAAGGAGGTAGATGTTGATTCAGTCTGTCCCTGATTTGTGTTTTGGTGTTGACACCGATTTTAGTTTAGGTGGATGATTATTGATTATGATTAAGTCCTGATCGGGGATCAGACATGGTATGGAAAATCCTAGCTTGGAGGGCTAGGTGTTGGAAAATCCTAACCTAGAGGGTTAGGTGTTGAAAATCCTAGCTTGGAGGGCTAGGTGTGTGAAAAGTCCTAATTCGGAAGAGGTGGGTGAAAAGTCCTAGCTTGGAGGGTCAGGTGAAAAGTCCTAACTTGGAGAGTTAGGTGCAAATTCCCATCTTGGAGAATTAGGTGAAAAAGTCCTGGCTTGGAGGATCAGTCCTAGCTTGGAGGGCTAGGTTTGGAAAAGTCCTAATCCGGAAGAGTTGGATGAAAAGTCCTAGCTTGGAGGGCTAGGTGAAAAGTCCTAGCTTGGAGGGCTAGGTGAAAAGTCCTAACTTGGAGGGTTAGGTGCAAATTCCCAACTTGGAGGGTTAGGTGAAAAATCCTTAGCTTGGAGGGCTAAGGTGGTTGGAGCCCCCTGGATCGGTCCGGTGACCGATCAGGGAGTTGGCACGGTACTCCTTCGTGATCGGTCTGGTGACCTATCCAGCGATGACTGATCGGTCTGGTGACCGATCAGGGAGTATGCGTTTCACCCACTGCTTAGCTCCTGATCGGTCTGGTGACGGATCAGGGAGCAAACAGTGAGGTTGAGTTCCCTTGCTGAACTGCTCCTGATCGGTCTGGTGACCGATCAGGATCACTGTGCAGATCATTCTGGAGAATGATCCAGCATCGCAGGTTCCTCTCTATGATCGATCAAGACGGAGCCTGATCGGTCTGGACCCAGCCTGATCGGTCTGGTGACCGATCAGGCGGTTTCCTGATCGGTCCAGTGATCGATCAGGGGTCTGGACTGCGAAACTCAGAAATCGCCCGATAAAGAGGTGGATCGGTCGGATGATCGACCCACAACCTGGGATCGGTCTGGTGATCGATCCAGGAGAGTTCCAAAGAAATCGCGATTTCTAATCGAGCGTTGGGGACCGATCAGGATGGAGCCTGATCGGTCTGGACCCTGCCTGATCGGTCTGGTGACCGATCAGGATGCTCTCTGAACGGTCCGGTGACCGATCACTTTAATTCAAATTGCACTATCAGGCGCTCTGATCGCGCCTGACCATATCCGATTCTCTGCTGCTTACATCTGATATTTGATTTACTGTGTGATATGCTGCTCTAACACTCTGATTAAGCTGCAGGTGACAGGGGAGGATTCAAAACTCAAGAAGAAGTCAATGGAGGCTTTCCTTGGAGCAGGTTTGCCCGTTTTCCATCTCAGGTTGCAACGGCTGGAGCTGCAGACTGGAGCTGCTGACTGGAGCTTGGCTGAGGGGATCTCAGGAAGTCCAGGGAGGGCTCAGTGGTAGCTAGCGTTGGCAGTGAGGCAGCTGGAGGCTGCAGGAGATGTTGTCACCTGATGCTGAGTGGAGAAACAAAAAGAGTGGAAGAAGGCTTCGAGGAAGCAGAGTTTGTGAACTAAGTTCTTGCCGCGCCTTGTGTTCTCCACAACTAGCTTGCTGTGTTCCTGAAGTTGTCATCACCTTGAGCAAGCGATTGCATTCTTGAAGTAACCATCCATTACTTGAGCGCTTGAAGGAGAGAACAAGAAGCTTGGAGTCGGACAGCGGGAAGACACGAGGAAGGGTTTCTTGCTTGAGATCGCCGCTGGGTGGAGCTCAGGAAAGCTTGCTGTGTTCTTGTCTTTGCTGAGTGCTTGAGTAAGATCTTTCTTGTTGTTTCATTGAGGTTAAACTTTTATCTGTGATTGAAACGCTGTGGAGAGGTTTCTCCACCAAGAAGGAGGTTGTCTTCTATCCGGTGCTAACCGGGGCTTGATCTGCCGACGATCAAGGGATCGCCCACCTTAAGGGCACGCCAAGGAGTAGGGGCATGTTATCCCCGAACCTTGTAAACCCTCCTTGTTAGCGATCTTGCTAGTTGTAGTTGTTTCCCTTCATTTTCTATTTCTGCATTTTCTGTTTTCATACTTCCGCTGTGCTACTAACAAAGTGAAGTGCAGAATTTGGATTTGGGTCTAAGTGAAAGTGATTGGCTATATTCACCCCCCCCCCCTCTCTAGCCATCCGGTTTCCAACAAGTGGTATCTGAGCTTGGGGCTCTGTTTACGGCTTAACATCCGAGAGTTATCAACAAGATGGCGTTGAGAGAAGGCTTCTCCACCACCCGACCTCCATTCTTTGATGGCGCCGACTTTCAATATTGGAGATCAAAGATGGAATATTATTTGAAGATGGATATCCACACTTGGTTCACGGTGAAGGAGGGCTTCACTCCTCCGAAGGATGACGAAGGCAAAGAACTTGAGTCGTGGAGATGGACTGCCGAACAAACTCGAAAGAGTGAAGCCGACGCGAAGGCGGTTGCCACTCTACAATGCGGCATGAACAAAGACCAACTCATCAAGGTTGGTCCTTTCACAAGTGCAAAGGACTTGTGGAACAAACTCATCGAGCTTCACGAGGGCACCCGAGACTCAAGAATCGCAAAGAGGGATTTGTTCCTCAATCAACTCCAAAATCTCTCCATGAAGGAGAATGAATCAGTAAGTGAGCTTCATAGCCGGTTCAAGGAAGTCCTCAATGGGCTTCATTCGATTGATGAAAAGGTCGAGAATCGCGACCTTGTGAGGTATGTCTTGAAAGCCTTTCCAAGGAATACTTTGTGGTCATCCATGGTGGATGCCTACAAAGTTTCCAAGGATCTATCCATTGTAAAGTTAGATGATTTATTTTGTGAGATGGAATTGCATGAAATAGCTAACAAAGGCCCCAAGGAGAAGGGGATTGCTTTAGTTACAGGGGACCGATCAAACAAGAAGAAGAAGGAGAAGAAAGTCTCTTCATCTTCATCCTCTTCCGAATCCGAGTCCGAGTCCGATTCCGAGGAAGATGGCAGCGGCTCCTCATCCTCCGAGATGACAAACTTTGTGAGAAGAATGATGAGGAGGGGTCGACGCTTCAAGAGTAGAGGTAACTCTAGTGAAGCTAAACTTGATAAGACTAATGCATCTTGCTTTGAGTGTGGTAGAAAAGGGCACTTCAAGAATGAATGCCCAAAGCTTAAGAAGAAGAGGAGAAATCCAAAAAGAAAGAAGAAAAATTCAAGAAGAAGAAGAAGGCATTGAAGGCCACTTGGGATGAGTCATCCTCTAGCTCATCCGATGAAGAGAAGGAGGAGAAGAGCACAAGGCATGTGGCACTTATGGCTCTTGGAGAGGAAAGCAGTGATGAATCATCCAATTCCTCAAACGCGGCTTCATCATCTTCGGATGATGAAGAGGTAACTTCTCCCGAGCTTAAAAAATGTTATAGAGCAATTGCATGTTTAACTAGTATGCTTAAGAAGTCAAAAAATAAGGTTAAAGCATTGCAATTAGAAATTGATCAATTGAAATTATCTAGGGATGATAACATTGATGATTTGCATGTTGAATTGTTAGAAGATGAAATTAAATCATTGAAACTTGAAGTTGAAAAGTTGAAATCCTCTAAGGTTGAGGAAGTGAATGACTTGCATGATGAGTTACTAGTAGAAGAAAACCAATCATTGAAGAGTGAAGTTGAGAAACTCAAGAATATTCTTGAGAAGTTCTCAACTAGCTCTAAGACCCTAGACATGATCTTAAATGCCCAAAGGGCAGTCTACAATAGGGCCGGTATTGGTTACCGTCCTAAAGAACCCTCATTTGTGTCTCTTATGTCTAGGACTGATATGAGACAATCTAGGACACCCAAGGGTCAAAAGAAAGTGGTCAAGGCATGGGTGCCTAAGTCTTGTTTAGTTGATGCTTTAGGTCCCAAGATTTGGGTACCTAAAACTTCTATTTTTCGAATTGTGTAGGTTATGATTGAGGGAGAGCATCTATCAACTTGGTTCGTTGATAGTGGATGCTCCAAACACATGACCGGGGATAGATCATTGTTTACCACACTTCACAAGAAAAGTAGAGGTAATGTTTCATTTGGTAATAATGGTAGTCTTAAGGTCATAGGAATAGGAGACATTCAAATATCCGAATGTCTTAGAATCTCAAATGTCCTTCTAGTCAAGGGGATGAAATTTAATCTCCTAAGTGTGAGTCAATTGTGTGACACAGGTTACACAATTGATTTCCAACCAAGTCAATGTCTAGTTAGACAACATGACACCTTGGATACGGTACTAGTAGGAACAAGAGTAGACAATATTTATCAAGTTTCATTTAAAAGTGCTACTAATGTTTCTGCTAAGTGTTTCATGTCAAAAGAAGAAGAGTCCACCCTTTGGCACCGGAGGCTAGCACATGTGAACATGAAGAACATCCGGAAGTTGGCCAATAAGGGGTTAGTCCGTGGCTTACCAAGCATCAAGTATGAGAAAGATAAACTTTGTGATGCATGTCAAATGGGTAAGCAAACAAAATCTGCACATAAAGGTAAAAGCGCTGTAAGTACTTCTACTGCATTAGATTTACTTCACATGGATCTATTTGATTGTAGTACTATCATATCATTGAATGGAAGTAGATATTGCTTTGTGATCATTTATGATTTCACTAGATATACATGGACCTACTTTTTAAAATATAAGGACCAAACCTTAGATATTTTTATTTCTTTTTGTAGGAGGGTAGAAAATGAAAAATCATTAACAATTAAGACAATTAGAAGTGATCATGGAGGTAAATTTCAAAATCAAAGGTTTTTAGAATTTTATCAAGATAAGGGTTATAGACATGAGTTCTCTACTCCTAGAACACCAAAATAAAATGGTGTTGTAGAGAGGAAGAACCGTGTTCTACAAGAGGCTGCACGAAGCATGCTTAATGAGTACTCACTCCCGAGTTAGTTATGGGCTGAAGCTGTAAATACAGCTTGCTATGCACAAAACCGGGTCCTCATTCATAGGTTTTTAGGAAAGACTCCCCATGAACTTTGGTTTGGAAAACCACCTACGGTTAAACACCTTCGGGTGTTTGGTTGTAAGGTGTTCATTCTAAACACCAAGGATCATCTTGGAAAGTTCACGACAAAGGCTGATGAAGGGATACTAGTCGGGTACTCCCTCGTTAGTAAAGCCTATCGAGTCTACAATAAGAAGTCTAGACTGGTTGAGGAATCTTCTGATGTTGTCTTTGAAGAGATTCCAAAAGTCAATGGTCAACCAGAAGATGGAGTCCAACTTGAACTTAGGAGACTAAGTTTGAATGAAAGTCCAAATGTTGTTAATGGTGATGAATCCGATGATGGTGAGCCTAGACAATCCATAGATCAGCCGGATCCTGAGGCTGAACTTGTGTCTAGTGAGCCCATTCAAGAAGCACCACCAACACCAAGGCAAACTAGATTAGCCTCTAGTCATCCCCAAGACCAAATTGTTGGAGACATCCATCATGGGGTTAGAACTAGATCATTCTTCCGGAATGAGGCTAATGAAGTTGCCCTAATTTCAGAAATTGAACCTAGAAAAATTGATGAAGCATTAAATGATCCCGATTGGATTATTGCAATGCAAGATGAATTAGGTCAATTCGAAAGAAGTCAAGTTTGGGACTTAGTCCCTAGACCCAAGAAGACCACCATCATTGGAACCAAATGGGTCTTCAAGAACAAATTGAACCATAAGGGAGAAATCATTAGAAACAAGGCACGCTTGGTAGCCAAGGGCTATAGTCAAGTTGAAGCCTTGATTATGATGAGACCTATGCTCCCGTGGCACGATTAGAGTCCATTCGATTGATGCTTGCATTTACAGCACATCGTGGCTTCAAGCTATACCAAATGGACGTCAAATCGGCCTTTCTAAATGATCTAATAAGAGAAGAGGTCTACGTCGAACAACCTCCGGGGTTTGAGAGTTCCGAATTTCCAAACCACGTGTTCAAACTCAAAAAGGCACTTTATGGCCTTAAACAAGCACCCCGGGCTTGGTATGAGCGGTTGTCGACATTCTTAATTGAGAAGGGCTTTGTTAGAGGCCAAATAGACCCTACACTATTTCTACGAAGAGATGGTGACAATATTTTTGTAGCCCAAGTATATGTCGATGACATAATTTGTGGCTCAAACAATAAGGGCTATTTAAATGAGTTCATTGGACACATGGAGAGTGAGTTTGAAATGAGTCTAGTGGGAGAGTTGACTTTCTTCCTTGGACTTGAAATCAAGCAAACTCGCGATGGTATCCATGTGCACCAATCAAAGTATACACAAGAAATGCTTCGAAAATTCAATATGAGTGATTCAAAAGAGGTAAACACTCCCATGGCCACAAACACAAAATTAGACAATGATGAGAGTGGTAAACCCGTTGATTTGACTCAATATCGAAGCATGATAGGTAGTTTGCTATACCTCACAGCTAGTCGACCGGATATTCTATTTGCTGTGGGTATGTGCGCTAGGTATCAAGTTTGTGCCAAGGAATCTCACTTAATCGCTGTTAAGAGAATTTTGAGATATCTTAAAGGCACAATTGGAGTCGATCTTTGGTACCCCTATACTGAATCATTTGATCTAATTGGCTATACGGATTCCGACTACGCTGGATGTAAGTTGGACCGGAAGAGCACAAGTGGGGGTTGCCAATTCTTAGGTTCGTCCTTAGTAAGTTGGTCAAGTCGGAAGCAACATTGTGTTGCTCTCTCCACGACCGAGGCAGAGTATATTGCCATGGGAGAGAGTGTATCGCAATTGTTGTGGATGATACATACTTTAGAGGACTATGGATTGAGTTACAAGGGTGTGCAAGTGTTATGTGATAACATTAGCACAATTAACCTAACCAAGAATCCAGTCCATCATTCTAGGACCAAACACATTGAGGTGCGTCACCACTTCATTAGGGATCATGTAGCTAGGGGAGATATTGTACTCTCTCATGTAGAGTCCAAATCAAACCTAGCTGACATTTTCACTAAACCACTCCCCGAAAATGAATTTAGTTTCCTAAGACGGGAGTTGGGAATGTGTCGCGCTTCATGAATTTCAAAATGCATTCAAACCCTTCATGATTATTTCGAAATTGTTGGAAAATAATTGGGTAACTTTGGGGACATCTCACACAAACTATAAGGTTTAACAAAATATTTTTGTTTGCTAGATATGGGGTGAGATGTTAGGATCAACTAGATTTCTCAAAATGTCAATGCATCCCTTGAGAAATTAAGTTAACGAGATAATAATCACTTCGGTGACCAAGTATGGGGAAAACCAATGCATACATATGTGTTTTTGGCTCCATGATCATACTTGGACATTCCAATCAAGGCAACTTGATTGGAAACCTGAATTTGATACAAACTTAGTTGAAATTGCTTGAATGATTATTGATTGAGTTTGACTCCATTTGGATGGATCAAAGTGATTGTTGAACCTATAAGGACTTTTGATTCTTGTTTAGGAATCAATTTTAGTCATGAGATCATGTCCAAGTTCGATAAACTTCATCAGATCTCGTTGGAAAAATATCTGAAAATCTAAAACTGCACATTTCAGATCGTATCAGGGAGTTTCAGGAACCCTGATCGGTCGCCAGACCGATCAGGTGTAAGGCTGATCGGTCTCCGGACCGATCTGGCTCTATCCTGTAATGATCGGTCCACAGACCGATCAGAGGGGCATCAGTGACTTTACGAAATTCTGATCAACCTTACTGAGCCAGCCTAGATCGGTCCCCGGACCGATCTGGCACCCTGCTGGGACCGGTCCACAGACTAATCAGGGGGTTCACAGTAAGCCTCCCGAGCCTACTGATCGATCAACCGATCGATCAGGAGCATGCCTGATCGGTCACCCGACTGATCAGGCTCGGTTCAGTCCGATCAGGTGATAGCCTGATCTGTCTGGGCGCTATCAGATCGAACGGTGATCCGTTCCATAGCATTAAATTGCGGTTGGTGGACCGATCCACCAACCGATTAACTTCGCGAAAAACCTCTCCTTGCCAAACCCTAGCGCCGAAACCTCTTATTCGCGCAACCTTTGCTTCGTGCGAGAGCCTTCCCAGTGCTTTCGTCTTCCCTTGCGTGTGCGCGCGTGCGGTCCTAAGGGGTTCTTCCGAGCTCTGTCTTCTTCCTGCGATGTTTTCTCTCGCTGAAGGGTTGTGCGATCTCTCTTGCGCCGAGTCTCTCTTTGCGCAAGCTTGCTTTTCCAACCTCCAAGAACTTCACAAATGGCACCTAAGTAAGTTTTTGTCTCAGTTTTTCTTTCAAGTCAGTTCATAGATTATGTTGTGAGGCTAACCATGTTTTGTGTCGTGATCTCTTGTTTCGTGCCGTGACCCCTTGATCTGATCGTGACCCTCTTGATCGAATGCTTCACTTTATGTTTATCACTCTATGATCAAATCTTAGTTCAATTGTGTTCTCCTGATCATTGTGTTTTGATTACATTCTCTGATTGGGTCTTACCGTTCTTGATCAAATTGGTCTGATCTTGTTCATGTGATTACTCTTTGTATGATCAACTCTTGAATTGTTGTGATTCGACCTATATTCGTATCAACATTGCCCAAATTGATTAAATCCTGTGTCATGATCAATCCAACTCTTTAGAAAATCTTCCAAAGGCAAGGAAGCTGCGGAAGGCAGTTCGAGGGGAAAAACCCCTTCTTCATCTGCACCTTCCAGAAGGCCACAGCCTTCTTCTAGCTCCCGGTTCTCGAATGCGGCCTGTGAACAAGCCTTCCAATCGCGGACCTTCAAATTACTATCCTACCGATCCATTGATATCCCTTTTCTGACAGAACATTGTCCATCGGTCATGGACATAGTCATGTTTTACAACTTGGGCTTCGTTCTTTCCTTGGAACGGACCATCAATTACGACCTAGTCTCAGAGTTCTATAACAATCTTCAGCAGGGACCTCAGGGAGGCTTCGAGTTCACCACTCGAGTCGCCAAGAGGAACCTTGACTTTTCTTACGAGATCTTGGCAGAACATTTGGGTGGTCGACGATCACCGAATCTGTATTCGATCTACCCTGAGCTTCCTGATCCTCTACTGGCCCCTTTTGCGGACACTACTCCTGATGATATCTATCGGCACTTCTTTAATCATCCCCGCCCGGCCGGTCTTGATGAATTGGGTCCAGATTTCCCTACTTTTGCAGCCCTACGACTTGCTCCAGTTGACTACGTCCTTTTCAAGATAATCACAAATTGCATTTTACCCATTACTTCAAAGCCTTTGGCCGAGATCCGACCCTACCACTGCCTTATGCTCTACGGCATGCATCGCCGGATGGACTTTGATATCATGGAGAGCATCTTCCAGTCTATCCTATCCTATCGTGAGCCAAGCCGTCGCATGGTTTATATGCCTTTTGGTCATGTCATCACTGATTGGCTTATGTCAGTTGGTGTTGATGTCACCAAAGGCAGAACCGTGCCCATGGTCAAGCAGGATTGTCGGCTGGGTCGGCGTGCTTTTGCCAAATCTGGTATTATCATTCGAGAGCGCGATGGGCCCTTAGTATGGAAGGATGGGAGAGGACTTGGTGACCTACCTGAGGGAGCACCACATTTTCAGGCACCACCCGAGGCTGCTGCACTACATGAGGCTCCTGCTGCTGACGCTGAGTACGACTATGAGCCTGACCCAGATCTACGATGGCAGATCTCCGAGCTAGATCGGACCCTCCAGGAGGATATTCATTTGCGGGAGCTCCATCGAGAGGAGACCCGCTCGGACTTCCGTTCCCTTGATCGTCGATTGACCGGCGTAGAGTCTACTGTCTCTGGGGTCCAGGCATTGCAGCAGACTTGGTACGCAGAGTGGCGCCGCCATACATTTCCAGGGGATGCTCCTTCAGGCAGTGCTGCACCAGGATCTGCTGATGCCACGATAGATGATCTCATGCACAATGACGACCCCCCCCCCACTGACGTTTGAGGTTGGATGACCAGTGTCTCTTCTGGTGTTATGCGTATTTGGATGTTTGACTTGTGTGACGTTCGGGCTGTATGCCCCTTGACTTATTTGTTGTGGTCTTGTGCTACACGTATTTTGACTTTGATGCATGTTTTATCCTACTTTTGTATGCTTCTTGTTGATGCTTATGCTGCCATGATCATATGATACATATGCTTATTTTGCCATGCCTATATCTATTTGTCATATGTATTCATATGCCTATCAAATATCAATCGAATTGTTGTTGTTTTGGGACACCCCTAGGGTTTAGGGGGAGTATGATTTAGACTTAACAGCCCTTCTAGACCCCTTTTCGGTGTTCGACAAAGGGGGAGAGTGTTGGTTGGTTAAGTTTAGGATGATCATGTTGTAGGGGGAGGATCTGGATTCCCCTATGATTCTAAATTTGAAAAACTTGATTGAGAATCCCTAAACTTAAAATCGGGTTGTCAAACAACAAAAAGGGGGAGATTGTTGATGCAGTCTGTCCCTGATTGGTGTTTTGGTGTTGACACCGATTTTAGTTTAAGTGGATGATTATTGATTATGATTAAGTCCTGATCGGGGATCAGGCATGGTATGGAAAATCCTAGCTTGGAGGGCTAGGTGTTGGAAAATCCTAACCTAGAGGTTAGGTGTTGAAAATCCTAGCTTGGAGGGCTAGGTGTGTGAAAAGTCCTAATTCGGAAGAGGTGGGTGAAAAGTCCTAGCTTGGAGGGCTAGGTGAAAAGTCCTAACTTGGAGGGTTAGGTGTAAATTCCCATCTTGGAGAATTAGGTGAAAAAGTCCTGGCTTGCAGGGTCAGGTCCTAGCTTGGAGGGCTAGGTTTGGAAAAGTCCTAATCCGGAAGAGTTGGGTGAAAAGTCCTAGCTTGGAGGGCTAGGTGAAAAGTCCTAGCTTGGAGGGCTAGGTGAAAAGTCCTAACTTGGAGGGTTAGGTGCAAATTCCCAACTTGGAGGGTTAGGTGAAAAATCCTTAGCTTAGAGGGCTAAGGTGGTTGGAGCCCCCTGGATCGGTCTGGTGACTGATCAGGGAGTTGGCATGGTACTCCTTCGTGGATCGGTCTGGTGACCGATCCAGCGATGACTGATCGGTCTGGTGACCGATCAGGGAGTATGTGTTTCATCCACTGCTTAGCTCCTGATCGGTCTGGTGACCGATCAGGGAGCAAACAGTGAGGTTGAGTTCCCTTGCTGAACTGCTCCTGATCAGTCTGGTGACCGATCAGGATCACTGTGCAGATCGTTCTGGAGAACGATCCAGCATCGCAGGTTCCTCTCTATGATCGATCAGGACGGAGCCTGATCGGTCTGGTGACCGATCAGGCGGTTTCCTGATCGGTCCGGTGATCGATCAGGGGTCTGGACTGCGAAACTCAGAAATCGCCTGATAAAGAGGTGGATCGGTCGGATGATCGACCCACAACCTAGGATTGGTCTGGTGATCGATCCAAGAGAGTTCCAAAGAAATCGCGATTTCTAATCGAGCGTTGGGGACCGATCAGGACGGAGCCTGATCAGTCTGGACCCAGCCTGATCGGTCTGGTGACCGATCAGGATGCTCTCTGAACGGTCCGGTGACCGATCACTTTAATTCAAATTGCACTATCAGGCGCTCTAATCGCGCCTGACCATATCCGATTCTCTGCTGCTTACATCTGATACTTGATTTACTGGTGATATGCTGCTCTAACACTCTGATTAAGCTGCAGGTGACAAGGGAGGATTCAAACACTCAAGGAGAAGTCAATGGAGGCTTTCCTTGGAGCAGGTTTGTCCGTTTTCCATCTCAGGTTGCAACGGCTGGAGCTGTAGACTGGAGCTGCTGACTGGAGCTTGGCTGAGGGGATCTCAGGAAGTCCAGGGAGGGCTCAGTGGTAGCTGGCGTTGGCAGTAAGGTAGCTGGAGGCTGCAGGAGATGTTGTCACCTGATGCTGAGTGGAGAAACAAAAAGGGTGGAAGAAGGCTTCGAGGAAGCAGAGTTTGTGAACTAAGTTCTTGCCGCGCCTTGTGTTCTCCACAACTAGCTTGCTGTGTTCCTGAAGTTGTCATCACCTTGAGCAGGCGATTGCATTCTTGAAGCAACCATCCATTACTTGAGCGCTTGAAGGAGAGAACAAGAAGCTTGGAGTCCGACAGCGGGAAGACACGAGGAAGGGTTTCTTGCGTGAGATCGCCGCTGGGTGGAGCTCAGGAAAGCTTGCTGTGTTCTTGTCTTTGCTGAGTGCTTGAGTAAGATCTTTCTTGTTGTTTCATTGAGGTTAAACTTTTATCTGTGATTGAAACGCTGTGGAGAGGTTTCTCCACCGAGAAGGAGGTTGTCTTCTATCCAGTGCTAACCGGGGCTTGATCTGCCGACGATCAAGGGATCGCCCACCTTAAGGGCACGCAAGGAGTAGGGGCAAGTTATCCCCGAACCTTGTAAACCCTCCTTGTTAGCGATCTTGCTAGTTGTAGTTGTTTCCCTTCATTTTCTGTTTCTGCATTTTCTGTTTTCATACTTCCGCTGTGCTACTAACAAAGTAAAGTGCAGAAATTGGATTTGGGTCTAAGTGAAAGTGATTGGCTATATTCACCCCCCCCCTCTCTAGCCATCCGGTTTCCAACAATAGATGCTAGATTTTTATCAAAGAGTGCTTCAAAAGTCATTTTTGCATCCTCTTTAATCTTGAAGTACTGTTGTATAGTGCCCTTAAAATTATTAAATTGTCTGCATGCATCGATCTATGTGTCATAAACACCCGGCAGATGCCCAATAAAGACAACATCTGTTTTCCCCTAGATTAAATACATTGTTTAGAATCATTTAATCATATAAAATATAATTTAGATTAGAGGGAATTACATCTTAAAATTTGGGACTTATCATTGAATGAAATTTGAGAAATGATGCTTGCTAGTTTACTGCAAATGATATAACCATAAAATTTATATTTTATCAAAAATGAAAGGAGTTACTAATAAAAATTATTATATAGAAAGATAAACATGTGTAGCAGATACCTTTGAATAATGCATGTTTTACGTTGTAGCATGCAGCTACGTTTCCGTAGCTACTACAACATAAGTTTAACGTTATAACAGCTATATTTCGGCCCCTGCTATAACGAGCTAGTCCAGGTGGTTTGACGTTGTAGCAGCTACTTTGAGGTAGCTGCAACAACGTGTATAAGCAATAGTCTAGTGAGTTTGACATTGTAGCAACTACTTTGAGGCAATTGCAATAACATTTATAAGCAGTAGTCCAATGAGTTTGACATTGTAGCAACTACATTGAAGTTATTGCTACAACGTGTATAAGTAGTAGTTCAGCGAGTTTGACGTTGTAGAGGCTTCTTTAAAATAGTTTCTACAACATGTAGCTACAGAATTACTTTTTCATTCTTTGATAACTTTATTCTCTAGCACAGTTATCGGCTGAGTAGCTTCTAACCATTGCAGTACTTAGTTTGGAATATGGCTTGTATGTTTTAGCATTTACACATCTATCACCTAAACCCTAATAACAAATTCTTAATGTAGGACCGAAGGCCTTACGATCGAGACTAGAGCGGTGGGAGCAAGAGATTTCAATCTTGGATAGTTTCATTCTCTAGCACACCACATTTCCCTAACTCTAGTAGAGATACTGTTGAGTAGACTCTACACACCCCCTAATTAAAAAATATTGAACAAGAAGAAAAATAGGCACCCGAGTGGAAGGGTTACGCTCGAGAATGGAAGGATGGGAGTGGTTTTCAAAAGACCTTTGTTTGCAGTTGGGGAGCTTCCAATCCATTTGAGTAGAAGTGAGAGCTTCTAGAAGACGACAGCGAAGGGCCGAGAGCAACGGAAGATGACGACGAAATATCAAGAGCGACAGAAGATGCCGAAGAAGGAAGGAGAGAGGCCAACTATCGATGCAACTAGAGAATCAACATTCTCCGCTCTAAGTCATGTCTACATCATGTCAATTAGTCGCTCCCATGATTGACCATGACCATGACTGCGAATAGGATAGATTGACTATATGTCATTCAGCTAAACCCATGTCAATGAATACTAATAGATATACAACCCCACAAAGTTGGGAAAAGTCTAACCAATCCTAGCAAATATTGAATACCAATGATAGGATAATTCCTAGAAGACATACCTCTTGTTGCCTGAAGAAGTCCCATCGCCGCCAAGTCCCAAACCAAGACAAGTCGTGGAAATGACTATGTAAAATCTGAATATATCTACAAATACCTAGGGTACCTCGCATGATGGACTCTAATACCAAATAAATTGTCACGACCCCGGGGAACTCACATGTCCGATGGCAAACAAATAATATCTCTCCTATATGGCGGATAATCTGAGATATTTATACAGGGCTTACACGGCAAATACACAACAATAGTCAATATGGTTGGAATCAACAAAATAAAAGAAACAATCACTGCACAAATTTCATCAAAGACATACTTAACTGTAGGTCGGTCTGACTTACGACAAAACAACAAACACATAATCCCCTCAGGGGCATACAACAGTACAAAGCACCAATACATGTAAACTGAATAGAATAAAAATATACAAGAAACATCTACAATACATATACCAAAACGAAGTCAACTCGACGGGCAGTGGAACTAGCTGCGGGGCTCTCTTCTAGCAACCCTAGTATCATCCTTAAAATATAAAATAAGGTAAACGGGGGTGAGACCAAGTGAACTCAGCAGTTATAATGCAAGACATCAAAAAGTTATACAAGCAATATAGAAAGTAGATACAGTCTCAAAATGATATTACAAACATGACTAAAATACTATATAGAATATACATACCAGAGTCAACCAATCCTACAAGGTGATATGATCATAAGCCTTGGAAACCGGAACCCTCCACGGGTAAGCTCGAACCACACGAGTCATTGAAAGGTCATAAATCCATATGTAAGTATCTCCTATATAAGCATGTCAAATATATACAACAATCATAGCTTAATCAAATGTAGTCATGCATCATTCACACATAGTGCAAGGTCATGTATTATAAACTTTTCCTTAATTAATTTGTGTATGTAAAAAGGATCGTTTTTATCCCATCTAACCCTATAAACTACAAAAAGGCCTCTAAAAATTTCTAAAAAAATTCTATAAGGTTATTTTCTAATAAACCCTTATAATTTAATTGTCGTATTTAACACGCTATCCATCTTCACCACCTTTATAAGGAAAAAAAATGTCATTCAATGCTACTTGATTAAGCAAAGAGAGAGGACACGGTTAAGGAAATAGAATAAACATGAACTAGCCTCTTTTATCGTGTAACTATTACCCATGATGTAGCAAAAATCATCCACCATAGGAGCAGCTACTTATTCACACTTTCTACATTTTCAAAGTGTTCATAGCGCAAAGTAATAAATGCTTTGACGAACATTAATCGGGGGAGAGCGGTTTTCAATTTGACAAGCAATACAACATAGCATATGAGGTGACGAGCATACAAGACACTCCGAGGAGTGCAGTTGTTGCATAGCAATATCATTTTGTGAGAGAAACGTATCCATATATGAGATGGTGTCGTAGAGCGTATTTGAGATCAAATCATAATCCACAGCTACTTCGACTGACCAATCACTTGAACCCCTCTCATATCAATTGTGATGTTGCGCTGGACACTCTCCATGTAATTCAAAAGTGACCTCCTTTTCACCACCTGCTAAACTCCAACAAGTGAAACCCTAATTAGACCAATCCAATTAGAAAGAAACATCCATTAATCCGGAAATATGCTGAAGAACAATGAACCTCAATGGTTCTAAGGTACTGGTGTATATCCGACGCATAAGGCGTACACATCCGGGGATCATCGCCCTGAGAGCTCTCATCGTTCGAAAATGTCGAGCGAAGCTTTGCCTTCTTTCTCCTGGTCTTTGGTATAGGATCCAAAGAAGAGACATGGCCATGGCAAAAGTAGCTCTCTTGGTCATGCCTGGGTAAGGTGTGGGTCGATGTTCTCCTTCTCTGCCATAGACTTATTCCTCTTCTCTTGATTTCTCAATTTGGGAGAAGATTGAAGTAGAAGTAGCTAGATAATGGTGGAAGAAAGGTATCAATTTCCTTAGAATTCGAAACCAAAATGAGAGGGGGGTGGGGGAATAGGCTTTTAATTTTTTTAGAACAAATTTTAGAAAATAAAACTACACAAAGTCTATTTTGATTATGAAATTTATGGGTTTTTATGAATAATGTAATTTTCTCTTATAAATTGAGTTTATGAAATTATTATAATTGGATGATACTAGGTGTCAGTCCACAGCACCCCCGCCAACCCTCCCAAGGCAAATACGAAGGAGATAAATTACGGGGCCTACTAGCCCAGATGATATAGCTAGGGCGTGGAGAGGCTATGCACACTGACATTGTCAGGTTTTGATCCCTGATCTTAATATAATTGGATGATACTAGATAATAGTATACATGGACAAAAAATTATTAATTAATATCTTATTCAATTTAAACACAAAGTCAACCCTGAATGTCGATATCTAACATGAACATTGCTAATGAAGCTTGGATTATTTTGCATGTATTATACACAAAAATAGGAACCCTTTCTGTGCACAATTTGCACCCTTATTAAACTAATTAGCAATCTAGACACAATTTGAACCGAATGAATCGTGAAAGCTTGATCTTACTTCCTTTCTAGAATCTTTTTGAACCAATATGCTGAATTCTTTGGGAATCGCTTCTTGTTCTTGAAATCTACATATACTATGCCAAATCTTGATGTGTATCCCAAGAGCCATTCAAAGTTGTCAAGAAGTGACCAAGCAAAATATCCTATAACTGTTGCGCCGTCATCCATAGCCCTTTTCAAGTTGGTAATGTACCTCTTATAATAGTTAATTCTCGTTGTATCTTGTAAGGCTTCTGGAAGAGTGACATTTCCAGGCTGATCCATTCCTGTATAATAAAGACTTTGATAAGATATGTCTAACAACAGAAATATATATATATATTGTTACCATTCTCAGATAAAATAATAACAGGATTGTCATAAGTTTCCTTCACATAAGTCACGGCTTTGTAGATTCCCCATGGAACTATGTAGAGCCAGTTCGAGTTAGCCTAAAAAATCATTTGATTAACTTTTAGATATAGTTTTGAATTGATTATGCAATTCTAATGTATAAAATATGTAAATAAATTCAATATGTGAAGATGAAAATAACTTATAAATGATGAATATTTTGTGTATTTTAAAAAATATTATCATTATACAACAATAACAAAATTTAGCAAAATACCCGAGGACCAATTGGCACACCATCTCGATCGTCTGCAAGATTATAAGGAAACAAATAATATTTTTATAACATTAAGTATCAATGGAATCGAAAAAGTTACAAAAATACTAACATTTGAACTCCACATGCCAGTCAGATTGATAGCTAACAGGTTTTGGATCAACTTCTCCAGAATCCTTCATATAAAAGGATGTATATTGATTGACCCCAACATAATCATAGGAACCATTCACCATCTTTACTTGTTCATCAGTAAATTTTGGGAGTCTTTCTTTGACTATGTCTTGAATTGATTCAGGATAGTGTCCATATGTTAAAGGGTGAAGGAACCTACAAAGAATATCATTTTTAAGCTAATTAATAAATCATCCTTCATTGTAATTGTTTATCAACTATTCACCATAAAAAAGTTGGCAAATAGAAAATAAGAAATTTGAATAGAAAAAAAAACAATAATGAATTGTTTTTTAATCAAATAAGGTCTTACCATCCAAGGCTAAAATCTCTTGCTCTTTTAGCAGCGGCTTTGTCTTGTGCCGAGTAACTATAAGGTTCATACCAAACAAAATCCAAAAGGATTCCAATTTTGCCTTTTTGTTCTTCCTAAATAGAGTAAATAGAACAAAAACACATCTTGAGAAATCATATTAAGATAACTTTAAATTGGACATTTTTAAAAGTTGTCTATTTTATTCTAGGTACTGAATTAAATCAAATCAATGAAGAATAATTTACTTGATATTTTTCACGATATCTTTTCACTGCAGTTGCATGAGATAAGATTAAATTATGTGCCACAATATAAGGCTCAGTAGTCGAGTTCCCACCAGCCGCACAAGTGCTACATCTCCCTGGGGCATCACTACCATCATCATAACCAAGGGCCGCCACACATCTAGGCTCATTAAAGGTGAACCAATTCTTAACTCTATCGCCAAATCTCTCAAAACAAAAACTGGCGTAGTCTGCAAATGCATCCCTAAAAGAATACCAATTAATCAATAAATATTACAAAATCATCTAGTCTAAATATTAATGAATATACTTTTTCGTAAAACTTACACTATCTTTGGACTTAACCAACCCAAGTACTCTTCATGAAGTGCCAAAGGAAGATCATAGTGATAAAGATTTGCATAAGGAGTAATGCCTGATCATACCAAAATTTTTAAAGATAAATATGAAAATATTAATATTGAACAATTTTTCAAAAACTGGAAGATAAAAAAGCAATGTTGCTAATTGCTAAATTGAGAAACTAATGTACCTTGTTGTATCAAGTAATCAATTAGCCTATCGTAATAATCTACACCTTCCCAATTGATTTCACCCGTTCCATCTATAAGGCAAAAATTAATATCAAGCTTTAAGGTGAATATAAGATGACTAATAATATATATAGATTTTCATTACTTGGAAATATTCTACTCCATGAAATTGAGAACCTATAAGCATCAAAATTGAATGCCTTCATGATGTCAACATCTTCCTGCATGATCATAAATTCATTAATGTTTAGTTAAATTTGATATTACAAATAGACACAAGGGACCCAAGTGTAACAAGCAGGAAAGAGATAAAATGACACACTTTAGTTCAATTATGACAAAAAAATTCAAGAAAAGAAAAATAACACTACAAGAGACCAAAGTATGAAAAGTAAAACATGCATATCCCCATAAACATTTTTTGAGACCACATTATGAATACAAAGCAACAACAAATGAGTACAAAGCAATTATAAGAGAGCAATCAACCCTTCCATCCTTTTTATGATTATTGCCTACTACAGAGTATAGTTCAATAAACATGTTTTCCTTTTCTACTTTTTAGTATTTTGTATGTAATAAAACAATTATAATTAACAAGGAAAAAAAGATGAATAATTGTCGAAGATAAGAGAAAAGATGAACCTTGTAGTGATGGTACTCATCAACTGTAACATCAGCGGTAGCATTGCCAGCAATTTTACCTGCATTCATCATCAAAACATTCTTTTCAACATTACGAAGTACATCGACATTCACTCGCAATAATCAAAGAGGTATATGAATCACAAGCAAATACAATATTAAGATTGCTTAATTACCTGGGATTCTAATGAATGCATCCCAAATGCTTGGTCCTCGTCCTCCTTTAAGAGCCATCCCTTCGACTTGATATGCTGATGCTGCTGTCCCGAACACGAATCCCTCCGGGAATGCCTCACGACTGAGAACATGATCGACATTTGAGGCTTGAGTGCGCTTAAAAGATAGCAAAAGGAGGAGGAAACATAACAAAGAGAATGCCTTTGAACCCATTTTGGGATGCATGAAAAGATGAAAAACAAACATAGAGGTGTTGTGCTTATATAACAACAGTGCAGTACAATGGATCGGATTAGAGATAAGGATGACAGATATTAATTTCAAGATTTTTTTTACAAAATGAAATAAAATCAAATGAGATTTGAATTATTCAATGTCAACAGATAAACTTACGAAAGCATTAAAACTAAGGGATCTCCCATGGTAAAAATTCTTAATAATTTTTTTTTATAATTTTCAATATACCACATCAGTATCACATCATAAATATAAAAATCTACTATTTTTTACATCATCCAAAAACCTCTATCTAACTTTCTTTATGAAACTTGCAAATCACATATCTTTATTTATATTTTTTTTCATTTAATATCTCTATAGAATTTTTATTTTGTATTTTTAATAATTATGACCTTTATTGTAATTTATTTATAATTTTTTGTTAATAAATCAATTAATTAAATTTATAATTTAATATAATGTATTTAATATGTCTATATATCTCCAAATAATTTATGATCTTTAATGTAATTTATTTAAATAATTTAATTATGATGTTTAATGTAATTTATTTAATATCTCTATATAATCCATTTAATTATATATCTCTATATAATTAATTTAATTATGATCTTTAATGTAATTTATTTAATATCTCTAAATAATTATGATCTTTATAATTTATATTTAATATTTTAAATAATTATGATCTTTAATTTAATTTATTTATACTTTTCATTTAATATTTAATTAACGTATGAATTTAAATTTAATTAAATTTATAATTTTCATTAATATTTAATTAACATATGAATTTTCATTTAATTATAGTCATTTGTATATATTTATTTTCAATGGAAAGTAATGCAATTTAAAATAAAACATTATAATTAATTACGTTGAATTAAATTTTTAATTGTTTTAAAAGGGTCAAATATACAATATTACAATATCATTAATTATTGGCTCCATCTCTAGGAGAAAAAAATAGGTTTAATTTTTCATCCTTATCCCCATACCATGGGATTGAATATTCATCCTCATACCCATATCGACACCCATACCATTTGGATATTCTATCCAACTTAAAAAAATACAAATTAAAATTAAGATCGTATCCAAAAAAATTGTAACTATAAAAAATAAATTACACACATATATCATTCCCCTAATTTAATGATACTCAACAAAAAAAAAAGATTAAACACGCACAAAAATAGTAAGTCAAATTTGGGGAAAAAAAATATAAGACCTTAAGTTCCGGACATGTACGGATCAAGAACAATTTTTTTTGAACATTTTTTAAAAGATCTCAGTCATGCCAATAAAATTTACTTTTAAGATTTAGTGGTTGGGTTATAGTGTTAATTATAAAAAAAAATTAAACCAAAAAAATAGTTAAGATTTGCACGGAATTTACACGGTATGATCGTTAGCATATCAAAACAACACACACACTAAGCTCCATTTCTTATGCGCCTGTGCATGACTGAGGCCCAAGCAGCTCAGGTAAAAAAATTTATTTTTCTTTTTTATTGTTATAGAGCCGCTAGTAATTACAGGCGCCTCAATAGAGGTGAATATTTTTTGTGTTTTTTTGTTTATTATTTGTGATATGTAATATATATTTAGGACTTAAGAATTTAAAATTTAGGAGTTGGGTTATAGTGGGTTTAAGTTAATATGATTTTTTTTAGGGTTTAGACTTCCCTCTTTGGTTATAATCTTCAAAATAAAAAATTATAGATACTTATGGGGTATATTATATGTATTTAGGGTTTAAGATTTTAGTATTTAGGGTTGGCTTATAGTGGTTTTAAGCTAATAAGATTATCTATTAGGGTTTAGTCTTCCCTCTTGGGTTATATTCTTTTGAATAAAAAATTTTAAATACTTACAGGGTATATTATATATATTTAGGATTTAAATTTTTTGGTTTTAAGGATTGAGTTATAGTGGTTTAAGCTAATAAGATTTTCTTTCTAGGGTTCAAGCTGACCCCTTATTTAGTATAGAAGATAAAAAAAACTTTAAATGATCATGGGATATATTATATGAATAATGATTGGGAGAGTGAAAATCATAGTGAATGACGTGACACCTTGCATGCACGATCTCCGACGGGTTCACCGTGCCCCCCAAGGTATAGTTTGATTCGGGGCGAAGGCCGAACGCCGCCAATGGTGCCCAAGCGATAATCGGGCGTGTGCACGTAAAGTGTCACATCATTCACTATGATTTTCACTCTCCCATTTTCACTCTCCCTATCATTACTCATATTATATATATTTCAAGTTTATGATTTAATAAAAATTTGATTTAAACAAATTATTAAAAACATTTGAGACACCTGAATGGAATTCCAAGTGCCTACAGTGTTGTAGCGCACAGACGCACACTATACGATCGCACAGGAGCTCATAAGCCTGTATGTTAAATATGGCAATTCGGAATCCAGTCCAGAAAATTTTTCAGAAGGTTATAGGGTATTCGGGCCATCGGACCATGTTTTGGGGGGAGGGAGATTAAGGGTTGGAACCCTAAATTTCAAGAGGGTTAAAGCATATAAACGCCCTAAAAATAAGGGTCATAGTGGGTTGAGCATAGATTAGAGGGTGTAAATCGCATAAAGCCCTAAACTAAGGGACAAGGTGCGATAGCAGAATTGCGAAGGGCTCAAATTTGTAAAAATTTATAGATGAGGGTGCTGTTTGGATTGGCAAAATTGGAAGGGTCTTTTCATAAAATGACCCTTATTTATTCTTTCTCCACCCGATACCTCCTCTGCCTTTACGATCTTCCCCTTCTCATCCTTCTTCTCCAATCTTCTTCTCCTTCTCCCTCAATTGGTGTCGGCGATCACTCAATTATTTTCCTCAAGGATCTCCAACACCAGGGGAGTCGATTAGAGGTAAGGGTTCTCTCTTTATCTTGTGAGGTTGGAGGTAGTTGTTTCCATTGTCAATCTGAAGTTTAGGTTGGTTCTTAGTAAAAATCTAGGAGTTTCTAGTAGAGGATAATTGAGGAGGGGTGGCGTGGATTGTAGGTCAACTTGGGATCGGAGGTTTGTTGATCTTCCTCCTCCTCGATGATAGGTTGCCGATTTTTGGCGCAAAGTTTCTACCAGCGTAAGGATTAGGTAAGGCATCTTCTTAGCTATTAGATTTGAGTAGGGTGTTGATCTGGTGTTTTTGTTGAATATGTTGTTATGCATATGATTCTTTTTTCGGTGTCGTGAGTTGTTCTTCTTTTGTTCGTGAGTTGATGGGTGGTTTTGAATGAGATTTTTTATGTGATCTAGATCTGGCATTAGATTTGGGTTAGATATTTGGACCTCTGAATTGGTTTTTCTTTTGTGCTGTGTGATGCTCTATTAGATTTAAGTCTATGTTTTCTGGAATTCCATTTGATGGAGATCGATTTACGTTATTTGATTGGATTAGAGTATAAGGAATTCTGATGTAGATCTTTAACTTATAATGCTGTGAAGTTTTTGTTTGGTTCAGTGTTAGGATACAATCGGATTTCAATTCTTACTCGAGATTTTGTTTAGGGAATTAGTTTTAGCTTGCTGATTTGGTTGGTTGTTAGTTCTTGATCGTGTAATCACATCACTGCTTTTAGACAGTTGATAATGTGCATTAAATCAAGAGCCTGTGTTAGATCTTTTGATCTATTCTTGTGTCGTAAGCTCTTGAGAGTGTACTATTTTTTTTATTTGGAGTTTGTTTTGGAACTGTTGATGAAGTTGGGAGCTTGATTAGATTTACTGTTGGAGTAGTTTTGTTTTGGTATAGTACTATTCTTTTTCTTTTTCTATTTTATTGTTGTCATGAGCCCCAGTTCGGGATGGTTGCTTGAGTTTGGTTTTCCTTTTCTACCTTAAGCAATGGGAACGAATGGGTTTTCAATTGGTCAAGGATTACTATCGAATAAGGTATTAGCTTGGATGCACTAATGATGTGGAATTCATTTTAGGCTAGGTTTTAGCTAAAGCTAAATTGAACCTCATCATCATGATAATGGTAATTAGGATTACAACTAATATGGGTTAGTAGTTGATTAGCTAGTTACTATTATGTAAATAGCTAAATAATTATGTCTTTGATACATGACATTGGTTTGCTTTTGATATTGAACTAGGGTTTGGGGGTGGGGGTGGAGGTTCCCTTCATTACATGCATCTTCTCTATGAGGCGGGTATTGTCTCCGTAGGTAGACTCATATTTTGCTATGTATGGCTTATTATGACTGCAGTAGGTTATTACCTTATATATGCTTTTGATTATCTCTGCTTGACACATAGCTGCTTGGACTTGTGATAATCGTGTTTTATGTCAAATCATGATACTCAATCTCTGTTGAGTATGCAAATGTGATCGTGTATATAGGAGTATTGATAGGATACAACATACCTGGCATTAGCGAAGGGTCTTGATATATGATTTCGGACTTGTACATGTTATATTGTTGTTAGTATGATTAGCTAGTGGGGGTTACATGTGTTAGTATCATGTACCGTCCCTACACAATTGCATAGCTGTGGACCCTTGGCTCCCTTGTGGTTGAAACGGGTTAATAGCCATAATAGATTTGCCCACACAACCACTCATGAGATAGTGGATAATGGAGTGTGGGCAGTTTTTGCCCTTTGTGTCTCGCTTATCCACTCAGGGGTTAGTGGTTATTGGAGCGGTGTGTAGACAGGAATCCCCCTTCTTTCTGGTGATACTAGGGGATAAGTGTGGAGCTCCCTAATGTCATCCCGCAAGTGCACGGAATGACATTGAGTAATAAATATATCGATCCACCGGGAATATTTATTAAGTACTAGTCGAGTCTAAAAAATAGGCTATCTAGATGATCACAGGTTAGTTTTGAAAGCTTGCTAAAGAGACAGGAGAGAGGAAGAGAGAGGGAGAGATGATCTATAGGAGAAGGGTCGGATGAGTGGAATCTAGGATTTTGATTTCACTACAATGCTAGTTAATGCCCGACAGATTGTTCATATCCTAATCTCTATATCTATATTCTTGTAGAGATCGTAACTAGGTACTAGTGTTAACCCTGCAGAAGTGCATTGGAATGCTTCCCCATAGACATCCAATGCCATTAAGGAAAGTAGGTAATCTAGATAGTCAGGTTAAAGGTAACCCTTTGTCATTAAGGATCCCCGGTCATACATCTCTAGATTACACTAAACACATCCTAACACTGGATAGGGAGAAAGCCATTAAATAGTGTTAGCTAATATCTTATAACGAATTAACCTCTATTTTGAGTCAATGCCCGGATGCCCGATTAAAGGTAGCCTCTGACACTGAGATTCTCTGGTCATATGATCTCGGACATTCCCTCTATGTGGCGCCAAAGTCTCAGAACTACATGTATTCACTATACAAACATTTCAACAAACACATACAAGGCATAACACACATAAAACAAAGTATGAACATTTTATTGAATATGAAAATGCACAAATGCATAGTTCATACAACATCAAACATCATCACATTGTAGCTATCTCCTAGATCCTAGATATGAAGAATCTACTCCATTTCAAAGGAAGAAACAACAAGAAGGCATGATAAATAACACCTACAACCCTAAACAAAGAGAGAAGAGGGAAGAAGATGCTTATCGTTGATGCGCGGGTCTTCTTGGAGGATCTCTACACTCTGGAGGTGGATGAATCATGGAGGAGGCGACGGGGCAAAGTCATAGGCCAAAAATCTGTAAAAATAGGGAGAAATCCCCTTTTATAGGGGAACACGCTCCCCACTTAGGTTGGCACGACCTATCCCAGTTGCGCAGGCAGGTGGGGTACAGAATCATGCCGGGGGGCACGACCCTACAATACCAATTGTGCAGGCAAGGGGGGGAGGAATCAGGTCGTGGCGAGGGGCACGACCTTGCCGTGCTAGTTTCTCCCAAGGGCCATGGGGTCGTGTAGGGTGGCACAACCCTGCAGTGCTAGTTTCGGCCGGAGGGGCATCGCGTCGTACTGGGTGGTAAAGCGTGTGCAAATCTGCACACCCCTTCATAATCTTAGTTGAAAGCAAGACACTCATTCTCTCTCCTTTTTGCATGTCAAGAGGCTATTTTTCTAGAGTTGAAGTCTTCAAAAAAAAAGATATTGATCGTGATGTTCTCTTCAATTTGATATAAATAACATCCCGAAACTCCAACCGAGCAAGAAGATATGGCTATTTCAAAATCACTCTGCAGTATAGTCTGGGGTGTGCTACTTCACACAGTCGTGCCTAGGAGAGGCACGGGCATGCCTAGGAGAGGCACGACCGTGCCTCCCCTACCCTTGGTTTTCTCAGGTTGGTGTCTTCAAGAAAGTTGTAGATTTGAAGTACACTTCAATTTTGATGTAGAGAGCATCTGAGATTCCAACCGAGCAATAAGTTATGGTCGTTTCAAGATCGATCTACAGTGTAGTCCTCTTCATGAGTTTGCCTCCTTGGCATATGACCATGTCTTGCTGACTTTTCCTCCAAACTTTCTCTAATTCACTTTGAAAACACATCCTATAAATGAATACCAATAAAGAGCAATTCTCTGAACTAAGATAGTAAAAGTAGAAAAATCATAAAAAAAATAAGGTATGATATAGTAGATCATGCTCATTAAATATAAATAGATGTTCACCAAATAGTGCATAAAATCATATATAATATACACACATCACTCTCCAATTTGCTTGGGGTAGGAGTCTGGTACTTTGACAACATCCTATCAACTCGGCCACTCTGGAGCTGTGGTAGCAGAGTGAGTACAGTTGTCATAGCCCTACTGACTCAACCTCACATATGATGTGACGGTGGCTGGCTGGCGTCAAGGGTGACAAATGTCATTGCATCATGTGCATTGGATGCAGAGATTGCATTTTCTTGTACTTGCTTTATTTGATTGAGTTATGGTTACTGCACCTGCTTGACATACACATATAGGAGGTATTTTGCATATTGATTTGAGACCTTGCATTGCTCGTGTGGTATGAGTTTAC
This sequence comes from Boesenbergia rotunda, assembly GCA_024364735.1. NCBI lineage: Eukaryota > Viridiplantae > Streptophyta > Magnoliopsida > Zingiberales > Zingiberaceae > Boesenbergia > Boesenbergia rotunda. The sequence goes on along the minus strand of JAGFNQ010007841.1, from coordinate 33,876 downwards.
CCATAGAGGGTTACTTAGGGATTTCTTATCTATTTCTCCGTAGGATAGATTGACTCTGGTATATACATACATTCAGTATTTTACGTTATGTATTTTTTATTCATGAGACTGTACCCGGATTGTTTTTATACTGCATGTATAGCCTTTTGATGTCACGCATATCTTACCTCTATATCCATAGAGTTTGCCCTAACTCACCCCTGATAACTATGTTTTTAGTTTTTCAAGATGATATACTTGGAGTTGCTAGGAGAGAGCCCTGTATCCAGTCCCTCTTTTCGTCGATGATTCTATTTTGTTTTATTGTATTCTTGTGTTCCATTACATCTTGAGGTCTTGTATGCATTCGTGGATTGTATTTGTATGGTTGTGTGCCCTAAAGGAGCTTATGGTACTTTTGATTTTGTCGTAAGTCATACGGGTATACGGCTTTCATATATTGTGTTATCTTTCCTTTCTTTTGTGTTGTGATGCCAGCCATGTTGGCTGTTGAGTATTGTGTGGCCGCGGAGGCCTTATACTTTGGTTTCACATTGTTCACCGTACAGGGAGGTGTTGTTCAATTTTCTATTGGACATGAGGCTCTTAGGGGCATGACAATTTATTTAGTATCAGAGCTTGGGTATATGAGGTCTACCTGGGTATATTTTGGATTTTGTTTCGGAATCATTTTGTCAACATGGCCATATTTAGGGACTTGATGACGACAAGACATCTCTAGGCGACGAAAAGCATTTGGTATGATTCTTAGTAGTTATTTTTTCCTATTAGTGATATTCAGTAATATCTTTATAGGTATGACTCGTATAAAGCTGACCCCGCCTCATAGACGTGGTCTAGGGGGACTATGAAGGAGGACACGGATGTTTGTGAGGGCTGGGGCCTCTTGTTTGGAGGTGGAGTCTTTGATGAGATGGGTTGAGGTAGAGCCTCGTAAACGAGGATAGACTCCTCAAGTTATTCTAGGTGGACAGCAATCCCAGCCACTGAGGGTTCCCCCATGCTTTTCCAACAGTACTTTTAATTGTACTACCGGTAGTACCTACCACAATATTTCCAGCAGTATCACCAATAATACCCACCCTAGTACTTCTAGCAGTACCACCTATGTGTTAGATCGTTGTTGTCTTACTAGAGGGGGGGGGGTGAATAGCAATTTCTCTGATTTTTCTTCCTACAACCGTTAGTGTGCAAGCGGAATAAACTAAAACTAAACTAAACTAGGATGAACTCACTGATTTACGTGATTCAAAGATAAAACTCCTACTCCACGGCTGCCCGTAAGGTGGGCGATCCCTAATCCGTCGGTGGATGATTCCTCGAAGCACCTCTAGCTAGATCTCGTAGCTACTTATGGGTGGAAAACCTCACCACAATCTTTGGACACTACCTGAGTACAACAGGCTACTAACTCATTCTATCCAAGCAAGTTTCGCCAAAGAACAGTTGCCTTAAATGATCTCCTTTAAATAGAGCTCGAGTATTAACTGGTCGCTACCAGTCAACTGCCCCTAGGGCAGTCAATTGGTCCCACTCAGATTCAACCGTTATAGCCAACATTTGAATCACCAGCCATTACCAGTCGACTGCCCCTTCCCTAAGCCTAGGGTTACCCTTCCCGAGTACATCTCTCTTCGCACTCGAACCTTCCCGGCTTAGTTTCTGAGTACAAACACTCACACTTGGACCCTCACAACTTGGCTGACTTTTCAATCCGCAGTCTCGATCTGTCGCCTTCACGCCCTCTTCGTCTTTGGCTCCCGTCCCTCGGATGTGCACACAAGCCTCCAGCTTGCCTCCATGTCATCCTTCACGCATGTCTCGAAGGCCGCGTTCCTCGGCTCATCGTCTCTGCCCATGGTGTAATGCTCAAAAAATTCTCAAACTAATTTTAGAAATATCCTAGAATTTATTCCGAATTTATGGATATTTTTACAGAATTTTTCCAAGGACAAATAAGGCAAAAATGAATAAAAATAGAATGCGTGGAGTAAAAGGTCCTAAGTGGGGTTTGATCCGTAGACCTTTACATGAAAGGAAAATAGGGTTACTAAGTGGGATGGTTTGTTTTCATCTAAATAGAATAGAGGGAAAGATAAATAAGGTGAAGTTAGTTAAATTTACCCATAAGTATAAAAGGGAAACTTAAGGGTTTTTAGATTTATTCTTTTCCTCACCTTCTCACAGCCGACCCTCTCTCTCTCGTGGACGATTTTTCCTCTCCCTCTCCCGAGTCTCTCCCTCTCCCTCACTCACGGCAAACCAAGGAGGAGGTCCAAGAGTCTTGTGTTGGGCGGATTCAAGAATGAGGGCACGGTAGGGGATCTTCTCAAGGAGTAGTTCTTCGTTAGAGTCTCTCCGAGACTCCAAGGATCTTCTCTCTCCCTAAACCCTACGCATTAGAGTTGTAAGAACAAGCGCAGGATGTAAGTACCCCTCACCTGCAGTATAAGTAGCTTCGTTCGTATGCATAATCGTCTTAGTTTTATCTAGTTGTAAGTTTATGCTCATATGTGTATATTAACTCCCTCTACAGATATTAAGGGCACCACTAGATGGGTTGGACGTGCTTCCCCCTTTAGTTTGGGGTTTAGACACACCGTCGAGTGCCTAGGGAGTGCCCTTAAAAGAAAAGGGGAGTTTTAGGCACGCAAAGTGCTCGAGAAAATGTTAAGAAGCTCTAATATGAGTTTTAGCATATTTATGAAATTAGCTACCCTTGCTTAATGTTTATGGACCCTAGTTCGTCCATTGGGTGGGCTCCTAGATCGCCCCTAGGCTCTAGATCGCCTAGTAGATCCATGATTAAAGAAAAGAATATTTATGAAAGTATTTTACTTTTTATGGTATGTGTTTGGACTCTAGTACGTCCATGGGTGGGCTCCTAGATCGCCCCTAGGCCCCTAGATCGCCTAGTAGTACCCTAATGGGTTCGGGATTAGCTACCTCGGATCTATTTTGGGATGCACGCATTAACAGCACATTGCCGGGCCCACAATAACATGATTAGTATTTTCACTTACTATATGTATAAGTTTCAAAAGTTCAGTAATAGCTTTAAGTGGAAACAATTTAAGATCATACTTAGTTCAGTTAGATTCTATGAATGCCATGTGAATTTAGTTATAAGAATATGATTTAGTATATGTGCTTAGTATGATGAGTATGCCATGATATCTGTTTAGATTATATGTTTCATAAAAATAAATGACAAGCATGATATGTTTTCTTACATGTGTTTCCGAAAGCATATGAGTAGGTTGGTACTTACTAAGCTTTATGCTTATAGTTTCATTTTTCCTTATACTGCAGATAAAGGCAAAGGAAAAATAGATTAGCGGAAGCGGCAGGGATGATGTGGAGTGTGTGATGGTGGAACTTGGAATGAAAAGAACCTTGAGAACTTGCATTATGAGGACGCATTATTAAGAATGTTAAATGAATTAATTTCTTTGACATGTTTATCATTTTCTGCATCGTAAGTACCTTTGTCATGCTGTTAGCATCACTCTTGATATGAGCCTTGCGAGAATTCTAGTATGAGATTATGTATCATGAGTTGATATCATGTAGTTATGGCATGCCTAGCTTCTACATGTGATATGTTGAGTGATACATTCCATGTGCATGTTAACTAGTAGTAAAATGCATGGTCTAAGGCTATAGAACCATTTCTGATTTTATAGTGCTACTATTGATGCATCTAGACAGAAACAATGCTTAGCTTTAGTAGCAAGTTGATACAAAGTTCATGTTTCTAATTTCATGCTTAGAGATGGTAGAAGTATGCCTTATTTTCATGAAAACATGTAGAATATGGCCTAGAATCATTGTATACCTGTTAGTAAGCTTAAATATGAGTTTGTAGTATTTTTGGTACTAAGTAGGTTGACCTTGGCACGTTTCTGGAATCTGGAAATTCAGATTTCAGAGTTGCCAATCGACTGCGACAGCTACCAGTCGACTGGGACCAGGAAACAAGGGTTTAAACTCTTGTATGCTTCGATTTCTGTTTTGCACGAATGATTTAGCAATTAACTTCCAACATGTTTATGATTTACAGCAGCATGTTTAAGTTATGAATTGTTAGTTCAGTAAATAGCAAAATTTTTAAATTCTCCCAGTTGGTTTAGCATCTAGAAATCAGTAATCAATCAGTCAGTTAGTAGAGATCCGCCTTAAAGCTTAGTACCAGAAGGCGGGTCGTTACACATGGTCCCTCGGATTTGCAGACAAGAGTCCAGCTTGCCTCCATGCCACCCTTCACCTGAAGACATCCATCCAAGTCTATGTGTACCTGCACACCTGCATAGTCATATACACATATTAAAGCAACAACAAACCCTAACTTACTCATATTGACCACACACATTAAAACCATGATCCTCCAGATCATACTTGGGCAGATTGCCCCAACAATCTCCCCCTTCAGAAGAACTAGTTAGCAATGCTCTAATCACTGAGCACTACCTGAACAACATGCAACAGCAGTAGTCAGTCATGACAAAAAGTAAAGGCCAAGGCAGTTTAGGAACTCAGAAACCCCAGGGCCACAACTCTAGCTGGAAAGGAAAGAATCAAGGCAAAAGAAAGCAGTGGAACAATCTGAAAGGGGAGCCAGCGAACAAGCAAGCCAAGTATCCCACTTGTCCCACATGTGGGAGACAACACCTTGGGGTCTACCGCAAGGGCACCCGTTGGTGTTATAACTGTGGTCAAGAGGGGCACATGGCCAAGCAGTGCCCCACCAAGAACAGTCTGCCTACTCCACAGCCTACTCAGTATGGAGGCAAACCTACATAGCTACATCAGATGCAGGCAGCACTGGATGGTCCCCATATCAGTCAAGGTAGATCAGAAGCTCCATCAGCCACTACCAATGGACGGATCTTCTCACTGACCAGAGAGGATGTAGCGAATGCCTCGATAGTTGTGACATGTCAGATATATATTTTACAACAAAATGCAACTGTCTTATTCGATACTGGGGTAACCCATTCCTTCATATCCAGGGCATTCACAGAGAAGTTAGCTATACCTCCAGATGTACTCAGTGGCCAGTTCTTAACCACCCTACCTTCAGGAGAGATTATGGCATCAACGCACTGGCTCCGTGCAGTGCCAGTTAGTATAGCAGGCAGAGAGCTTTATGGTGATCTGATCGTGCTGGATATGAATGATTATGATGTCATTTTTGGAATGGACTTCCTAATCAAGTACGGTGTCTCCATAGAATGTCATAAAAGGAAAGTCATATTCCAACCTGAAGTAGGAGTACAGTTTGAATACATCGGAGAACCCAAGAGAAAGGCCAAGAAATTTCTTTCAGCTCTAAAAGCACAGAAACTGCTGGATTCAGGATGTACCAGATTTCTAGCACATGTAGTCAATATCGAACAAGAGAAGGACCAAAAGCTATAAGAGGTCCCAGTGGTATGTGACTACCCAGCAGTCTTCCCTGACGAGTTACCAGGCTTAGCGCCAGACAGGGTGATAGAGTTTGAGATAGATCTCATTCCAGGTACCAATCCCATTTCAAAAGCACCATACTGTATGGCTCCAGCAGAATTAAGAGAACATCAGGAACAACTACAGGAGCTGCTCGACAAGGGCTTCATACACCCTAGTCATTCACCTTGTGGAGCTCCTGTATTGTTCGTGAAGAAGAAAGACGGGTCCATGCGCTTGTGTATAGATTACCGGGCCTTGAACCAAGTCACCATCAAGAACAAGTATCCCTTGCCAAGAATTGACGACTTGTTCGATCAGCTAAAGGGAGCAGCAGTGTTCTCAAAAATAGACTTGAGATCGGGATATCACCAGGTGAAAGTTAAGGAAGGTGGCATCCCCAAGACAGCTTTCAGAACAAGATACGGGCACTATGAGTTTGTAGTTATGCCTTTTAGCATAACGAACGCTCCAGCGACTTTCATTGACCTCATGAACAGAGTGTTCCGAGAATATTTAGATAAGTTTGTTATCGTCTTCATCGATGACATTCTGATATATTCCGCGACTCCGAAGGAACATGCAGAACACCTGAAAACAGTATTAGAAATTCTTCAGCGGAGCCAACTCTATGCTAAATTCTCCAAGTGTGAGTTTTGGCTCAATCAGGTATCTTTTCTGGGTCACATCATCTCCAAGGATGGTGTGATGGTAGACCCCAGCAAAATAGAAGCAGTAAGTAATTGGGTTAGACCGAAGAACACCAGTGAGATCAGAAGTTTTCAGGGTCTAGCCGGTTACTACAGGAAGTTTGTAGAGGATTTCTGTAGAATAGCCTCCCCACTGACAGCTCTTACCAGAAAGAACAGAAAGTTTTAGTGGACAGAGGACTGCGAAAACAGTTTTACAGAATTAAAGAGAAGATTGACTAGTTCTCCCATCCTGACTCTTCCACAGATCACTGACAGCTTTGACATATATAGTGATGCTTCTAAATTAGGACTTGGAGCAGTGCTAATGCAGAATGGCAAGGTTATCACCTATGCCTCTAGACAACTCAAGGATTATGAGAATAACTACCCTACTCATGACCTTGAGCTAGCTGCAGTAGTGTTCGCTCTCAAGATCTGGAGGCATTACTTATACGGAGCTTAGTGTAGTATTTTCACAGATCATCAGAGTCTGAAGTATTTCTTTACTCAGAAGGATCTGAACATGAGGCAACGTAGATGGCTTGAGATGGTCAAGGATTATGACATTGACATCCTCTACCATCCAGGTAATGCTAATAAGGTGGCAGATGCACTTAGCAGGAAATCTAGTGCCACCCTACTAGGTTTGTCTACGATGTCACAGCCCCTTCGGAAAGAAATATCAGAGTTCGGACTGGAAATTATAGTTGGGCAGCTCTCCATTTTAACATTAGTGTCAACCCTGCTTGAAGACATCCAGACAGCATAGGATCAAGATCCTGACCTTCAGAAAATCAAGCAGGAGATAGCAGAATCAAAAAATGGGGAGTTTCGCCTATCAAATAGTGGGATACTATACTGCGGTGACTGCTTATGTGTTCCGAACCAAGAAGAGCTCCGAAGGAAGATCCTAGAGGAAGCACATGGATCTCCTTATGCGATGCATCCTGATTCCACCAAAATGTACCATGACCTCAGGGGACGTTTTTGGTGGCCTGGGATGAAGAGAGACATCGCCAGATATGTCAGTACCTGTCTGACATGCCAAAGGGTCAAGGCAGAACATCAGAGACCAGGTGGAGTTCTGCAGCCTATCCAGATTCCAGAATGTAATTGAGAAGATATTTCCATGGATTTTATAATGGGACTACCCAGAACAATGAATGGATATGATGCAATCTGGGTAATAGTTGACAGATTGACTAAGTCTGCCCACTTCCTAGCTATCAGGATCTCCTATTCCATGGAACAGCTAGCTCAGTTATACCTCAAGGAGATCGTCAGATTACATGGAGTTCCTAGGACTATCATTTCAGATAGGGATAGTAGATTCACTTCGCACTTTTGGGAGTGCATACAGACAGCACTAGGCACCAAACTAAAGTTTAGTACAGCTTTCCATCCTTAGATAGATGGTCAGACAGAGAGAGTTAATCAAGTACTAGAAGATATGCTCAGAGCTTGTGCTTTAGATTTCAAGGGCAATTGGTGCAGATACCTGTGCTTAGCGGAATTCGCCTACAACAATAGTTATCAGGCCACTATCGGCATGACATCCTATGAGGCTTTATATGGGCGGAGGTGTAGATCTCCTATCTACTGGTACGAGGGTGGTGAGAGGCAAGAGTTAGGCCTATAGACAGATCTTATAAATGATACCACCGTAGCCATACACCAGATCTGCCAGAGAATAGAAATAGCTCAGAGCCGCCAAAAGAGCTATGCTGATACACGACGCAGACCATTAGAGTTTGAAGTTGGGGATTCAGTATTCCTCAGAGTGGCTCCCATGAAGGGAGTAATGCGTTTTGGGAAGAAGGGCAAGCTAAGTCCCAGATATGTAGGACCATACCCCATCACTAGAAGAGTTAGCAAAGTGCTTATAAGCTAGAGCTATCTCAGGAGATGTCAGCTATCCACAATGTATTTCATGTCTCAATGCTGAAGAAGCATATCCTAGATGCCACCTAGGTGATAGAGCCACAGACGGTACAAGTCCGCGAAGATCTCAGTTATGATAGTTGACCTATTCAGATAATAGACCGAGCAGTTAAGAAATTGCGGAACAAAAAGGTACCATTAGTGAAAGTCATATGGCAAAATCACAGAGTAGAAGAGGCAATATGGGAACCAGAGGACAACATGAGGCAGAAATACCCAGAGTTGTTTTAAGTTCGAGGATGAACTTTTTATAAGGTATGGGGGATTGTAACACTCGAAATATTTTCAAACTAATTTTAGAAATATCCTAGAATTTATTCCGAATTTATGGATATTTTTACAGAATTTTTCCTTGGGCAAATAAGGCAAAAATGAATAAAAATAAAATGCACAGTAACACGGCTTAAGTGGGGTTTGACCACTAAACCTTTAGCATGAAAGGAAAATAGACTTACTAAGTGGGATGGTTTGTTTTCATTGAAATAAAATAGAGGGAAAGATAAATAAGGTGATGTTAGTTAAATTTACCCATAAGTATAAAAGGGAAACTTAAGGGTTTTTAGATTTATTCTTTTCCTCACCTTCTCACCGCCGACCCTCTCTCTCTCGTGGGCGATTTTTCCTCTCCCTCTCCCGAGTCTCTCCCTCTCCCTCACTCACGACAAACCAAGGAGGAGGTCCAAGGGTCTTATGTTGGGCGGATTCAAGAAGGAGGACACGCTAGGGGATCTTCTCAAGGAGTAGTTCTTCATTAGAGCCTCTCCGAGACTCCGAGGATCTTCCCTCTCCCTAAACCCTATGCATTAGAGTTGTAAGAACAATCGCAAGATGTAAGTACCCCTCACCTGCAGTATAAGTAGCTTCGTTCGTATGCATAATCGTCTTAGTTTTATCTAGTTGCAAGTTTATGCTCTTATGTGTAGATTAATTCCTTCTACAGACTTTAAGGGCACCACTAGATGGGCTGGACATGCTTCCCCCTTTAGTTTGGGGTTTAGACGCACCGTCGAGTGCCTATGGAGTGTCCTTAAAAGAAAAGGAGAGTTTTAGACACGCAAGGTGCTCGAGAAAATGTTAAGAAGCTCTAATATGAGTTTAAGCATGTTTATGAAATTAGCTACCCTTGCTTAATGTTTATGGACCCTAGTTCGTCCATTGGGTGGGCTCCTAGATCGCCCCTAGGCTCTAGATTGCCTAGTAGATGTAAGATTAAAGAAAAGAATATTTATGAAAGTATTTTACTTTTTATGGCATGTACTTGGACTCTAGTTCGTCCATGGGTGGGCTCCTAGATTGCCCCTAGGCCCCTAGATCGCCTAGTAGTACCCTAATGGGTTCAGGATTAGCTACCTCGAATCTATTTAGGGATGCGCGCATTAGCAGCACATTGTCGGGCTCACAGCAGCATGATTAGTATTTTCACTTACTATATATATAAGTTTCAAAAGTTCAGTAATAGCTTTAAGTGGAAACAGTTTAAGATTATACTTAGTTCAGTTAGATTCTATGAATGCCATGTGAATTTAGTTATAAGAATATGATTTAGTACATATGCTTAGTATGATGAGTATGTCATGATATCTGTTTAGATTATATGTTTCAGTAAGAATAAATGACAAGCATGATATGTTTTCTTACATGTGTTTCCAAAAGCATGATTTTCGAAATATGCATTGTTTTGTGAGTAGGATGATACTTACTAAACTTTATGCTTATAGTTTCATTTTTCCTTATACTGCAGATAAGGGCAAAGGAAAAATAGAGTAGCGGAAGCGGCAGAGATGATGTGGAGTGTGTGATGATGGAACTTGAAATGAAAAGAACCTTGGGAACTTGCATTATGAGGACACATTATTAGAATGTTAAATGAATTAATTTCTTGACATGTTTATCATTTTCCGCATCTTAAGTACCTTTGTCATGTTGTTAGCATCACTCTTGATATGAGCCTTGCGAAAATTCTAGTATGAGATTATGTATCATGAATTGATATCATGCAGTTATACCATGCCTAGCTTCTACATGTGATATGTTCAGTGATACATTCCATGTGCATGTTAACTAGTAGTAAAATGCATAGTCTAAGGCTATAGAACCATTTCTGATATTATAGTACTACTATTGATGCATCTAGACAGAAATAGTGCTTAGCTTTAGTAGCAAGTTGATACAATGTTCATGTTTCTAATTTCATGCTTAGAGATGGTTGAAGAATGCCTTATTGTCATGAAAACATGTAGAATATGGCCTAGAATCATTGTATACTTGTTAGTAAGCTTAAATATGAGTTTGTAGTATTTTTGGTACGAAGTAGGTTGACCTTGGCACATTTTTCGAATCTGGAAATTCAGATTTCAGAGCTGCCAGTTGACTGCGACAGCTACCAGTCGACTGGGCAATCGACTGGTCAACTGGGCAGTCAACTGGGACCGGGAAACAAGGGTTTAAACTCTTGTGTGCTTCGATTTCTGTTTTGCACGAATGGTTTAGCAATTAACTTCCAACATGTTTATGATTTACAGCAGCATGTTTAAGTTATGAATTGTTAATTCAGTAAATAGAAAATTTTTTAAATTCTCCCAGTTGGTTTAGCATCCAGAAATCAGTAATCAGTCAACCAGTCAGTAGCGATCTGCCTTAAAGCTTAGTACCAGAAGGCGGGTCGTTACACATGGTCCCTTGGATGTGCACACAAGCCTCCAGCTTGCTTCCATGCCACCCTTCACCTGAAGACATCCAACCAAGTCTATGTGTACCTGCACACCTGCACACTCACATACATATATTAGACGAACAACAAACTCTAACTTACTCATATTGACCACACACATCAAAACCATAATCCTCCAGATCATATGTGGGTCGATTGCCCCAACAATCTCCCCCTTTTTGATGTGTGATAATATGCTTAAGTTAGGTAAATAAAAGCAACAATAGCAATAACAATTGAAAATTAAAACATAACAAACAAGAGGCAACCTCCTCTTAACCTATGCTTTCTCCTAATTATCAATTCTCATTGCAACACCAAGCTAGTTTTACCCAACTTAACACCATAATACCAAGTTAAGTTCTACCCAACTTAACATCACAAGTTTCCCATGTCAAGTTAAACCTAACTTAACATCATAAGTTCTCCTCCTTTGACACCATCAAAAAGATTGCCCCAAGCAATCCTACCCCTAGTGCCAAATGAACTCGACCTATTTCTGAAAAACTGCTCAGAAATCAATATACAGCCTTACCAGTTGACTTCCCCTGGGGCAGTCGACTGGCCTCTGGTTTGCCTCTGTTACCGCAATGCACAGAGACATTAGTCAACTGCCCCAAGGGCAGTCGACTGATACAGCCAACTTCTGAAATTCCAGCCGAATTTCAGAAACCTCTAGAAAATTCTAGAAAATCCGGAAAAATTTAAAATTTTGCAAGCACATTTGTTAGGATATACTCTACCCTAGAAAAATATAGTTTCATAAAAAATATCAAATGTGCTTGACTTTTGGTACAAACTCTAATTTTCTCAAAAATAGTCATTTTGTATCAACTTTCAAACCTATCTATGAATCCTTGTATTCGCTAACTCTAACCATTACCATTTTACACATGAAGTTGCCCTCAATTCTCCCATTTTTCTTATGTACATGTTTACGATGACAAAACCTTCCCTCTTTTATTTTTAACCCTAGACATACATACACAAACCTCCCTTATGCCTTCAGTTAGAAAGATCTTATCATTCAATATCAACCAATGAATTTTAAGCAATATAAACAATATGAAGTCATGACATAAAATTTCATAAAATAATATGAAAGTATAAGCAAATGGTTCATACATGACTTGAAAATAAAAACATGAAAGTGGCATAAGGGCTAAAGCCCCGAAGTAGTGAAATATTACAATCCCAAAATGAAAAAGTGTTTGAGAGATAAAAATAACATCTAAGCAAAACCCTCTCAACACTCAAGCCATCAAATCAAGTCAAATCTACTGCATGTCATCATCTGGAGGAGGAGGAGGAGGAGGAGGGGCCCGATATGTGAGGTGCAGCTGTCGTATCATATCATACATCTCATCCTGCAGGTGCTGAAATGCCTGACAGAACTATGTGAGGCCATGAACCTCCTCCAGAATAGCAGTCTGTGTCTGCTGGAAGCCCATTTGCTGCTGCTGAAAGTCATGGAACTCCTCCCGGAGGTTTTGAACCTAAGACCGGAGCTGGGAGAACTTCTCTCGTGTAATTCCACCAGCAGGCTCCTCATCAGAACTAGAGGACTCAGGACGCTACCTCCAAACTATCTCCCCCTACCTGCACTCGATCCCTGCCAAGGACAACTAGCGTGTGCCAATCTGATCATAGTCCTTTGACAGGTGATGTACCTGACGGCTAGTCGTGACTAAACCCCTAGACTCGAAGAACTCGGTCAGGACATGGCAGAAGGGCATGTAGATCTTACCATTGACACTATGGGAAAAATGGACGATGGATGTGAACACATGCAGGGTGACATCAATATCTAACCTCCTCTCAAGCGTGTACATCATTACCAAGTGCGGTAGTCGAATCCTCGACTGCCCCTTGGTAACAATGGTCAATATGCATTCTAAGACAATTTTGTACATGACATGACTAAATGGACTCATGTTTTTAGCGTCAAAAATACGCTCTGAAATGCATCGATGCCTTCCAAAATAATGCATGTGAATCTGATCAATAGTGATATTAGGAAAAGTAAGGGACTCAACAACCTTAGGGAAATATGTGAATGTATTGTTAGACACCCTACACCCCAAAAATACACCTAACACTGTGGATGAGAAGGGGATAGTGACTCCTGCTACCAAGGACTCATAATGTCATTTTCAGAATCGATGCATGTGAGGTTGGTGTAGAATTCTTTACACGTGTCTATGTTTATGTCATGCCGACAATACACTAAATGCTCCAACCCAAAATAGGTAATCATTTCGGCATTCTGAGGGGTTTTCTCTTGAAAATAAGACCTATTGAGATATCTACAATTCATCAACACAAATTCATTCTCGGTGAATCTTTTCTAACATTCCTCGGATCGGAACCGAGGCACATCTGGGTCTACCCGACCTTGTTGTGATGAACCCTCACCCTTTTGCCTTTTAGAAGCCAACCTAACATGTGACACACAAATGCATGTACCCATACCATACCACAACAAGATAGAACAAGAAAAACCAAGTAAAATAGGCCAAATTAGCTCCAAATCATGATTTAAATGGGACAAATTAAATTGTACAAAGTGTTACCTTTTTCCCAATCGCTTCATGGTGAAGTTTGATGAAAATCGACTTGAAAAGAGAACCTTTACTAACCCTAGTTGTAGATCGGAGGTAGGAGAAGGCTAGAGAAGCGTTTCTAGGACTTGGAGAACCTTGGAATAGGAGAGGAGGTCGGGGAGAAGAGGTATTCGCAGGGGGTGGCATGCAAAACCCTAGGTTTTGGCCACCCTGTGTGGTCGGTTACTTATTAAGACCCGCGGATCAATCGATTGCCCCAGGGGCAGTCGACTAGTAAAACTAACAGAAGGTTTCCCAGGTGAGACCAGTCGACTGCCCCTGGGGCAGTCGACTGGTAAAACAAACAAAAGGTTCCCAGTTTCTAATTCACCTAGACCAGTCGACTGGTTCTCAACCAGTCGACTGGTACCTGAATTTCAGTTTTTTCAGCCTAATTTCAGAAATGCCTAATTAATTCCACAAATCTCCAAAAAATCTGAAATTTCGTGGAGAGATTTGTGAAGCTTATGTCTACTTGGGAAAAATATGTTTTGAAGCAAAACTACTCCGGATCTTGAGATTGGAATGAAATTTAATCCTTCGTAAATTGTATCATTGAAACTTATCCAAAAGTCCTAATTTTGGCCTCTCCTTGATGTATCTTCTCATTCCTAACCACAACACATTTATAACACTGAGTTATATGACATTTAGACATTAAACCCTAATTTTCCCCCCAATATGATCATATTTCCATCTTTTTACCATATATCTGCTTTTAATGTGCCAATTCCCTAGGATTAAGACTCACCTTAGTCTTCCAAACCCTTTGACACATTCCATAGTTCATCTAATCTCCTAGGAGAAAGCCTCCTGAGATCCATTTGTTGATGCAGTTTGACCCTGATTGTTGTTTTGGTGTTGACACCGATTTTAGTTTAGGTTGATGAGATGATTATGATTAAGTCCTGGTAGGGGACTGGGCTTTGGATGAATGCAAAAGTTCTAGCTTGGAGGGCTAGGGGTGAAAAGTCCTAGCTTGGAGGGCTAGGTGTGAAAAGTCCTAGCTTGGAGGGCTAGGTGTGAAAAGTCTTAACTTGGAGGGTTAGGTGTGGAAAAGTCCTAGCTTGGAGGGCTAGGTGTGAAAATTTCTAACTCAGAGGGTTAGGTGATTGGAAATTTCGGTGAGTGAAGCCGGGTCCTGGTGAGTGAAGCCAGGTTGACTGGAGTCCTGGTGAGTGAAGCCAGGTTGACTGAAGTCTCGGTGAGTGAAGCTGGGCATGGTGTCTTGGTCCGGGGGACTAAGAACGAGTCAGAGAAGGGCTGGAGGCTTGTTCTCGTGACTTGGAGTGGTTTTGACCTTGGCTGGATTGGTCTGGTGACCGATCAGGGAAGTTGGCACGGAGTTCCCTCATGGATCGGTCTGGTGACCGATCCAGCTGTGTCTGATCGGTCTGGTGACCGATCAGGGAGCACACAGTGAGTTTGGAACCCTACTGATCGGCTCCTGATTGGTCTGGTGACCGATCACGGAGCATACAGTGAGTTTGGGAACTCTACTGTTCAGTTCCTGATCGGTCTGGTGACTGATCTGGGATACTGTTCAGATCGTTCTGGTGAACGATCAAGTGTCGCAGACTCCTCCTTATAACCTATCAGGCTGGAGCCTGATCGGTCGGAGAGCTTCCTGATCGGTCTGCTGACCGATCAGGGCACAGCCTGATTGGTCTGGTGACTGATCAGGCCCTTGTGGCTGCGAAAGCTGGGAATCCCAACAAAGTTGTGGATCGGTCCGGTGACCGATCACTTTAATTCAAACGCACTGTCAAACGCTCTGATCACGTCTGATCACATCTGCTTTCTCTGCTCTTAACTTCTGATTGTTTGATTCTCTGTAGATTTGCTGCCCTAATGAGCTATTAAGTGTGCAGGTGACTTAGGGATCATCCAAGGGGAGTCAAATGAAGGCTTTCGCTACAGTAGGTTTGGCTGTTTGCTTCCACAGGTTGTAACGTCCTCTAGCGTGAGCTGCAATGGCTGAGGAGCTGATGACCTGGGGCTCGACTGGAGGGGATTCAGTGAGTCCAGAGGAGGTCAGGGGTAGCTGGCTGTTATAGGTGAGCAGCTGTGAGCTACTGCAGAGGAGCGTGTGACCTAGCGATGGAAGCAGGATAAGCCGTGGAGTGGAGAAGGAGCTGGAGGGTTCTCTACATCGATAGCTTTGCTCAACCATCTGTGTGGATCACTTGAAGCGATCTCTTGCCAAGCTGTAACCTTGAGTCTGTGGAGGGAGTCACGAGTGGATCAGCAAGCAAACGAAGAGCTGGGAGCTCTTGCATTGGTGGCGCTGTGCTGTGCTCGGTGATCTGCTCTCTCATTTCTCATCCTTGTGCTTTGCTAGCGATCTGTAAGACCTTTCTTGTTATCTCTGTGCTTAATTTCTGATACATTTGAGACCATTTGTGTGGAGAGGTTTCTCCACCGAGAAGGAGGATTTGATATCCGGATTTCCGGGGCTTGATCTACCGACGATCAAGGGATTGCCCACCTCACGGGCACGCCAAGGAGTAGGGGCAAGTTATCCCCGAACCTTGTATATGTAATGACCCGGAAAATTCTCTTAATATTTCTTTAAAATATTAAGCATATCTAGATAATTTTCTGAGGAACCTAGAAATATTAATGCGAACATTGGCCTAGAAAATCCATGTTTTCTCATTTAAATTGGGAAAAAGGGCACCAATGGGCCTTATATGGGCTTTTTAGTACCATAATTATTGGTGGATTTTAGGTAAAAATTAGTATAAATATAAAGGGATTTTAATAAGAAATATTAACATAATTATGGGGGAATTTTTGAGGGATTTTCGAAAATACTAGGAAAATAAAATAAAAATAAGTGGAAAAAAATTGTGCATATACCAAGGATTGAACCTTGGACCTCTTTTACAACCATGTATGCTTTAACCAACTCACCTAGCAAGGGAATATTATGAGGGAATGAAGTGGATATTGGTTAAGGCTTAGAAGAAGATGAAGGGTCATGAAGAGACTCTTCATTTGCCTCCTTGATGAGTTATAAAGAGGGGGGGTTTGGGAGTTACTTCTTCCTTCCATCAATTGCATTTTCTTCCTCCCTCCTCCCTCATCCTAGCCGAACACCACAAGGGTGATTCTCCCTTGGAAAAACTCCACAAGAAGGTCTCATCACCAAGATCTAAGGATTTTCCAAGGATACAAAGGCAAGGGGGTTCAAGTGTCCAAAGAATTTGCAATCTTCTTCTCTCTTAAGGTTTAAAAATCAAGATCAACCAAGGTAAGACTCCCTCACCTGTGGTATAATAGTTCCTTATGTTTTAGCATGATTTATTGGTTGGTTTTTGGACTTGATGTTGAAAGAAACAAAACCAAGCACCCTAGAGACCCTATGGGTTTCGGCCACTAGGTTTTAGGGTCCATGATGATGCTAAAAATCTTCATAATGTTATTTAATGTACTCTTATGATGTTTAGTGATTAAATATAATTTTTGAGAATTTTTGGGGTACCCTAGGATACCCTAGGGTTTCGGCCAACAACAAGACCCCATGGGTAGGGTTGGGTCTAAAACCTCAAGTATGTGTTTTATGTATTAACATGATATAAGGGAGTTGGAGGGTGTTTATGTGGATGTTTCACATGGCCTAGAGACCCTATAGGTTTCGGCCAAGTACCCTACTAGGGTGGAAAGTTAGGACTTATTTCAAGTAAGGGCCCCAATGGCCCTATGGTAAGGTATGGTTGGTATATAACAATTGATTTGGGGTTTTTAATGGAATTTTTCCATATCCCCATGGCCTTGAAGTTTCGGCCTAGAGTATGATTAGGGCTAAAGGATTAGGGTTGGCCTTAAGTATGGAATCAAAGGGTTCCTATGGCCTAGTATATGTGTATGAGATGTTGTTTGGGAAGTTATGTGAAGGTTCATGGACCTAGGGTTCCTTGGGGACTTTCGCCCAAGGACATAACCTAGGGCTAGGGTTGGGGTTAAACCTACCAAGATGCTTGTGTATAGGTTACTAAGAGGTATGTTTAAGTAAGATGGAAGAATTTTTATGTTAACGAAACCATTAGTTTATATGTCATGGATTATATGATTAGGTCATAAATGTTTAAGACATGTGCCATGATTTATGAATGATATGTAGGTATGCCATGTTCTATGAATAATATGTATGTATGCCATATCTTATAAATGAAATGTATGTATGCCATGCTTTATGAATGATGTGTACATATGCCATGTTTAAGAATGAAAAATGAAGAATGAGGTTAAAGTTCATGCCTTTAAGGCATAACGATGATGTTAAGTATGATGAATGAATGAATATGCTATGAATGATGATGAATGAAAAAGCATGTGAAAGCATTTTATTTTATTTTATGGGCTTGTACCGGACCTAAGTAAGGTCCACGGTTCTGGACTACCGATGAAGCTGTCCACGGTTCGGGACTACCGATGAAGCTATCCTTACCCTAGTAGGTCGAGATTAACTACCTCGTATTTACTTAGGGATGCGCGCATATAATGAACGAATGTGGTACAAGCCAGGGCCCAATGAATGATATGATTATGTTAAAGTATTTTAAAAGCATGTTTTAAGGATTAAGCATCCTTATATATATATATATGCACAATTGTCACATGCATCCATTCATGTTATGCATTATGTTATGAAAAGTATGTTTATGAAAAGTATGTTTAGGAAAAGTAAGTTTATGCACGGTATGTTATGCAAATGATTTTATTTATATTCATGCTAATTTATGATGCCATGATTTAATTATGTTTATGCTAATTCATGATGCCATGATTTAATTATGTTGTGCTAGTTTAGGATGCCATGATTTAATTATGTTTATGCTAAGTTAGGATGCCATGATTTTATTTATGTTCATGCTAGGTTAGGATGCCATGATTTAATTATGTTTATGCTAGGTTAGGATGCTATGATTTTATTTATGTCCATGCTAATTTATGAAGCCATGATTTAATTATGTTTATGCTAATTCATGATGCCATGATTTAATTATGTTTGTGCTACTTTAGGATGCCATGATTTAATTATGTTTATGCTAGGTTAGGAGGCTATGATTTTATTTATGTCCATGCTAATTTATGAAGCCATGATTTAACTATGTTTGTGCTAAGTTAGGATGCCATGATTTTATTTAGGTTCATGATAAGAATGTTTATGAGGTTATGTTTATTGTGGTTATGTCTAGGCCAAGTATGATGCCATGCTATGAATGTTTACGATGTTTATGTCTATGCCAAGTATGATATCATGCTATGAATGTTTTCATGTTCATGTTTATGCCATGCTACGAATGTGATTAAGTTATGTTCATGCCATGTTGAATGTATGCTAAGTGATCATAAAGGCTTATGATCGAAGTAAAGCACTAAGTATGTTAATGTTTCATGTGCTCATGATTAAGTGATGAATGGTTTTAGTGAGTAGGAAAGAGTCTTACTAAGCCTGTGTGCTTATAGTTTTATTTCCTTATACTGCAGATCACGCAAGGGGACAGTAAGGAAGCAGCAGGAGGGCATTAAAGCATGTGTGTGATAGTGACTTGGCCAAGAGACCATATGTTTGCTAGTCTTACGATAGAACTTTACCTTTACTATTAATTACTTGAATGTGACTCTATGACATGATGCTAAAGTATGACATGATGCTAAGTATGACATGATATGATGCTAAGTATAAAGTTAATATGCCAAGTTCCATGTTATGATGCTAGGAATGGTAGTAAGTGCATGTAGGTGTAAGTTTAAAGGTTTCCACTGCATTATGATGTCTACATGCCCTAAGTATGTTAACGTAACGCCGCTTTATGAAAAGAAAAAAAAAGCGGGCGTTACAGTATATCCTTGCATTAGAGTTTTTGCTTGTTACTTAGTTTCTGCACTTAGTTTCTGCATTTGTTTTGCTTCCGCTGTCTAACCTCTGAAGTGCAGAGAAAATATAAAAACTGCTAAGTTTCAAGTGTTTGGCTACATTCACACCCCCCCTCTCTAGCCATCCAAGCACCAACAAGTGGTATCAGAGCTTGGGGCTCTGTTCAAGCGGATTAACAACCGAGAGCTATCAACGATGGCTTTGAGAGAAGGATTTAGCACCACCTGACCTCCCTTCTTCGATGGTTCTGATCTTCAATATTGGAGATCTCGCATGGAATACTATCTCAAGACCGACATCGGAATGTGGTTCTCCATGAAGGAGGGCTTCACTCTTCCAAGAGACGCGGAGGGTAAAGAATTGGAATCTTCACATTGGTCGGCTGAGCAAACGAGAAAAGGAGAAGCCGATGCGAAGGCGGTGGTGACTTTGCAATGTGGAATGAACAAAGACCAACTAATCAAGGTTGGTCCCTTTACAAGCGCAATGGATTTGTGGAATAAGCTCATTGAACTCCATGAGGGCACCCGAAACTCGAGAATTGCCAAGAGAGATTTGTTCCTCAACCAACTACAAAACCTCTCCATGAAGGAGAGTGAGACGGTGAGTGAACTTCATAGCCGGTTCAAGAAAGTCCTCAACGGTCTCCATTCTATTGATGAAAAGGTCGAGAACCGCGACCTTGTGAGGTATGTACTAAAAGCTTTTCCAAGGAATGCCTTGTGGTCATCCATGGTGGATGCCTACAAGGTTTCTAAGGATTTATCAATTGTAAAATTAGATGAATTATTTTGTGAAATGGAGCTACATGAGATGGCTAACAAAGGCCCCAAGGAGAAGGGGATTGCTCTTGTGGCAGGAGAAAAGACTAAGAAGAAGAAGGAGAAGAAGAAGGAGAAGGAAGTCTCTTCATCTTCATCCTCATCCGAGTTCGAGTCCGAGTTTGAAGAGGATGGCAGCGGGTCTTCTTCCTCCGAGATGACCAACTTTGTTAGAAGAATGATGAGGAAGAGCCGGCGCTTCAAGGGTAAAGGTAACCCTAGTGAAGTTAAGATTGATAAATCTAACATTACGTGTTATGAGTGTAGCAAGAAAGGGCACTTCAAGAATGAATGTCCAAAGCTAAAGAAGAAGGAGGAGAAATCCAAGAAGAAGGAGGAAAAATCGAAGAAGAAGAAGAAGGCCTTGAAGGCCACATGGGATGAATCTGTTGAGGCAATCGGCCCTTAAATGATTGGAAGATCATGGTTTTGATGTGTGTGGGTGAATATGTTTAAGGTTAGAGTGTTATGTTGTGTTTAATGTGTGTGATTGAGTTTGCAGGACTTGGAGAATCATAGATCAGCCGGATCCTGAGGCTGAGCCTGTGTCTAGTGACACCATCCAAGAAGCACCACCAACTCCAAGGACAACTAGGTTAGCCTCTAGTCATCCCGAAGACCAAATTGTTGGAGACATCCATCATGGGGTTAGAACTAGATCATTCTTTAGGAATGAGGCTAATGAAGTTGCCCTAATTTCCGAAATTGAACCTAGAAAAATTGACGAGGCATTAAATGATCCCGATTGGGTCATTGTCATGCAAGATGAACTAGGTCAATTCGAAAGAAGTCAAGTTTGGGACTTAGTCCCTAGACCTAAGAAGACCACCATTATTGGAACCAAATGGGTCTTCAAAAACAAATTGAACCATAAGGGAGAAATCGTAAGAAACAAGACACGCTTAGTAGCCAACGGCTATAGTCAAGTTGAAGGCCTTGATTACGATAAGACCTATGCTCCCATGGCACGATTAGAATCCATCCGATTGATGCTTGCATTTGCAGCACACCGTGGTTTCAGACTTTATTAAATGGATGTCAGATCGGCCTTTCTAAATGGTTTAATAAGAGAAGAGGTCTATGTCGAACAACCTCCGGGGTTTGAGAGTACCGAATTTCCAAACCACGTGTTCAAGCTCAAGAAGGCACTCTATGGCCTTAAACAAGCACCTCGAGCTTGGTATGAGCGGTTGTCGACATTTTTCATTGAAAAAGGTTTTGTGAGTGGATAAATAGACCCTACACTATTTCTACGGAGAGATGGTGACAATATATTTGTAGCCCAAGTATATGTCGATGACATAATTTGTGGCTCAAACAATAAGGGTTATTTGAATGAATTTATTAGACACATGGAGATCGAATTTGAAATGAGTCTAGTGGGACAGTTGACTTTCTTCCTTGGACTCGAAATCAAACAAACCCGAGATGGTATCCATGTGCACCAATCGAAGTACACTCAAGAGATGCTCCGTAAATTTAACATGAGTGGTTCTAAAGAGGTAACCAATCCCATGGCTATAAACATAAAATTAGACAATGATGAGAGTGGTAAACCTGTTGACCTAACTCAATATCAGAGCATAATAGGTAGTTTGCTATACCTCACAGCTAGTCGACCTGATATACTTTTTGCTGGGGGTATGTACGCTAGGTATCAAGTCTGTGCCAAGTAATCTCATCTAATTGCTGTTAAAAGAATTTTGTGATACCTTAAGGGCACAATTGGAGTTGGTCTTTGGTACCCCTATACTGAATCATTTGACCTAATTGGCTACACCGATTCTGACTATGCTGGGTGCAAGTTGGATCGGAAGAGCATGAGTGGGGGCTGCCAATTCTTAGGATCATCACTAGTTAGTTGGTCAAGTCGGAAGCAACATTGTGTTGCTCTGTCCATGACCGAGGCAGAATATATCGCCATGGGAGAGAGTGTATCGCAATTGTTGTGGATGATTCATACACTCGAGGACTATGGATTAACCTACAAGGGTGTGCAAGTGTTGTGTGACAACATTAGCACCATAAACCTAACAAAGAATCCAGTCCATCATGCTAGGACCAAGCATATTGAAGTGCGTCACCACTTCATTAGAGATCATGTTGCTAGAGGAGACATTGCACTCTCACATGTAGAGTCCAAATCCAACCTAGCGGACATTTTCACTAAACCACTCCCCGAGAATGAATTTAGTTTCTTGCGAAGGGAATTGGGAATGTGTCGCGCTTCATAGGATAAAAAGCAGTCAAAACCCTTCATGATCATTTCAAAATTGTTAAGGGAACAATTGGGTAACTTGGGGACATCTCACACAAACTATAAGGTTTAACAAAATGTTTTTGTTTGCTAGAAATGGGGTGAGATGCTAGGATCAACCTAATTACTCAAAATGTTAATGCATCCCTTGAGAAATTGGATTGACGAGACAATAATCACTAAGTTGACCAAGTATGGAGAAAACCAATGCATAACATATGTGTACTTGGCTCCATGATCATACTTGGACATTCCAATCAAGGAAACTTGATTGGAGCCTTTATTTTGATACAAACTTGGTTAAAAATTGAATGATTGTTTGTGTTTGAATTTGACTTCACTTGGGTGAAGCAAATTGATTGTTAAATCCATAAGGACCTTTGATCCTTGTTCATGGATCAATTATAGACAAGGGATCACTTCCAAGATCGATAATTTTCATCTGATCTTATCAAAAATCGATAGGGAGTCTTAAACTGAAATTTCAGATCATATCAGAAAAATTTCTGATACCTGATTGATCACCGGACCGATCAGGAGTTTGCCTGATCGGTCATCAGACCGATCAGGAGTATGTCTGATCGGACCAACGAACCGATCAAGCCTAATTGCGATAAACCCACTGCAATCTCTCTGTGTTGGCCTAGATCGGTCCACAGACCGATTTGGCTCACTGTGGTGATCGGTCCACAGACCGATAAGGAGGCTCACAGAAAACCTCCCAAACTTACTATCCGCTCTCTGATCGATTAGCAGACCGATCAGAGGCTTGCCTGATCGGTCACCCGACCGATCCGAACTAATCCAGTCCGATCAGGCTGGAGCTTGATCGGTCTGGGCGCTCCCAGATCGAACGGTGATCCGTTCGATCACATTAAATTTCGGTTGGTGGATCGGTCCACCAACCTATTAACTCCCTGATCTTACACCTCCAAGCCCTAGCCGATCCCTCAGCGCAAATCGCAGAACTTTCTCCCTATTCCCACGAGTGTTGCGAGCTTCTTTCTTGTCTGCGAGAATCTCAGTTTGCGCTTGTCTGCTCAAGCTCCGTTTCCTGCGTTGAGCTCTGCTGTGTGAGCTCTCTCGTTTCTTCTACACGTTTCTGAAGGATCTTTCTCGCTCAAGCCCTTGAGCACATCTCCTGCACAACTTCTTCCAGCCTTCGAGATCTTCTCCAACTACTTTATGGCACCTAAGTAAGGAGTTTTGTTTAGATGTTATCTTGCTGTTCGTTTCTTCAAGTATGTTTCTTGCACTAATCAATGGTTTGTTTTGTGTTGTGCACTTTTCCCAATCCCATTGATCTTTCGGTTGGGTGCTCCTTTTTGTGTGTGTCGTGATCCTCCGTGACCTAACCCTATCAAACCTTGTTAATGATCAAACCTTATCCTTGTATGTGTGCCATTGACGATAATCTCCCTGATCAACTTATACCGTAACCTATTGTTCATATGATCAATTCTATCTTGTGTTATAATTCATTCCTTGTGTCATTGATTACATGATCAAACTTGTGTGACTCTTAACTTCACTGATCAATCTCATATTTGTTGTCGTGATCAACTGATTCCACCTTTTAGAAAGTCATCCAAGGGCAAGCAACTAGTTGAAGGGACTTCGAAGGGTAAAGGCCCTTCTTCTTCCGCGCCCTCCCGAAGGCCTCAGCCTTCGTCTAGTTCCGGTTCCCTAATGCGGCTTTTGAACAAGCCTTTCAGTCCAGGACCTTCAAACTACTTCCATGTCGGTCTATTGATCGACCTTTCTTGGTTGAGCATTGTCCTTCTATCATAGAGGTGATTGAGTTTTATAACCTCGATTTCTTTCTCTCCCTCGAACGAACTATCAATTTTGACCTTGTTTCAGAATTCTATAATAACTTGTAACAAGGACCTCAAGGGGGCTTTGATTTCACGACTCGAGTAGCCAAGAGAAATCTTGACTTCTCCTATGACATTTTGGTTGAGTATCTGGGCGGTCGACGATCGCCTAATTTTTATTCCATCTACCCAGAGCTTCCTGACCCTTTATTGGCTCCATTCGAGGACATCACCTCCGACGCCATTTATGAGCACTTCTTCGGACACCCTCGACCTGCTGGCCTTGATGAGTTGGGGCCTGACTTTCCGACCTTTACGGCCCTCCATCTTTCCCCTATTGATTACATTCTTTTCAAGAATAACCTCCAAACCCCTGACTGAGATCCGACCATATCATTAACAAGCCCTCTAGACCCTTTTCGGTGTTTGACAAAGGAGGAGAGTGTGGTTAGTTAAGTTTAGGATGATTACAACTTAATTATTGTAGGGGGAGGATCCTGATTCCCCTATGAGTGTGAAATTTGCAACTATTGATTTCAAATCCCTAAACTTAAAATCGGGTTGTCAAACAACAAAAAAGGGGAGATTATTGATGCAGTCTGACCCTAATGGTTATTTTGGTGTTGACATCGATTTTAGTTTAGGTTGATGAGATGATTATGATTAAGTCCTGTTCGGGGACTGGGCTTTGGATGAATAAAAAAGTCCTAGCTTAGAGAGCTAGGTGTGAAAAGTCCTAGCTTGGAGGGCTAGGTGTGAAAAAATCCTAGCTTGGAGGGCTAGGTGTGAAAAGTCCTAGCTTGGAGGGCTAGGTGTGAAAAGTCCTAACTTGGAGGGTTAGGTGTGGAAAAGTCCTAGCTTGGAGGGCTAGGTGTGAAAATTCCTAACTCGGAGGGTTAGGTGATTGGAAATCCCGATGAGTGAAGTCGGGTCCTAGTAAGTGAAGCCAGGTTGACTTGAGTCCTGGTGAGTGAAGCCAGGTTGACTGAAGTCCCGGTGAGTGAAGTTGGGCACGGTGTCTTGGTCCGGGGGACTAAGAACGAGTAAGAGAAGGGCTGGAGGCTTGTTCTCGTGACTTGGAGTGGTTTTGACCTTGCCTGGATCGGTCTGGTGACCGATCAGGGAAGTTGGCATGGAGTTCCCTCGTGGATCGGTCTAGTGACCGATCCAGCTGTGTCTGATCGGTCTGGTGACCGATCAGGGAGCACACAGTGAGTTTGTAACCCTACTGATTAACTCCTGATCGGTCTGGTGACCGATCAGGGAGCATACAGTGAGTTTGGGAACTCTACTGATTAGCTCCTGATCGGTCTAGTGACCGATCTGGGATACTGTTCAAATCATTCTCGTGAACGATCAAGTGTCGCGGACTCCTCCTTATAACTGATCAGGCTGGAGCCTGATCGGTCGGAGAGCTTCCTGATCGATCTGCTGACCGATCAGGGCACAGCCTGATCGGTCTGGTGACCGATAATGCCCTTGTGGCTGTGAAAGTTGGGAATCCCTGCAAAGCTGTGGATCAGTCCGGTGACCGATCCACGATCCCTGGATCGGTCCGGTGACCGATCACTTTAATTCAAACGCGCTGTTAGACGCTCTAATCATGTCTGATCACATCTGCTTTCTCTTCTCTTAACTTCTGATTGTTTGATTCTCTGTTGATTTGCTGCCCTAATGAGCTGCTAAGTGTGCAGGTGACTCAGGGATCGTCCAAGGGGAGTCAAACAAAGTCTTTCGCTACAGCAGGTTTGGCTGTTTGCTTCCGCAGGTTGTAACGTCCTCTGGCGTGGGCTGCAACGGCTGAGGAGCTGATGACCTAGGGCTCGACTGGAGGGGATTCAATGAGTCCAGAGGAGGTCAGGGGTAGCTGGCTGTTGCAGGTGAGCAACTGGGAGCTGCTGTAGAGGAGCGTGTGACCTGGCGATGGAAGCAGGATAAGCCGTGGAGTGGAGAAGGAGTTGGAGAGTTCTCCACATCGATAGCTTTGCTCAACCATCTGTGTGCATCACTGTGAATCACTTAAAGCGATCTCTTGCGAAGTTGTAACCTTGAGTCTGTGGAGGGAGTCGCGAGTGGATCAGCAAGCAAACGAAGAGCTGGGAGCTCTTGCGTTGGTGGCGTTGTGTTGTGCTTGGTGATCTGCTCTCTCATCCTTGTGCTTTGCTAGCGATCTGTAAGATCTTTCTTGTTGTCTCTGTGCTAAATTTCTGATACATTTGAGACCATTTGTGTGGAGAGGTTTCTCCACCGAGAAGGAGGATTTGATATCCGGATTTCTGGGGCTTGATCTGCCGACGATCAAGGGATCGCCCACCTCACGGGCACGCTAAGGAGTAGGGGCAAGTTATCCCCGAACTTTGTATATCCTTGCGTTAGAGTTTTTTCTTGTTACTTAGTTTCTGCACTTAGTTTCTGCATTTGTTTTGCTTCCGCTGTCTAACCTCTGAAGTTGAGAGAAAATATAAAAACTGCTAAGTTTCAAGTGTCTGGCTACATTCACCCCCCTCTCTAGCCATCCAAGCACCAACACCTTTTTGACCATGAATCCCATTTTGGCTCCTAGAGCTCTCCTTTGAACTCTTATCCCTAGCCACTTCCCTAGATGAATTGTTTATAATTACAAGGCCACACCGGTGTTCCTCCCGGTGCTTCTTGGCCTTCACCTATCACTCTTTTAACTTTGTACACCTTTTTCTTGGTCAAAACCCTCTTTTCTCCT
This sequence comes from Boesenbergia rotunda, assembly GCA_024364735.1. Lineage (NCBI taxonomy): Eukaryota > Viridiplantae > Streptophyta > Magnoliopsida > Zingiberales > Zingiberaceae > Boesenbergia > Boesenbergia rotunda. The sequence continues at coordinate 6,981 of JAGFNQ010007841.1, read as the reverse complement.
TTAAATGACTTTTCCATGCCATTTTGACCTTTTCTTTACCATAATCATAAGGCATCCTTGAATATGATTTCTTACTAGCATTTGACCCCCTAGATTGGTATCCTAGCCCCGACCTACCATTTCTAAGATGTTGATCATTTGGTATCATACCCAACCCCTTGGATTCCCTTATGAGTCTATCTTGGTTCTTTTTCTAATTTATCATGTTTTACCCCTCAACATTTGATTTTCCTTTTCTAAATTTCTAACCTTAGTGTAACGCCCGCTTTTTTTTTCTTTTCATAAAGCGGCGTTACGTTAACATACTTAGGGCATGTAGATATCATAAGGCAGCGGGATAACTTTAAGACTTACACATACATGCCCTACTACCATTCCTAACATAATGACATGGGAACTTGGCATATTAACTTCGTACTTAGCATCATATCATACTTAGCATAATGTCATAGAGTTCCATAAGTCACCATTCAAGCACATAAGTAGTAAAGGTAAAGTTCTAGCATAAAACGAGTAAACATATTATTTTCTTGGCCAAGTCACTACCACACACATGCATTCCTGCCCTCCTGCTGCTTCCTTACAGTCCCTTTGCGTGATCTGCGGTATAAGGAAATAAGACTATAAGCACACAGGCTTAGTAAAACTCTTTCCTACTCACTAAAACCATTCATCACTTAATCATAAGCACATGAACATAAACATAGCTTTATGCTTAAACATAAATATAAATAAACTCACATGGCATGATACATGACATAACATGAACATAATTCAACTTAGCATGACATAATACATGACATGATACATGGCATAAACATGGCATAAATTAGCATGGCATCATACATGAACATAATTCAACTTAGCATGGTATAATACATGACATAGACATAAACATAAACTAAACATTCTTACTTGACGTGATACATGGCATAAACATAAACATAAACTAAACATTCTTACTTGACGTGATACATGGCATAAACATAAACATAAAGTAAACATTCTTACTTGACGTGATACATGGCATAAACATAAACATAAAGCATGAACTAACCGGTATGACATAAACACAGGCATGCTTTCTATCATATCATATGGGCATCTTCTTATCATAGCCCTAAGCATAAATCTTTTACTATCATGCATATTTCTTGACATGAGACATAAGTATAAGACATTACTATCATGGCATAATGCAACACATGAATGCATGAGTCTAATGCATATACATTAAGATGCTTAACTTTTAAAATCATACTTTTAAATACTTAAACATCATCATAACATCATTGGGGGTCCCCGACTTGTACCACATACATACATCATAAGCGCGCATCCCTAAGTAAATACGAGGTAGCGAGCCCCGACCTACTAGGGTAAGGATAGCATAGTCGGTAGTCCCAGAACCGGGGCGTTCTTAAGGTGCCCATCCCTGTTGCACAGCTTCGGTAGTGCCAGAACCGTGGACAGCATAGTCGGTAGTCCAGAACCGGGGCTTCTTAAGGTGCCCATCCCTTGGACCCATACTTCGGTCCGGTACAAGCCCATTCATAAAGTAAAATACTTTACATGCTTTATCATTCATAAAACATGGCATACATCTTCATTCATAAACATTGCATGCACCTTCATTCATAATCATGGCATGCATCTTCATTCATAAACATTGCATGTGTAACGACCCGACCCGTCTACCGGCCCATTTACCGGTCTCACGACCGTCGTACCGTCGTACCGTCAACCATCGACTGTGTCGTCATTCATAACATGGCATGCATCTTTATTCATAAAACATAGCATGTACTTTCATTCATAAACATAACATGCATCTTCATTATAATCATAACATGCATCTTCATTCATAGAACATGGCCTACTTACATAAACATCATTCTTATTCCTAATGCTTGCATAATCATGGCATATAAGGTAAGCATTGCATTATATTCATTGAACAGGACATGCTTGCATAGACATTTATCCTAATCCATAGAACTTGCATGATCATGATGCTTAAGGTAAACATTGCATTTCATACATAAGCATGGTATCTATCTCAAGCATGCATGGGTAGGACTTCCATAAACATACTACCTACCATTCAAGTACATGGCATAGGACATAAGACATTCATAAATAAACCCTATTAAGCATGGCATCCAATCATAAACATACAAACATGAAACATGGTGCTTAGAGTTAGGGTTATGGGTAACTTAATTTCTACCACATGCTTGAACCTTTATATATACTTCATAATACACCATAAACCATCATTCTTCAAACCCTAACTCTATCCAAACCCTAAATTCCTTGTTTGGCCGAAACCTATAGGGAAGGGTTCCATCATTCAATTAACATGTAAGATAGCATAAGGTAAAGGAACAATCATACATTACTCATAAGACCATGGGGAGCAATTAGGGCTCATGATTAGGGTTATCCCTAACCTTTAGCCCTCTTTTCTTGGGTTGGCCGAAACCCTACAAGGCCATGGGGCATGGAAAAATTTCATAAAAACCCCAATCAAACATTAAACACCAACCATACCCTTCCATAGGGCCATTAGGACCCTTGCTTGAGGGTAGTCCTAACCCTTTTTGCCCTAGACCCTTCTTGGCCGAAACTTACAAGGGTCACAAGACCTTGAGAAAATTCACCCAATTCACTTTAAACCCCCTTTTGAATCATGGGGATACCCAAAGTACATACTTGAAAGGTTAGGCCCAATCCTAACCAAAGAGTCATGATGAGAGTCCCAAACCCTAAGGGGTCTTTAGGGTACTCCAAAAATTCCCCAAAAATTATATTTATTCCATATTCATCATGATAACACATTAGAAAACATGATTTAGATTTTTAACATCATTATGGATCCAAAACCCATGGTGGCCGAATATGATAGGGGTCCAAGGCATAGTTTTCTCAACATCAAACTCAAAACCAACTTTATATTATGCTAAAAACATAAGGAACTATTATACCACAGGTGAGGGAGTCTTACCTTGGTTGATCTTGATTTTTAGACCTTAAAAGAGAAGGAAATTGTAAATCCCTTGGACACTTGAACCCCCTTGCCCTTGTAGCCTTGGAAAACCTTTAGATCTTGGTGATGAGACCTTCTTGTGGAGCTTTTCCAAGGGAGAACCTTTCCTTGAGGTTTCGGCTAGGATGAGGGAGGAGGAGGAAGAAAAATGAAATTGATGGAAGGAAGAAGGTAACTCCCAAACCCCCTTCTTTATAACACATTAAGGATGGTAAGTGAAGAGTCATGGTGTCTCTTCATTTCCCCCTAAGCCTTAACCATAATCCACTTCATTTCCTCATAGCACTCCCTTGTTAGGTGAATTGGTTAGAGCATGCATGGTTGTACAAGAGGTTCAAGGTTCAAATCCTTGGTGCATTCATTAATTTTCCATTTTATTTTTTTTTATTTTTCCTAATATTCGAAAATCCCCTAAAAATCCCCCCATAATTATGTTAATATTTCCCATTAAAATCCCTTTATATTTCTATAAATTTTTACCTAAAATTCACCAATAATCATGGCACTAGAAAGCCCATATAAGGCCCATTAGTGCCCATTTCCTCAATTTAAATGGAAAAAGTATGGATTTCTAGGCTAAAATTCGTGTTAATATTTCTAGATCCCTCGGAAAATTATCTAGACATGCTTAATATTTTAAAGAAATATTAAGAAAATTTTCCGGGTCGTTACACTTAGTATCACCATGCATATTTTGATCATTCCTAGATCTACCCATTTTCCTAGGCATGTGTCTCCCTGTTGGGACCGGGTGCATGTTGACATGGATACGTGTTCGTAATTTTAAAGTTTAATTACGTGCAGTGGAAGGTTTAGCATAAATAATTTCTTAAATTATTTTAACCACGTATCTAGCATGCAACCTTAAGTTGTGGAGACATGATCATAAATTAAAATTTTGCAGAAAGTAAACTAATTTACTTAATAACTCGCGTAACTCGTAGAAAGGGACGAGATCCAACCGTACCGTCCCTTGGAAGCTCCGCCTCTATTTACGTCCACGCCGAGTCCTCTTCGGGATGACTTCGCAAAGCCATGAGTTTCGTGCCGACAAGAACTACTAGATTCTCCAAAGGCACGACAAGAATATCAAGAGAGGGAGATGGAAACTAACCACCAAGTAACAGAATCAAGATCCGGGGAAAGGAAGGAGTTGCGACCCGCTTCTTCTTCTACTTTGGCACCTTCTTGGTGGAGGAGCTCACGGCAACCCTAGGAGGTGCGCTGGCCCTAGAGGATGAAGAGGGCGCCGGCCCTAGAGGAGGGAGAGGGAGAGAAGGAGAGAGAGAGAGAGAGCTTGCTTCTTTATCTCTTGATTGGAATTCAAGCCTTGCCTTGGTTCCTTTATATAGTAGCTTCTCCATTGCCAAGTCTCCCCTTTAACGGAATAAATTTTCATAAGAAATTTATCTTATAAATTTTCCTATGAATTATTCCGTTATGCCTTGTTTTATTATAACTAAATTTATAATAAAACAAACACATCTTCCCCTTTTATTATGGAATAAATTTTCACAAGAAATTTATTATATAAATTTTTCTTAACATGGAAAAATCAATTCATAATTGATTTTATAAAATAAAATAAACCAATCCAAGGTTTATTTTAATTTCCATGAAAATAAATCTCTTTATATAAATTTCTTTATATAAATTTCTTTATATATAAATTTATTTATCCATAATTTTATAAAACAAATCGCGCTTGATTTATTTTATAATTTAAACCAAATAAATTGGTTTCCCTCCTTGTTGTGGCCGGCCAAACCAAAGAGGGTGGGGACCCTCTTTGGCCGGCCAAACCAAGCCGCCTCCTCGCGAATTAAACTCATTTAATTCGTCCAATAAGCCTTCAAAAGACTTAGCCATTTTAAGCTTCCGGTGCGCCTCTGATAAATTCAGATTCGACTTATTTCTCTTGATCGGAAAATCTAATTTTCAACTCATTTTAAATCCCTCGGATTACTCGTAGTGCGTGTGACTAAATAGGCTTTCGATTTATGTTGGCCGTCTATAATCAACCAATTATAGAACGATCATGAGTGGCACCTAGTAGTACATCATGACCCCCAATTAATCGAAAGATCAACGGTTGACCTCAGAAATAATTCTGAAACCCTTCAGCAGCTATAATGAGTCGTGCCTCATTCCCTTCACCATCTTATACCCACTTGGTTCAGGACACGGTCTATGTGTGTCAGTCCCCACTAGGCTGACTACGTCACACCTAGCCCAAGTAATGTCTTTCTCGTCCAACGGATTCTAATTACTCTCATGTTTCCTAGAGATTCATACTCGGAACATGTTGTGCTCTGGCCAGAGGCTTCGAGTAACAATCCGACGATAGGCCTTGGGTATACATCTCCTCGCAAGGAGTGGTGAATCCTTTGTAGGCTGTTCAAACATCTTCGGGCACTTCGGCTTATACCCAACCATCCTGGGTCCACACCTCCTTAGAGATGCTTGCTTAAGATGTCAAAGTATAAGTCTCCGTGACCAAGATGACTTGAACACCGCAAGTCAAAGGAACATCGCACTTAAGCTGCAGTAAGAACTTTCATTGACATATCTATATGTAGATTACCATATGAAGTCTTACAGCTAGTCACTCCAATGAACTAGTTCCCTTAACTAGCATCCATGTTTATCTCCGGACATCCCAATGTCACCAGCCAGTGAGAATCAGCTGATTAGAGAATAACCCATGCTAGTCTCAACAGAATTGATAGTGTCCATATTTATCAATTCATCGACTAGGGACAATTTCAATACTTCACAATTGCACATGTAGAGATAATCACTAGTTGTGAATTCATCACAAATTCTCTCATGCTGTGAATTGTATTGCGGACATTCAGTAAATGAGTTCAAGATCTCAATCAAATACATGAACATGTATACTCAAATAGTGAATATTCATTTATTAAAGTAAATGATTACAATCATAAGGCGATTGCCTTAGGACACTTCTCTCATATTACTAACAAACTCCCACTTGGCCTAATGCCAATCGCTACGGTATCCAATACCACAGGCTCTAACATGACCCTCAAACTTGCTTTGAGGCAAGGCCTTAGTTAAAGGATCCGCTAAATTCCTTTCAGTGGGAATCTTCTCAATTTGTATGTCATTCCTACTTATAATCTCTCTGATCAGATGATAGCGGCGAAGCACATGTTTGGATCATTGATGAGACCTTGGTTCCTTTGCTTGTGCAATAGCTCCATTGTTGTTGCAATAAACCGGTATTGCTTCATCAATGGTTGGAACCACACCAAGTTCTGAGATAAACTTCTTGATCCAGACTGCTTCCTTTGCTGCTTCCGAAGCTGCAATATATTCCGCTTTCGTGGTAGAATCCGCTACGGTGTCTTGTTTGGAACTTTTCCAACTTATTGCACCTCCATTCAAAGTAAATACGTATCCAGACTGAGATTTGGAGTCATCCTTATCTGTCTGGAAACTGACATCTGTATACCCACGTATTACCATATCTCCTTCTCCATATATTAGGAGCACATCCTTAGTTCTTCTTAAGTACTTAAGGATTGTCTTGACAGCCGCCCAATGATTCATTCCTGGATCAGACTGGTATCTGCTCATGATGCTCAGAGCATACGATACATCGGGCCTAGTACATAACATAGCATACATGATAGATCCTATCGCGGATGCATAAGGAATCTTTTTCATGCAAATCCTCTTGTCTTCTGTGCGCGGACACATAGACTTTGAAAGGTTGATCCCATGCCTGATGGGAAGGTAACCATTCTTGGATTCCGACATGCTAAACCTTTTTAGAACTCGGTCTATATATGTAGACTACGAAAGACCAAGCAACCGTTTTGATCTATCTCTATAGATTCTAATCCCAAGGATATAGGTTGCTTCTCCCAGGTCTTTCATGGAGAAAGTTTTGGACAACCAAATTT
>JAGFNQ010007840.1:261996-334227 GCA_024364735.1 Boesenbergia rotunda | reverse complement strand
TTTGAGCAAAACCCACTGATGGACTCCTCCCATATCTGGATTTCTGTAAATCCATTATCAGTAGTTAGGGTTGAGGTTCTAGAAAGTATTTTAGGTGTCGGAAACCTCAAATTATAAATTTTTCCGAAGCTATAGGGCTAGTTTAGTTCCATCAGTGGGTTTTGAGCAAAACCCACTGATGGACCTCCCATATCTGGATTTCTGAAAATCCATTATCAGTAGTTTGGGTTAGGTCTAGAAAGTATTTAGGTGTCGAAACATCAAATTATAATTTTTTCCAAACCTATAGGTGTAGTTTAGTTCCATCAGTGGGTTTTGAGCAAAACCCACTGATGGACCTCCCATATCTGGATTTCTGAAAATCCATTATCAGTAGTTTGGGTTTAGGTTCTAGAAAGTATTTTAGGTGTCAGAAACATTAAATTATAATTTTTTCCAAACCTATAGGTGTAGTTTAGTTCCATCAGTGGGTTTTGAGCAAAACCCACTGATGGACCTCCCATATCTGGATTTCTGAAAATCCATTATCAGTAGTTAGGGTTGAAGTTCTAGAAAGTATTTTAGGTGTCAGAAACATCAAATTATAATTTTTTCCAAACCTATAGGTGTAGTTTAGTTCCATCAGTGGGTTTTGAGCAAAACCCACTGATGGACCTCCCATATCTGGATTTCTGAAAATCCATTATCAGTAGTTAGGGTTGAAGTTCTAGAAAGTATTTTAGGTGTCAGAAATATCAAATTATAATTTTTTTCCAAACCTATAGGTGTAGCTTAGTTCCATCAGTGGGTTTTGAGCAAAACCCACTGATGGACCTCCCATATCTGGATTTCTGAAAACCCACAAATGGACCTCCCATATCTGGATTTCTACAAAACCATTATCAGTATTTAGGGGTGAGGTTGGAGAGAGTATTTTAGGGTTTAGGGATAAAATATGTAATCCAACTTGGGGGATGAAGTCAAAATATAATATGGTTAAGGGTGATCCTCAAATAATATTTATTTCAGGCCCACGGTGGGCCTGAAATGTTTTTATTTCAGGTCCACGGTGGGCCTGAAATAAATGTATTTCAGGCCCACTATGGGCCTGAAATATCTTTATTTCAGGCCCACCTTGGGCCTGAAATAAAGTTATTTCAGGCCCGACGTGGGCCTGAAATTATAATTTGAGGTTTGTAACACCTCAACTCCACTGAAGGACCCATTGATGAGGTTGGAGAAAGTATTTTAGGTGTCGACAACATCAAATTATAATTTTTTCCAAACCTATAGGTGTAATTTAGTTCCATCAGTGGGTTTTGAGCAAAACCCACTGATGGACATCCCATATCTGGATTAATGAAAAAAAATTATCAACAGTTAGGGATCAGGTTGGAGAAAGTATTTTAGGTGTCGGAAACCTCAAATTATAATTTTCTCCAAAGTATAGGTGTAGTTTAGTTCCATCAGTGGGTTTTGAGCAAAACCCACTGATGGACTTCCCATATCTGGATTTCTGAAAATCCATTATCAGTAGTTAGGGTTGAGGATCTAGAAAGTATTTTAGGTGTCGGAAACCTCAAATTATAAATTTTTCCGAAGCTATAGGGCTAGTTTAGTTCCATCAGTGGGTTTTGAGCAAAACCCACTGATGGACCTCCCATATCTGGATTTCTGAAAATCCATTATCAGTAGTTTGGGTTTAGGTTCTAGAAAGTATTTTAGGTGTCAGAAACATCAAATTATAATTTTTTCCAAACCTATAGGTGTAGTTTAGTTCCATCAGTGGGTTTTGAGCAAAACCCACTGATGGACCTCCCATATCTGGATTTCTGAAAATCCATTATCAGTAGTTTGGGTTTAGGTTCTAGAAAGTATTTTAGGTGTCAGAAACATTAAATTATAATTTTTTCCAAACCTATAGGTGTAGTTTAGTTCCATCAGTGGGTTTTGAGCAAAACCCACTGATGGACCTCCCATATCTGGATTTCTGAAAATCCATTATCAGTAGTTAGGGTTGAAGTTCTAGAAAGTATTTTAGGTGTCAGAAACATCAAATTATAATTTTTTCCAAACCTATAGGTGTAGTTTAGTTCCATCAGTGGGTTTTGAGCAAAACCCACTGATGGACCTCCCATATCTGGATTTCTGAAAATCCATTATCAGTAGTTAGGGTTGAAGTTCTAGAAAGTATTTTAGGTGTCAGAAATATCAAATTATAATTTTTTTCCAAACCTATAGGTGTAGCTTAGTTCCATCAGTGGGTTTTGAGCAAAACCCACTGATGGACCTCCCATATCTGGATTTCTGAAAACCCACAAATGGACCTCCCATATCTGGATTTCTACAAAACCATTATCAGTATTTAGGGGTGAGGTTGGAGAGAGTATTTTAGGGTTTAGGGATAAAATATGTAATCCAACTTGGGGGATGAAGTCAAAATATAATATGGTTAAGGGTGATCCTCAAATAATATTTATTTCAGGCCCACGGTGGGCCTGAAATGTTTTTATTTCAGGTCCACGGTGGGCCTGAAATAAATGTATTTCAGGCCCACTATGGGCCTGAAATATCTTTATTTCAGGCCCACCTTGGGCCTGAAATAAAGTTATTTCAGGCCCGACGTGGGCCTGAAATTATAATTTGAGGTTTGTAACACCTCAACTCCACTGAAGGACCCATTGATGAGGTTGGAGAAAGTATTTTAGGTGTCGACAACATCAAATTATAATTTTTTCCAAACCTATAGGTGTAATTTAGTTCCATCAGTGGGTTTTGAGCAAAACCCACTGATGGACATCCCATATCTGGATTAATGAAAAAAAATTATCAACAGTTAGGGATCAGGTTGGAGAAAGTATTTTAGGTGTCGGAAACCTCAAATTATAATTTTCTCCAAAGTATAGGTGTAGTTTAGTTCCATCAGTGGGTTTTGAGCAAAACCCACTGATGGACCTCCCATATCTGGATTTCTGAAAATCCATTATCAGTAGTTAGGGTTGAGGTTCTAGAAAGTATTTTAGGTGTCGGAAACCTCAAATTATAAATTTTTCCGAAGCTATAGGGCTAGTTTAGTTCCATCAGTGGGTTTTGAGCAAAACCCACTGATGGACCTCCCATATCTGGATTTCTGAAAATCCATTATCAGTAGTTTGGGTTGAGGTTGGAGAATGTAGATTAGGTGTCCGAAACATCAAATTATAATTTTTTCCAAACCTATAGGTTTAGTTTAGTTCCATCAGTGGGTTTTGCTCAAAACCCACCGGTTGAACCTCCTATATCTGATTTATATAATATATATTGTTGATTAGATTATATAATGATTTTTAGAATAATAATAAATATTTACCTACAAGATGTAACAGAATAGATCATTTGGCACACAACAGTGCAGCAACTGGCACACAACAGTGCATTATCAGTTATTATATCCGACCGTATCACTTGGCACACAACAATGCAACAACTGGATTTGAATAAACATCACCCAATTGTTTTCTTTTTATTGACAATATATTATATAGAATAACAACATCTACATAATCATAACAACATCCACATAAGGAGATTTTTCCATACAAATGGATGTTAATCAACAGCAATGGATTTTTACATCACCAATACAGTTTTCAGATTATCTCAAGTTTTACAAAACATGTCTCTCAGAATATTAACTGTCAGCTCAAATCTGATTCTACTCATGTCTCCTTGTTTGAAATCCATCTTCTCATCATATAGGAGACATCGAACATATTGCATGACAAAGAAGACACAGTCCACGCTGAAATTAACAAACACTTTTTTAGATTTCAATAAGTGGGTTTATAAAATACTTTCTTATTTTAAAAAATAAGAAAGTTCTTCCTCATTTAGTTACCTATGTTCTTGTTGGGGACATTTTTGTCTGACGGAGGACCATTTGTCCAAGGGATGATGACTTTGTAGATACGGATGAATAGCCGTAAGTTCCTCGCGAGTATATTGTTTAAGTTCTTTTACCTGTCAAACATATCATGAATTTATTAATCACCATCAATGACATTTTAGAGAAAATGATGACCATATATAAGAATAAAGGAAGATAGCTCACCGCTGTGTCAAATTCATGCTTATATTTACGACCACTAGCAAGAGAATTAAAATGATTAAAAGTCATGGATTCTGTATCCACCGCTAACAAGTGAAAGTGTGTATTATCACTGCACAAAGGGATTAAAATAAATCTAAACCCTTGTTCAAGCATATCAGTCTTCATCACTTGTTGCAGGGAAATCTTTCTTGACGATCTGATTGATGCCTACAAATATGCATTCACAAAATTAATAATACCCATATCATAATATTAGGTCTTGTACAATATATCTGTTTAATTAATATACATCACTTACTGTGAAGAAGGTTGAACAATATATTGACTTGTTGTATGGCCTACCACATGCGGATGCTCCCCTAAATAAAATTTTACAAAAGGCATCAATGACCTCGCCTTTTGTAAAAACCTCTCCATTGAGGATTTGTAAGAATGAATGCAAATTCAAAGCAAAGGGTGCATCCTCCCAGATAAATTCATTTGCCAACCTGCCATGTAAATTGATATGATTATATATTACATAAGAAGATATATTAACTAACGTAAACTATAATATTTTGTAACTTACTTTAGATTCTCCAATCTATTTATCAGGTAGACCACTTCTTTATCTTTATTTTTCTTCTTTGTATTCATAAAATGTTTCTTCACAAACTACATCAATAAAATTTATTTAGCCCAAACTAATTATTGACCAAATTCAATACAATTTATGTATTTTAAATGAAATTAACACACTTACATCAATGCCTTGTTGCCTCATTTTGTATAGTTCGGAGGTTCTTCTTGTTTCCTCCTCTATGTCTTCTTCAGACATGACTTCCATTACATCGTAAATGTTTCCTCTTGCTTCATCCATATCCTCCTCACTAAGTTTCCTTTTTCCCTTGTCCATAACAATTGATATTTGTTTCCTGTCCCGCTTCCCCTTAGGTAAAAGCTGGTGCCATACTGGACTGTCAATTGGAGTATCCCTGTAATCATACCGAGTTCGGTCACGTCCTCTCCTAGGTGTACAAGATACTGGATCAGAAAGAGGATCGACTACAGGATAACTTTCTTGACCCTCCATGCCTTTTTTTTCAATAATTGAAAGTAATTCCTTAACCCTTTCATTCAAACATATATTCTCCTCTGTTAGCTCCTTGATTCGGTTGTCCTTAAGAATGCATTCACCACATAGGCTAATATCTCCTTCTGATGTCTCCATTGGTCGTGGTATGTCATCACCGATATCAAGGTTCTCAAACAATGTGTTCTCATGTAGGGTAGGAATTAATTCAACAATAACCTGTCAATTACGAAGTACACAAATGTTACTACCTCTCTATCTAACTCAGATAGATCACATTTAAGAATAATTACCTCTTCAGACGAGAGTCGGTCGACAAGGCCCCTCACCCTACTAATATGCGAAGGAATATTCTTCCACTTATTTATTCGGGGCCCTTCAACATTGAATGGTTTTTGAATTGGTACATGCTCCAAAAACCATACCTACACAAATTTTTGCAGACAAATACATTAATGACATCAAAATATTATAAAATTTAACAAGATAATTCTACTCACTGCCAAAAGCCCTGCAAATCCCTTTAGGTAAGGGAGGTTGGTGGTGCTCTGGTTTCCCTGAGTTGATGAAAATAAGTCCCCAATCTTAGGTAATTGTGGAGACAAAAATTGATGGATAGCTTCTACCCAATTGAATCTACCTAGATTGTCATAATCATCTACTATATCTACAAGACCTAGAGGAACCTTATATGTACTAGATGAAAATAAAACACAAACAAATATATACAAAATATAAAATTTACACACTAATAACACATCATCCTCTGATTCAACACTTTTAGAAAAATGTTTAAGTAACTCCTCAAGTCTTGTTCTTGTAGGTTGTTTTTCTTTTGAGAAGTAAGTACGATAGAGGTCACCCGATGCTTTAGTTAAATTAATAGGGACCGAAACACCACGGTCCACTATACCCAGTATCAATGCAACATCTCGTCTAGAGAACGCAACCGGTACACCTGAAACAATTACAATATTTAGTTATCATCAAGAATATAGGCTTGAAATTATTCCACGTTGGGCCTGAAATGATTTCAATACAGGCCCGACGTGGGCCTGAAATGAATTCAATTCAGGCCCGACGAGGGCCTGAAATGAATACATTTCAGGCCCGACGAGGGCCTGAAATGAATACATTTCAGGCCCGACCAGGGCCTGAAATGAATTCATTTCAGGCCCGAGGTGGGCCTGAAATGTATTCATTTCAGGCCTACCGAGGGCCTGAACTAAATTAACTTCAGGCCCTCGGTAGGCCTGAAATGATTTTATTTCAGGCCTACCGAGGGCCTGAAGTCATTTTCACTTCAGTCCCTCAGTAGCCCTAAAATGAAATGATTAAACTTTATCAAAAACTAATCATTTGAGGCCATCTATATTACTGTCTTATCTTACTATAGATACTATAGATATTGTCTACAATTCATAACTAAAACTATTACCTGAGAATTTAAAACCTTGCGAGGTTGAATCCCAACTTTCAAATATATTAACCAAAATTCCACGGATATGCTGCAATTCTTGTATGTCCAGGAAAAAACTGAAAGGCGACCCTTTGATCTTCGCAATGTGTCGATCATTTAAAATGTCAAATTCTTCAAAAAATTGTTTAAAGTGGCCTAAAATACTGCACCAACGTAATTTTTGTCCAATGTCATCTAAATCCTACAGTTTATATACAGTACAAATTTATTCAGCAAAATAATTTTAAACATGTTGACAAACAATGCTGGTTTGACCTAAGCATATCGCTAACATACCTTGGTGGATAATGCCAAGGAAGAAGACGCTGAACCACGTACAGACCTTTTGCCTGACATTATCAAATAAATCCAACGTGCAGAAACCCTAACCCCTTGGTGTATTATGCCGATTAGTCTCCACTTCAACGTTAACACTAAAACCCACCTCAGGATCACACAGAAACGCTTTCGAGCAATGCCTAGGTTTTGGTTGTCCGCAGGGATTCGGGGGATGAGCTCGCGACTATATCACAGCTAGGGCATGTAGGACTGCAAGAAGGCGAGTTCTTGCGCTGAGAGAGGTTGAGAGTGAGCTTTTATCCGAAATGAAGGACTTCCATTTACGTTGTTGCGCTGAGAGAGAACGGAGAAAATTTCCACTGCTACACATCCGAACCACAAATTAATATTTTATTGATAAAGTGGTTCGGTTGTCTCGAAACTGTGTCTGATAAAGTTATTCTTTGGCGGGAGGGGTATAAAAGTAACTTCACTATATGGGATGCGCCCTTTGGTATAATAGAAACCATGGTACTCATTTCGGTAATTACGAATAGTTGGATACGCCCTTTGGTAAATTGCCCAATTTTCAATGTCCATTTGAAAGCTCTCCATTCTTATCTTCCATTGAACAAATCCTACCAATCTAAAGGGCTGTAGAAAATGAATATCATAGCCAAGTCCATGTCCAAACTCCATCTTGATTCGAGTCTCTCCAGTCTTGTGCTCCCTTGGCGATTAGTCCCAAAAGAGCAGTGTTGATCTAATACCACTATTAGGACCGTAGGTAGCAAATAGAGGGGATGAATAGATTCTTGATTTCATTTTCTTTTGTCTATAATTTGAGTTAGCACAACATAATACCATAACTCAAACAAGAATGTAAACACAAATTATTTACATGGTTTGAAACTCTCGAATTCTATGTCATGGCCTATGATCATGAAGATAAATCACTTTCGGAATCACCTCTACTTTTTTCCTTTCTTGGAAACCTTCTGGAGTTGGAAAAACATCTTATAAATTTGTCCCTAATTTACAACACCACAAGTAAATACAAATGAAAACAAAGACAACAATGCAAATGAATGATTACATAATTGAAAGTTTCTTATTGTTGATTGTTTGGATGAATTCTAGAACTTTGCCTTAGCTAGGTCCTTCTCGTAGCTCTGGTAGAGGCTCTCATGAAGCAGTACTTGGGGTGACAGAAATGTGATTCATTCATCCTCAGTGTCCCTGTTAATCCATTCTAGAGCTAACACGGAGAAGGTAAATCATATATACTACTAGTTCAGATGTCGCAGGCTAGCACGTGGAGAAGACGGGCACACTGACTTTGTCAAATTTTAATCCCCAGATCTTAAAATGATAATACCCATATATTAACCATCAATCCATCCGGTAAAAATTCATGAAGCAGTACTTAGCAACTATAAAAGGCTGTCTTGAAGCATATTTTGTAAGGTCATTGTTGGTCTGGATTTTTCCTATTAGTAAACTGCTCCCTTGCCATTAATGTTAAATACTTCAATTTTAAACATTTAAGGCGGTAAGTTGTAAATACTGAGAAGGAGAGGGCTTAATTGCAAAAATGTGCCCTTAAATCTCACTCTTTCCTTTCTCCTCGCAACCCACTCGTTTCATTCTCTTCTCCCCGACGCGAGCCTCTCTCTCTCGCGATCGATCCTCCTCTTCATCGTCGGTGCCGATCGTCGTCCTCTGCGTCGGGCTGAGCCGCCGGAGTCGCTGATTCTTCTCCACCTCAATCAACGACGTCTGCCTTGTCTTCCCTAGCCGATCGCCCTCTCTCGCGCGATCTCGCTTCATCGCTGTTGGTTATCTGTTCTAATCGCCGTAGGCGATCACTGTTGGTCGTCGTGCCTTAATACGCCGAATCATCTGCAGCCTCATCTCTGACGAAACTTTTCATTGAACTCCAAGGGTATATCTCGGGTCGGTGCCCTATTGGTACTCCCTACTTGCGGCAATTGATCCGAGAGGTCATTGCCGGCGCCCATCAGATGAGCTTTCGTGTTTTTGTGGATGATATTGGATGAGTAGAGGTTGTTTGGAATTGGGTCTGCCTGGATTCATGTTTTGGTTGGAAATTCAACCTGAGTTGTTCCTATTTCCGTTCTGTTTTGGATGAACTGAATTGGGATTCTTGGGTTAGATAGAGTTTCTGAGTTCGGTGTTGGTTTTGCTGTGATTTAGTCTGGGCATATGGATTTTGTGTCATTTCTTTGGCTGTGGGGTTTGAATGGGTTCTTGATGGAGTACCTGGCTGATCTGTGGATGTTTGACATTGCCGTGAGTGTCAGTAGCTGTGGAGTTTTACTTCTTGTTGGGGAAAAATGTTGCTGTGAGCAACATGTTGGAATTGGGGTTGTTATGGTGATTGTTGGTGTAAACTATAGATGCTATTGGAATATGATTTAAACGGGTCTTGGTATTTTGCATGCTGTTGATTAGAAAGCAGTAGTATTGACTTGTGAGTTCCCTTTATATTTAGTTTTGTGTTGTGAGTTCCAAGTGTGTGCACCCCTGTTTTGGAGGTTTGGTTACTGCCCTTGTGCCGTGAGCTTCTCCTAATTGTCTATACCTCAAGTCTCGTAGCGATTAGATTCGAGGATTGAGGTTTGTATTTGTGTTAGTGTGATTGAGTTTAAATTTGGGATTTAAACTCAATTAGGAAGGAACTCATTGTTATTTATGATGTAATTAAGTAGAGGTATAATTATAGTTTAATTTTAATTATGCTTAGTGTATAATTTAGTTAAATTATTAATTGTATAAATAGCGAAACTTCATTCTTGATACAAGATCTTGATTTGGACTAGTACGGTTGATCGTGAGAGGGATTCTTTCAGATATGCACTATATTACGAGGCGGGTATTTCTTGCTTGATTATATAATTCTTTTTATCTTAAATGTATGGTTATTTTGCTATCTGAGTAGATTTATTTATCATAGCTCTATTTTGCTTGTATTTCCTGCTTGATATTTTTCTTTGCTTGACCTTTGAGTAATAATCAAAGTTTTCAGTTATACAACCTCAACGTGAGTACTCTAGAACTATCATGTGACCTATCTAGGATGTGGTTGACATTAGATGTACTCTACCTAGTAGATTAGTTACATAATTTATTTATTATGGTCTTTGATTAGATACATGTGTTTTTTATTGATTGCATGATGGTTGACCGTTATGTACATTGGTATCATGCACCATATTATATTGTTGTATGTTGGCGGTTATCGATTTCCTTGTGATTAAGTCCATCGTCTGCCATATAGTGGTCTGCCCACTCAACCACTCAGGGTAGTGATAGTTGTCAGAGTGCAAGCAGTCGTCCTGTTGTGCTGCACTCAACTACTCAGGGGAGGTAATGGTTGTTTTGTTAGAGTTGTAAATGGCAGTGACACCCTTCTCCATTGTTTACAAGGGATACGTAGACCCATGGGGTTTAGAGGTGGCACTCACCCTTGTTTTGGGGATTTAGAGGTCACACTCCCCCTTATTCTTGGGGTTTAGAAGTCACACTCTGCCTAGGTCTTTGATATAAAGCGATTGTGCTCTCCCTTGTTACTGGAGTTTAGAGGTTGTTTCTCCTTGTTTTTGGGGTTCAAAATTGAAGTTTTTCTCCTAGCATCCTGTCCACTCGGCCACTTAGAGGAGATGGCTGTGAGAGTGCGTACAGTTGTCACAACCCTGCTTAGTCGGCCACACAAATGTGATGTGATGGTTGTGAGACTGCTGTCCAGGAGTGACACACGTCATTGCATCATTTGCATACGATGCATCTTATATTTATTTAAGCTATGATTATTGCATTTGATTGACATACATATATGGATTATGATTTGCATTTATTATATGATCTGGATCTACTCAATAGTACAAGTAGTTACTGATATGTTATGGGGTTTTCTGATAATGCCCTTGCCTGTTATATGGATTTAGATGTGTCTATTCGTACAATTATGCAATTAATTTATGCTCTATATTCCGAAGATTGTATACCATTGCTTCTATTTACTTTATTATCATGCATTTATCTGTCTATTATACCCAATGTTGTAAAAATCGGGTTGGCCGGGCGCCTAGGCGCCCGCCTAGGCGCCAATCGGCCCCCAGCCTCTCCGAGTTTGTGTAAATCGGCAGGGTTGTGGCGGGGGGTCGCCTGGACGCCCAGGGCGGCGCCTGGGCTGTTTTTTTAATTTTTTAAAGAAAATTTAATATAAAAAATATAGAAAATGTGGGATATGCATTGGATAGGCATATGCATATTGGTTGTTTTTTATATTTATTTGATTAAATAGCTGCGTTGGATAGGTAGGAAGTTTTGCAATATCAGTTGTTGAAAATATTAAAAGTGCACTTAGTTGGCCTGGGGATGTACTTTTTGACGTGAGCATTGGTGCATGGACTGGTGTTCTTCCAAACTACTTGATGAATAACCATCAATTTCACCTTGATATTCATAATGAGCAAGATCATATCAGCAAACTTATATCTTTGAGGAAGATATTAAGCATTTCCACACGGTCAGTTTAAACACTTTAAGCTTCTTGTCATTTTGAATTATCTGATTAAGTTCAGAGGAAATATTACTGTCATTTTGTTACTAATCCACTATAGTCTATGTTTAATTGGTTGGTATATACCTGTTTTATTATACTTTTAGTAGGCGAAATGATAGAAATATCTTAAGCTAAGGGTCCAAAAGAGAAGCATTCATTTATTCATAATACCATTAACTGGACTCCTTATAAACAGTAAAAACGCCTAGGCCCCGCCTAGGCCGCGCCTAGGCGCTAGGCGGTAGTTCTCCGTTCGACTGTCGCCTAGCGATTTTTACAACCTTGATTATACTCCTAGAGTCCGTCCGAATTCACCACCCCATGCTTTTATTTTTGTTTCATGTAGTTGATAGTTGTGACTTGTGCCGCCAGGAGAGGATTCATCTGCTCGTCCCTTAGCGTTGAATATTATTTTTTGAAATTGTTTCATATTTTCTTTAGTGGATATATTGTTATTTTTATTTCTTTAGTGAATTGGTATTTATTTATGTGGACTTTCGGTTTGTCGCTTTATTTTGCAGAGTTTATTATGTTTATTATTAACTGTGTAATTATGATTGTTTATTATTTTATCTCTGTTATTGTCAGCCATATAAGTTGTGCTTATATTTTGTGTTAAGAGTGATATGGATAAGTTTCAGATTGTCAATCATGTAGAAAAGATGTTACTTGATTTTTGAACAATCATGGGCTCTGGGAGAATGATAATTAACTGATTAATGTGTCTTGTTAAATTATTGTCGCTAAACGGAAAAACAGCAATGGTTCAATTTACTCACCTACAAACATCAACAGACTAATCCAATTAAATCCGAATCGACTTGCTTTAAAAAATAATTAATAAAAATATGTTATTCATTTTATTGTGCTTTAATTTTTTTTTAGATTTTTTAATAAGATTTCTCCAATATAGCATAAATTAAAAATAAGAGTCATATTTTATATTTACTGTGTGTCTATATTTTTAATTTGGTTGATCAACTTGCTTAAACATATACTTAAATCTACTGTCATTGTCTTTGTTTTACGTAATTAAATCAGTCTATGTTTAAATTATTTTCATTGTACTTATTTTGATTGATTTAATTATTTTAAATTTTATCTATTCATTTTTATTAAATTCTTAATGTTATTCATCACCCGCCTCCCTCTAGAATCGATTTCGATCGTATAGGTTATATTATGTGCCTAGTCCGTCTGATCTACTAAAATTGCATTGTCTAGTGTTTGATCATCCTGACTCATTATGATTGACTTTCGATACCTAATATCCGATCCTTCTGATCCTTTAGGTTTTTTCATGTTAAATGACGTGTACACTTAATTTTCATATTAAATACAAAATATTTAACTATAAAACAATTTTCATATCTCAAAATATAAATTCGATTATCGATCACGCTGCCTACACCAACATTAGCGAGCCTTCGGAATGATTCCGGCGATTTAATTTACTTTTTCCCAATTGAATCTGACTAGCACGGAAATAATTACATAATTATTTGATTAGTGATACGATATCAACTATGACGTATTTGTAAAAAAAAATTCTTTAAATGAGACACGAACTCTGAGATATTAGATTTATAAACCGTCCACCACGAGCGCTTCTCGATTTACCCTAACGATTGGTGGGAAACTTTCGTGGGGCCAGGCCGATCGTCCGAGGTTGGAAAAATTTCATTAATCATTTTGTGTTCCTACAGGATGGACTGATGGTTAGTATGTGGGTTTTGCCAGTATGAGGTTTGGGGTTAAAATTTGACAAAGTCAATGTGCCCATCTTCCTCACGCACTAGCTACAACATCCGGACTAGTAGGTCCCATGATTTATCTTCTTCATATTAATCCTAGGACGGATTGACAGGTACTGAAGATGAACAAATCACTTTTTTACTAACATAAAAATTTAAATATATAAAAAGATTCCAAAATAAAACTAACATGGTAGTTTTCCTCCTTTTGTGTATCACGGTGGCATAGAAATCATAGCCTTTCAATATGATCTTTCTATTGACGGTAGTGCGTGGGCATTCCAAAATATAAAACTTTCAACTAAGTCATTAGTGTGATCCTTGACGGTTGATAAGAAATTATGATAAGTTAAGATTAATCTAGATATTAATGGGAAGTTTTGACATATCAAGGTTGACTTAGAGATAAGTGAAAAATCCTGACAGATCAAAATTAACCTAGACACGAGTGAAAAATCCTAACAAGTCAAGATTATGCTAGGCAAGTGAAAGACCAGATAAGTAAAGATTGATTGGATGTCTAACAAAGAGACAAATCCAAGCGACAAGTCAAGGGTAACCGGATAGTTGATAAAGAAAAAATCTTAAGAGAATAAATCGTAAAAAATGATAAGTTTTAGAACAGTAAAGTCCAAGCAAATGACAAATAAGGTAAAGGAGGATCATGTGACCAAAACAAAGTTATTGATCGACCGAACTAGGTATTTGGTCGACCGAAGCACAATGCTGCTCACGTTATCTTGCAGGACTGCTTTATTTGTTGTACAAACGTTGTTTTACATGAAATAGATCATATCGTCAACCCAACAGTTCAGGGACCAAAAGGTCTAAGGTGGTAGACCGAATCAACATGGCATCGATAAGTGGAGTATGCTGTGTAGCGGAAGATAAGATCAAAGGCAAGATTGATTGACTGGTACAGTTGATCAATTAACCGAACACAGATCTGATCACGGATTGAGTGGGATGCTGATCAAATCGGCAAACGAACCTGGACGGGAAATTGGAATAATTATGATTAGGCGACCATTACTATAGATTGGTCGATCAAAAATAGATTAGAATAGCAGATTGAGAGGGTTAGATTTTGATCAATCAACCGAACATGGCTGATCGATCGAACAAAAAAAATTGCTACTAAAGACCTTGAGCCCGAGACTTAAATCATCGAAAAGCAATCAGCTTTCAATCCTCTCTGTTCTATGCTCGATAATGGCTCTCAAAGTGCTGCCGCTAACGACCCTCCAAAGCAGTGTGTAACATTCCAGACTTCCAAACCATTCGTCATTCTATTTGTATTTAATTTATTTATGTAATGTTATTTTCTATCTTAATTGTGCTTGTGTTTTTATAAATTGTGTAAGAGGTTTATGATGACATTACATACGCAATCCTTGGGGGGGCCGATCCTCTGGTCCCTAAATCCCTGGTCCCTCCTTAGTCCACATCGCGATTGCGGCCGGATCGTGATTGCGATCCGGCCGCAATTTGTTCCAATCCCCTCTAGGGTTCATCATGCCCCTCAGGTTATAGTTTGGGTTTGGGCGGGTGGCCGGAGGCCACCCGACGGCCTAAACCCTAAATCTTAAACCCTAAACTCTAAATTTTAAATCCGGATTTAGGGTTTAGGCCGTCGGGTGGCCTCCGACCACCCGCCCGAACCCAAACTATAACCTGGGGGGCATGGTGAACCCTAGAGGGGATTGGAACAAATTGCGGCCGGATCGCAATCACGATCCGACCGCAATCGCGATGTGGACCAGGGAGGGATCAGGGATTTAGGGACTAGAGGATCCGACCCCAATCCTTGGACGTTGCACTTTGAGGGTGTGAACCAAGTAAATCGGTAGTATCCCTTGTCTTTCTTTGTTTTTGTATTTATATTTATGATTTCTGTTTCTATTCAGTTCTATAATTAGTCTTAGAGCAAAACTGGCTCTTGATTGGATTAACCATCAAAAGAACAAGCTAGAGAAAATGGAGCATGAAGGGAAGCTCGTCCAGAACATCTATGATCCTCCACCGTATGAGATAGAGGAATCCAATCTTTGGAGGAAGGCAATGGAAAGTTTCGTGTATGGACGGCTTCGACAATTGGGAGGTATTGAAGAAACCATTGACTAAATCGGAGGCAAACTTAAAGGTAACGGACATAATGTTAGAAGTTTTGCCTAATAATATGATGTTTAGATTATGAAAATATAACAGTGCACACAAGGAACCTTCAAGGCTAAAAGACATGCTTAGGGATCGAGCATCAGCTCAAAGACCAAAGTGAATCAGAGTGGATTTTGCTAGAGATTGAGGGGGAGAGAATCTTAACGAAGACACAAAAGGTAAAAAGTGTTGATTTAATGGTAAATTTACTTTAAATCACTAATGGCAAGTCAAACTTTGTATTCAGTCCCCATTTATATTTTTCTTTGTGTTAACTCCCTAATAGATTGAGTATAAAAGAGTGAAAAGTGAGTATACATCAGTGAAAAATGAGTATAAAAGAGTGAAAAGTGAGTATAAAAAAGTGAAAATTGAGTATGCAGTTTCTTGATGTGGTGGATGCAACCTTATATACTCAATTTTCTAACTTTTATACTCAACTTTCTTTAAATAATACTCACAAAGCTGTCTTGTCAATCCCATCAGAGACTGCATGCAAATAAAAGTTTGGATAGGGATTGCATGCAAATATAAATTTGGAAGTGGGGAGTTTAAGAAAATTTACCCTTGATTTAAACTTTATATTTCATATAATGTGATTTAAGGGCAGGGAAAAAGATCACTATAAAAATACATGTCCTATTTATAGGACTCAGTCTACACAACCAACAGTAAAAAAGAAATCAATACCAAAAATTCGGAAAGAAAATGAGCATATCACATGCTTCAAGTGCAAAAGGACGGTCATTATAAAAACCAATGTATGCAGAGGAGATTCTAAGGATTAGGGGGAGGGGGAGTCATTAAGGTTAGAAATTTTAAGTTGTATGAAAATTAAACTTTTGTAATACATGCTAGTAGTAATAATTTAATGAATTATTATTATTATTATTTAGTTTAGATCTTTTTGATATTCATGATAAATTTAATAATTTTATTAATTTAAATAATAATCAATTTAATCAAAATCTGGTTATGTTTAAACAAGACTTAATCGAGTCAATAAGACTTGATCAAGTCAATACAAATATTGTTCACATCAATCAATTTCTTGATCAGTTCAATCAAAATGATTATCTAGGCCTTGATCAGATGGATCAAAACCTAAATCCAAATATTAATCAAAAAGATAATTCAATTAATCCGAATTTAATTAATAATTCAATTAATCAAGATAATTCTGAATTAATTAATTCAAATCCAAAGAAAAATAATCAAATAATTCAAACTTAATTAATAATAATCAAAATTTAAACAAGAATAATAGGAATAATTAGATTAATCAGAATTTAAGAAAAATAAAAAAATAGTTTTTAAAATCTAAAAATTTGAAACTAATTTTCAAAAATTCAGAAAATAAGTTTTTGACTTGTAAAAATCTTGATTTGAATTTGAAAAATATGAAAAATTGGGAATCAAAGTTCAAAATTTTAGAAAATCATTTTAAAAAATTAGAGATCCAAAAAACAATTTTTTTAATTTTAAAATTTTGAAAAATCAGTTTTAACTCTTAAAAATTCAACAAATTCAAAATTAAAGACAACCTGATATATAAAACTCCCGTCATGCGAAGTTCCAAGGAAGAGTCTATTATACGCAACCTTACTCTACTTTGTAAAAAGCTGTTTCCAGGACTCAAACCCTTGAACTTTTATATCACAAGGCAACAATTTTACTATTGCACCAAAGCTCCCCTTCAGCAAACACAAATACCTTTCCTAATATGATTTTATTCCTCATCAACTTTAACATATCTCATCAAATGATTCTAAAGTGATACCATCAACTACTTATTGATATTGAGAAATAGCTACTTCAGGATATTTACACCAGTCTTCACCCTTTAAAGAGTGCGAATTCAATTGCAAAAATTGACAAACTGACATCTAGAGTTTAAACACAAGTGGGGAAAAAAAAGTAAAAGACTTCAGCAACAGCTCGCGAAGGAAGTATATGAGTCTTTTTGCATCCCTAATTCATAATCATATGTGTCATCTTCCACAGGATAGTTCGATTGCATCTTGGTTGTACAAAGAGTCCTCTCCCCAACCAAACCTTCTCTGCATCCTTTCATACTCTTGCCTTCTGGTCACTTCGACTTGCTCCCACTCTTCCCATCTCTCAGCGAGACCCTCTCCTTCAAGCATCCGCACCACCTCGGACATGGTGGGGCGGTCCTCTGGTGATGCTTGAGTGCAAAGAAGAGCAACTTGGATCATCATTTCGACTTGACCATCATATTCACCATTGAGATTTCTGTCGACAATGTCACCCAAACGTTTTTCTCTTTGTAGCTTCTTCACCTGCATAAGAAACCAAAACATGCAGTGAAATGGTTTAGACCACTAGGGATATTATACTCCTCACTTCAGCTCGAACCAGAAATAACAGTCCAGAACACATCATACAAGAAAAATGTTCATCGATAAGTTCTCCAGTGACAGCAAACTGATAACTGAAAATCATTTATATGATACATACTAGTTATGTTTGTTGCTTCGGCATTTAAGCCAAAAGAAAAAGATGCATAACTTGTATCCAAGATCAAACTGCCGAAATGATTTAGGAAAGATTACAGACAAATCCATCAATGCCTCAAGAATTGTAAGAACCTTAATTTCCACATATTTACTTTAGTTATTAGAAAGAGTTTGGCATTATATTGCACCAGTACTCTGAAAACCAGACTGAACTGGCCAATTGAATTGGTTCATCAGGGAACTTTCCCCCAAGCCAGTCCGATTCAAGCCCTGAACCCTAAACCAGGAAGTACAAACCCAGAACTACATGACTAAGTTAGCCTTCTCTTCTAGTGTTACTAATTATATTTGTGTTTTTTTAATTCAACAATGGGCAACTTAATCGTGCTACTTTATAGATGTATACACAATATTTAATGTTGTCCTTTTCAGCTCGAGCATATAATTGCTTTTATTTGATTGATCACCAATGGTTTTTAGAGAGTTTTGATGTTCTTATACTGAGGTTGCAGCGTTTACTTTTGCCCAAGAGAATGCAAATCATCATGTTTCTAGTATTCACTCTGTCCTATGGTTCAATGTTCTTAAGCTAAATATAAACGATTAACGAGGTTTTTCCAATCTCGGGCGACCGATCCGGCCTCACGGAAATTTCTCACCAGCCATCAGGGTAAATCGGGAAGTGTTCGCGGCGTCTTAAGCTAAATATAGAACAAAAGTCAAGCGGGTATTAGGAGCCTGCTAGAAATTATTAGCTACGTAATCTCTTAACATCCAGCCCAAAAATCAAGTGGACTTATATGGATAAATATAGAACAAGCCCTACTCTCCATATACCAATGGGTGGATTACATCTACGAGAATGACCTGATTTACATTTTCTTGTGATTTATAGTTAATAAATTCAAAAATTAACTAGTAACAAAATTTTTAAAAATGATTAGTTGGATAGAATAGGGAGCCTTTTAATCCAATAAAACTGCACATTGCAACTTTCTCTTGGAAGGAATTTTATGTGTAACCTTTGTAACATCATCAGATGACTAAATCTTAAGATGGAAAACAATATACAATTTCTTATGCCAATAAGCAATTATTGAATAAATAAATAAATTATGTTTACCAAGATAAGTATGCTTACATGGTCAAGCAATAAAACATCATCTTCTTCCTCCAAGCGAGAAAAATCTATTGCACGTTGTCCGGTGACGAGTTCAAGAAGCATAATTCCATAACCAAATACATCTGTCCTCTCAGATGATTTGCCAGTGGATAAATACTCAGGTGCTATGTGACCCATAGTTCCCCGAACTTGAGTTGTCACAGATGTCTTCCTCACATCTACCAACTTTGCTAAGC
Organism: Boesenbergia rotunda; assembly: GCA_024364735.1. Lineage (NCBI taxonomy): Eukaryota > Viridiplantae > Streptophyta > Magnoliopsida > Zingiberales > Zingiberaceae > Boesenbergia > Boesenbergia rotunda. The sequence continues at coordinate 315,010 of JAGFNQ010007840.1, read as the reverse complement.
CAAAATCACCTACTACAGCCTCAAAGTCCTCATCGAGTAAGACATTAGCAGCTTTAACATCACGGTGTATTATCTTAGGATTGCAATGTTCATGAAGGTACTCTAATCCACGTGCAGTACCTAGTGCCACTCTTTTTCTTGTTGGCCAATTCAACACTGGCTCCCCAGCTTTGAACTCTGCAACCATTCAACAATACTACCATCAACAACAATTGCAGAACATAATACAGCATGTGGACAATGGTCAGCTAAAATAGTTTATGGGTATTTTTCTTTACAAGGATATTGACATCGCTCGATGAAGCATAGCATGGTAGCCACTCCACAATTAACATATCAGAGTAAAAACATAAATTCATATTTATCACAAGTATAAGATACATAAAAGTATAGATCAAGTACATATCTAATAACAAAATTCTCATTTCAATCTGATTGCTGGAAGGTTATCAACTCCTAAACCTGCAATGATTACCTCCCATCAATCTGATGTGAAGAACTTAATGCAAGAATACAAAGAAACCCCAAGATTAGATGGATGGTTTCTTTGGCTATTTCTTTAGCACGATATTTGTTATGGTCTTTGCTGAGATTTATGAATTAATGAAAGTCAAAAGGTATTATTACAAGCGATTTTGATTTTTTAAAAGACATGGTGATTAAACTGAGATGAAAGGAAGCTGATGTTGGAATCCATAAATTGATAATCAAATAGTCATATTCACGTGCACAACATAATATTCCTTCTCTCTTTTATTAGCTTTGTTGCCATGAGATAGATAAGCAGAGAGTAGATTACTGTGAAAATTGAAAATTACCTCGTAAACGGTATGCAACACTCAAGTTTTGCATAAAAGGATAGACAAGAAGACGTTCCTTTGGTGTTGTACAAAAGCCAATCAATCTCAGAAGATTTTTGTGGACAGCAACACTTATCATCTCAACTTCACGTAAAAATGCAGCTTCCCCACCTGGACTCTCATAATCAGTCAACCGTTTTACGGCAATTTTAGTATTATTTGGAAGAACTCCTTTGTATACTTTTCCAAAACCTCCTTGTCCGAGAACATTCTTTTCACTAAATCCATCTGTTGCAATCTGTAATTCTTGATAAGCAAATCTTTTTAACTGTCCAAAAGCAATTCTGCGATCATCTTCATCTGTATGTCATGCAAGGTAGTCAATCAAGTAATTTTTGCTCATTTATGTACTTAATTTATACTTATCAGTTCTGATTTGCAAGACTTTGCTTAATCCAGTGTATACTATTGTTTCAGCAAGAAAAGATTAGTGCAAAAAATGCAGATTATGCACAAAAAAGAAATATGGCAAAGCTAATGACTAACATGAATAAAAATTACTTGGCAAAAGGTCCTATCAACAACCAGAGAATTAGGTGTAAGAAGGTACTAAACCTGCAACATCAACAAATTCTTCTCGTTGATAACCCTTCCTGTGGCCCTTGCATACAAAAAGTACCGCGCCCATAACAAGCAATAAAGTGACAGCTCCAAAAATTCCAAGCAAAATTCCTACTTTGGAATTTTGGGATTTTCCTACCAAGGCCAAATATTGTTTCTCTCGAACAGTTAGCTACTGCAGATAATGGAACCCTAAGTTCAAAAACAATTATTAAAAATGCTTACCTTGAACAGGCATGGTGGAAGCACAAGGGCGTTGATAATTCATATCGCAGTTCAGATTGTTACCTGTGAAGCTGCCCAATAAAAATAAATCAAAAAATTATATATGGTTGCAAAGCGTAGAGACATTGCTCAAAAGTTTACTCTCAATTATTCATACTTGTATCTAGTTACTTGAAAGAGCTCTCCAGGTATTTGTCCAGAAAGATGATTGAAAGCTAGACGACTGCTAATTCAATTCAATTGTAGAATGTTATGTAAAAGATAATGGCATATGTTAATAAAAATAGGATAAACACTTTAAGATTCAGTTCAAGGAAAGAAAACATTATGATATGCACTTTAAACTTCAGTTCAAGGAAAGAAAACACTATGTATTGCAACTATGCCTTTTCTTTCCAATAGTGCTGAAGCCAATCTCCATGTCTTTTCTTTTCATGTTGCTAAATATACAGCTATTATGCTTCTCATTAATCTACATACTGCTGCTTTGCTTGACTGATCCTTTCATTCATGTACAAACTATTTATGTAAATGCAGTAGGTAGGTAAAAAAAGAGAACACAATTTCTAAGATTCCTGCAGCTACAGTTAGTGTCTAAGTGAGTAGTAAACTTACATGTCATTTAAGGAATCAAGACCTGTGAGGGATTGAGGAATGTTCCCTGTCAGATTATTTTCGCTAAGGATCCTGATTAATGACATTAAAAAGATTAAGGAAAGTCCTGAAATCTACTTAAATGATTTAGATTAGTAAATTTTATTATCCTACTGACAAATTCTGAAGCTTAGAAAGCTTGCCAAGAGAAGCTGGTATTTCTCCACTTAGACGATTATTTTCCAAATCCAAGTTGGTCAAACTAGAGAGGTTGCCAAGCTGTTCTGGTATTCCGCCGGTTATATTGTTACCAGGCAATGACCTACACAATTACATGTCAAATAATCTCAGAATATCTGATTATCAAGTGAAATATTGAATGTGCCATCATCATTAACAACTCTGTAATTCAGAAAGATGTTCAAGTATAGGAAAAGTGCCTATTTAGGGATAAAAGAAGCAATTATTTACCATTTGTAGAAAGAAATAAGGACTCATATCAGTTCTTCATACGTTGACAAGTTCACATCAGTTTCTTATTATACTCACAATTCATCTACACTCCATGTTTTTTTCCTTTGTTGAGGTTGAAAGACTTGAAACCAAGGTTTAAAATCTCGACCAGTGTCGAGGTTTCGGTCCCATACCGGAACAATACGGTTTCGGTATCGTATCGTGCCGTGCCGGTACGGTTTCGGTATATATATATATATATATATATATATTGGTTACAACATAGTTTTTTCAAAATTTTAATAAAAATATATATTAATAATATAAAGTAGAGATTTAGGTATGATAATATTCATGGTTCCAAATCTCAAATTAATTTTGATTCTAAGATAAAAAAAAATTATCAATAATAATTACATAAATTAATCCTAATTTATATATAATAATTATATTAATTATTAACTTATATAATATATTTATAATTTATAAATATTCTAAAGAATATATATTCAATATTTTAGTTTATATATATAGAGAGAGTTTATATTGCATATAAAAATTCAATTTATTTTAAAAATTTATATATTTTTTAATTTATTACTTTACATATAATAATTATATAAATTATTTATTTATTCATTTAATTAATTATTAATTTAAATAATATATATTTAAAATGATAAAAATATCAAAATATTAATTAAATAATAAAACAGTAAATATATAAAATAATAAAAATATTTCAAAATATAAATATGATTTTTTAGATTTTTTTGAATTTTTTTAGAATTTTTAAATAATATTTGAAATATTAAAAATAATTTTCAGAAAATTAATTAATAAATTTTATTTAATTTTAAATATAATTTTAAATATTTACTGTGATAAATATTTTTGTGAGGAAATGTTTTACATTTCCTCACGCGCGCGTGCCCTAGCGGCGGCGAAGCAGGCGGAGGCGGAGGCGGAGGCGGAGGCGGAGGCCGGCAACTCAGGCGCCGTCCGGCGGAGCTTCCGCCGGCGCCGGAGGAGTCCGGCGACTCTTCCGGCAGCGCCGGAGGAGTCTCGCGACGCCCCCAACAGCACGCGCGGCGTTTCTTCCTACTCACGCGCGTTTCTTCCTCCCGGCGTTGGCGTTTTCCCTCCGATTCCCTCTGTTGCCGCCTCCGCCCATCGCCTGCGTCACGAAACGACGATGTCTTCTGTGCCGGTTTCGGATCTCCAGCGGAACGGTACGTTTCGCCCCGTGCCGGACGGCATGGGACGAAACTTTAAACCCTGCTTGAAACTATCCTCAACTCCTGTTAATGGATAGTGTATGCACTTGTGTGAATGTTGGCACACATATAGGTCAGTTAAAGGAGGTCGGTGTATGGTTTCGATACTGTAAAAGGTTGTGTGTGCATATGTAATGCCATGTACACATGATTCTGTAGAGTGAGTTGGCATGTTGACTTCATAGCTAAGAATAGTTTTTGTTGTTGTTATGTTTAACTAATACGAGTTTGAGAAGCTCTCATGTATAGCTGATGTTTTCATACTTCTTAGTCTCCAATGGTAAGCATTCAGTAGTCACCATCCAATCAGTCTTAGAGAAGTCAATCTAGCCATCATCTTTTGCGAACTATTAGTTATATAAATATATATATCCTAATTTGTATTTTACGTAAAATACAAATTACTCCCTAAAATAGAATCCAAATTTATTTTCTAGAATAGACCCCTAACTTTGTATATAAATAGGTCTATTTATTTCCTAGAATAGATCCCTAACTTTGTATATAAATAGACCTTACATCTTGCAACTTTTGTGTATTGAAAATTCTCTTATTGTAAGATGGTATCAGAGCCTTAGGTTTCCACCGCCGCTTCTCCTCTCTTTTTTCCTTTTTTTTCTTTTGACGCTTTGCATGATTTCTTTTCTGCCCTTCGCTTTTGGCGCTTCACCTCTTCGTGTGAAACCATCGCCAGGATTTGCTTCATCGTCGGTCGCCACCTATGTTTGTGCGAAAGGATTGATCTAGGGCTTGGCGCTAAAAGGAAGGATTGAATCTCCTTCAGCCAACAGTTCGCCTCCTATCAATCTCTCATCTGTTATAATTTTCTTTCGGCGTTGATCTAGGACTCTTTATCATTAATGTCCACTGTTACCTTCGTCCTTCATTGAGCATCCTCCCAAGGTTGCCCGATAGTTACTGTTGTTGCCAGAACAAGAAGATTCAGAGTTGTTTCTCGCCGCAAACAGCCCGTGATTGCTTCCTTTATCATCCTCAGCGCAGATACTTCCTGAAGCAGTCTTCTTCTGCTTATCCACTCGATAGCAGAAGGGCGACTTCCTCCTAGAGCTTGGTTCCTGCCCTATTACTGTGTTTTCTCGTGTCCTGCTTCACTATTGTTGGCATATGCACCATAGCTGTGCTATCTTCTATTGAAGTGTTTATGCTTGTCTTGTTGCTGCGTGTTATCTTTCCAACACAAATTTCAGATCTGGTATTGATCTTCTTCCCTTCTCTGTTCGCCTCCTTATTTGCCAAGTAAGTTGCTGTCGTGTTTGGTTTGAATCATCCTTTGGATTCTTCTTTTGTTTCATTTCTATCGCTGAAAATAAGGCTTCCATTATAACGGATATAGTGCCTATAATGTCTATGATCACAGACTATAAGTTAAATGGTTCAAACTATTTGGATTGGAGTAAGACCATTTGTCTTTATCTACGGAGTATCAATAAAGATGATCATTTGACCAATGACCCTCCTTAAGATGATTTGAAGCAGACATGGGCGACTAGTCGCTATTCCAGGCATCCGCGGTTTGATCCCCAGCTACGGCGTATTTGCAGGAATTTTTCCTCCAAATGGGGCACGAACCCTGGGACGCTGGGCTTCTAGACCGCCCACTGCGAGCGCTTCCCGATTTACCCTAGCGGCCGATGGGAAACTTCCGTGTGGCCGGGTCGGTCGCCCAAGGTTGGTTGGAAAAACCTCGTTAATCATTTGAAGCCGACATGGCTTAGAGAGGATGCTCACTTGTTTCTTCATATTCAGAATTGTATTGATAATGAGGTAATTGGTTTAATCAATTACTGTGAATTTGTTAAAAAATTGATGGATTATTTAGAATTTTTATATTTTGGAAAAGGGAATCTCACCTGCATATATGAGGTTTACAAAGCTTTTTACCGTGCGGAAAAACAAGATCAACCTCTGATTAATTATTTAATGGCTTTCAAAAAGACATATGAAGAGCTTAATATGTTGCTGCCCTTTAGCCCTGATGTAAAGGTTCAACAATGCCAATGGGAGCAGATAACTGTCATGAGCTTCCTTGCTGGCTTATCCCCTGACTTCGAGTCTGCTAAATCACAAGTTCTCTCTGGATCTGAGGTCACCTCATTACAAGATGTGTTTAGCCGCATTGTCCGTATAGAAAATACCACCCCTGTTCCACTTAGTGGTGTTTTGATGAGTCGTAATATTAATTATGTGCAAAAAAAAAATCAACTATTCACAGTGGAAACAAAGGAGGCTCGCAAGATTTTAAAACTCGGGCGTCAAATTCTAGTGGTGTTATATGCAACTATTGTCGTAAGTCGATAAAGATGATCATTTAACCGATGACCCTCCTTAAGATGATTTGAATCCAGAGAGAACTGTGATTTAGCGGACTCGAAGTCAGGGGATAAGCCAGCAAGGAAGCTCATGACAGTCATCTGCTCCCATTGCCATTGTTGAACCTTTACATTAGGGCTAAAGGGCAGCAACATATTAAGCTCTTCATATGTCTTTTTGAAAGCCATTAAATAATTAATCAGAGGTTGATCTTGTTTTTCCGCACGGTAAAAAGCTTTGCAAACCTCATATATGCGGGTGAGATTCCCTTTTCCAAAATACAAAAATTCTAGATAATCCATCAATTTTTTAACAAATTCACAGTAATTGATTAAACCAATTACCTCATTATCAATACAATTCTGAATATGAAGAAACAAGCGAGCATCCTCTCTAAGTCATGTCTGCTTCAAATCATCTTAAGGAGGGTCATCGATCAAATGATCATCTTTATTGATACTCCGTAGATAAAGACAAATGGTCTTACTCCAATCCAAATAGTTTGAACCATTTAACTTATAGTCTGTGATCTTAGACATTATAGGCACCACATCCGTTATAATAGATGTGGTGCCTATAATGTCTAAGAAGAATCCAAAGGAAGATTCAAACCAAATACGACAACTTACTTTGCAAATAGGGAGGCGAACAGAGAAGGGAAGAAGAGCAACACTAGATCTGAAGCTTGTGCTGGAAAGACAAAACACAACAACAAGATAAGTATAAACGCTTCAAGAGAAGAGAGCACAGCTATAGTGCATACGCCAACAGCAGTGAAGCAGGACACGAGAAAACATAGCAACAGGGCAGGAACCAAGCTTTAGGAGGAAGTCGCCCTGCTACTATCGAGTGGATAAGCAGAACAAGATTGCTTCAGGAAGTTATCTGCGCTGAGGGTGTTAAAGGAAGCAATCATGAACTGCTTGCGGCGAGAAGCAGCTCTGAATCTTCTTGTTCTAGTAACAGTAGTAATTATTGGGCAGCCTTGGGAGGAGGCACAATAAAGGACGAAGGCAACAGAGGACGTTAATGATAAAGAGCCCTAGATCGGCGCCAAAAGCAAATTGTAACAGATAAAAGAATGCTAAGAGGCGAACTGCAGGTCGAAGGAGGTTCAATCCTTCCTTCTAGCATCAAGCCCTAGATCAATCCCTTCACACGAACAAAGGTGGCGACCGACGATGAAGCAACGAACGACAATGAAGCAAATCCTGGCGATGGGTTAGAACGAAGAGATGAAGCGCCGAAAGAGAAGGGGAGAAAAGAAATCGTGCAAAGCGCCGAAAGAAAAAAAAAAGGAAAAGAGAAAGGAGAAGTGGTGATGGAAACCTAAGGCTCTGATACCATGTTATAATAAGAGAATTCTCAATACACAAAAGTTACAAGATGTAAGGTCTATTTATATACAAAGTTAAGAATCTATTCTAGGAAATAAGTAGGCCTATTTATATACAAATTTAGGAGTCTATTCTAGGAAATAAATTAGGATTCTATTCTAGGAAGTCATTTGTATTTTAGGTAAAATATAAATTAGGATATATATTTATATAGCTAATAATTCTAGAGGTTAGAGATTAGGATTCGTCGATAAGTACGTCCCCTATTCTCTATTGATCTAATCATATGTTTATATGCAATGATCGCAGCTAGGGTTCACCTCTCGATTTATCCCGATGAGGTTACTATTTAAGTCGAATACAACAAAACAAACTAGAATCAATCACAAATCATGCGCGCCATAAACAAAACGAGGATCAAAGTATTATTTCGTCCAACAAAATATCAAGTTACTCCTTAATCCTAGAATTAGAAGACTACTTAGAAATACTGGTCATCGACATTGTAGCTCCTTGTCTTCAAAGTAGCCTCCTCCTCCTCGATCCCCTGCCACAGGATCGCTTGATCCCTAGTGGTTTTTTCGAGAACCCTTGATACGTTCTAGCCCCCCCCCCCCCCCCCCCCCCCCTCCTTTCTAAAGGCTTAGAGTCTTGACAAGGTCTCTAAACAAAAAGTAGGGAAACCCTAACAGAGGCGGTTAACAAAAACCCTAAAACATCAAGGAGACGCAACACACCACAACAGTGTATGACACCACGGCTTGGTCGTGGTGGATGCTACAAATCTAGACACAGTCATGTCAGTCGACATGTTCAGCGCCGGGTCTCCTCGTCAAAGGCACAACTTAGGGCACGGTCATGTCGGGTGACACGGCCAACCTATGTTTGGTGTTGGGCATTCAATCATTGTTAAGAAAACCGGACCGGACCGGCCGGTCGGACCGGGAACCGGCCGGATTTCCGGTCCGGATTAGTGCTGAAAACCGCCATCCTAAAACCCGGCTTTGAACCGGTTTGAACCGGCCGGGAACCGGGTGAACCGGACAACCCGGTTCACCCGGTTTGATTTTAAAAAAAATTAAAAAAAAACAGCGTCGCTCCGCCTTCTCGCCCCGTTTTGCCAACGTCGCCGCGCCTCCGCCAGCGTTGCCAGTCGCCAGCGTCCCCGCATCGCGTCGGCTCCTGAATCGAGGCATCCAAGGTCTCGCGGTCGTCCTTCCTTGCAAGGAGCTTCAGCTCTTGCACCACATGTATGCCCCACCCAGTCTTCAGATCCGGCGAGTACAAGTTACGGATCGCCCCATCCGCCGCTTCCCTAGCTGCTCCGTCCCCCGCTCGGTAATCCTCCATGAAACGCCGCACTCCCCGCTGCCGCAGTTCACGGGCGCAAGGCGCCTTCGGCCCCAGCACTCGCCTCACCGCAGTGAACAAGCAATTCCCATCCGCCTCGACATCTCCGTCGTGTTCTAGACGGAAAGCCACCCCCGGCGCCTCAGCGTCCCGTGGGTGGCTTTCCGTTGCTGCTCCTCCAGCCCCGACACCGCTGCCCACGCCGCGTCGTCGTCGGCCGCGCACGTCAGATCCGTCGCATCCGGCGTCGGGACCGCAATGGGCCCCGACCACTGAAGCTTCGGCTATGGGCTTAAAGTTTCGGCCGAGCCAGCTGAGTCGGATAGGATCTTTCCCATCTAGGGTTTTGATCTCGCTACTCTCGCTCTCCCCCTCTTCCCGGCTTTTTTTTTTTTGCTTTGTCTCTCCTCGATTCGTGCAGTGAGAGGAGGCTACAAAAGAGGGAGAATTCCATATATTTATATAATTATAAATATATATTTTATTATATATATATATATATTTTATTATATATATATATATATATATATATATATATATATATATATATATATATTCCGGTTGAACCCCCGGTTGAACCTCTGAACCTCTGAACCCTTGTCCCGACCGGTTCGATGTCCGGTCCGGTTTTCAGAACCTTGCATTCAATGCTTTGCTCCGATTCTCGTTTTGCGTCCAAAGATGATACACGACTGACAGAGGCCATGAGCGGGTCGTGTATCATGCTGCATCGTGCTACCCTTAGGCTTTTAGTCTTTAATTTATGCTCCAAAGACAAAAACTCCACTTCCTATCAATACAAAGTACAAATCACAGTTATCTGAACTAAAATAACGAAATGAATGCAAATGCTAGAAGTTTATGCAAATATGCTCATGTAATATAGTAAATGTATGCAAAATAGGACCGAAAATATAAGTATGGATTCTACACATCAATTGACAAAATCTAGCCTATGCTTAAAGATAAGACTAAAAGTGCAAGCAACGATGAAGGGGGAGTCTTGAATGAAAGCGGCAATGGAACGATGGCTTTAGACAAAAAGACCACAATGTAGACTTTCCCCTAGTTGATAAGCTTTTTAAAACTATAATTTCTTTGTTAAACTTGTATATGGAAAAAGATAAAAATAGGGTTCTCAAAAATAAATTAAAAGAACTAAAAACACAACTTCTGACCATCATCTTTTGATTAATCTTATCATGCTCAACTTAAGCAACTTGAAAATGAAAACTTGAAGTCACAAGTAGATAATCTATAAACGATTAAAACTCGAAGTCACAAGTAGATAATCTAAAAACAACAATAGAGAAAAGTTCATATAAGACTCTAAGTTTCATGATATGACTATTAGTAACCAAAGAGTAAAATTTAGCCAAACTAGCTAAGGGTATGAATCAAAGAAAAATGAAAAAGCTATTCTTCTATATTTAGTAAGGGACAATCCAAAAAAAAATCAAATGGACCATCTAGACGAAGGCAAAAAGTACCTAGTAAACCAAGTTGGACCCGACTATTGGATTCCCAAGAATAAATTATCACATTTTAGATAGATCAGTGTACTCCAACTAGGTTAATTAATAATTTATTTGTGGTTGGCAAATCACTTACATTTTATCAATGTGTTTCACTTGTATGTGTTTATATATCTTTGATCGTTATGCTATTTATGTCTTATTTATATCATATCTATGTTTTCATTTATCAACTTGTACGATGATATAGAAGACAGAGGAGAGAAAGGACTATCTCGTATCACAAAAAAAAATATAGTAGTCATATAGATGTTAATTAGATGATAGATGAAGCATTGGTCCAGGATATTACTTAAGATACATCAATTTGGGCTTACATCATTTATAAATCATGATACTAATTGGTCATGGGAAACTTGTACATGTAGCTCATATGATGATGATTGGAAATGCCCCTTTAATATTAATTAAAAGAGTTTTTTAAATGTATAGTTTTAAGAAAGCTTGATTATTAGTTTCACAATGCAAACTTATTTTCTATGTTGAAAATTCATGTTTTATATGATCTAAAAAATATAAAGTTACGTAAATGACGTTAATACTCAAACATTGTTTTTTGGGAAAATTGGCGATTGACAAGATGATTTTGTGTGCACTCCCCAACATCAAATTGAGCTTTGCATGCAGTCCCCATACCAAAATATCTTTGCATGCACTCCCTGATGTGATTGACAAGATGATTTTGTGTGTTATTTTTTTTATGCGTATAAAATAGTAAAAATTCAGTATATATTGTAAAGATTTGAGTATAAATTATTTGAGATTGAATACTAATTTAAGAAATTTGAGTATTATTTGAAAATTTTGAGTATACATTGTTTCCGTATATAGTAATATTTTCAATATACATTATAAAAATTTAAGTATAAATTGATTTAGATTGAGTATTATTTGAAAAAATTTGAGTATGTGAGGTTGCATCAAGATCAAGATGGAGGGGTCACCGCATCAAGATCTTCACAAGAGGGGTCACCGAAACTTCATACTCAAATTTCTTAAATTAGTATTCAATCTCAAATAATTTATACTTAAATATTTACAATAGATACTGAATTTTTACTATTTTATACTCATTAAAAGACTAATACACAAAGTCATCTTGTCAATCACATCAGGGAGTACATGTAAAGATATTTTGGGATGGGGTCTGCATGCAAAGTTCAGTTTGATGTTGGGGAGTTTTCACTAATTTTCCTTTGTTTTTTAAGTCTTTTCAACATAGTATTATTTTTTAAAAGTATGAAGTATTTTAGAAAGAAAATAATTTTTATTTCACCATATTATACATCTCTATTTTTTTTATTTTTTAACTTCTTTAGAATTTTTAAAAAAAATTGAAATCAATTTTTGAATATTAAAGAATTCAATTTGACTGACACATTCCATTAATTGGCATTGTGATCAATCACCTAAATGACTATTTTTGGTCAATTATATTTATCTGCAAAGATAGAAAATATAATTTTATTCTAATTTAATCTTGTACCCTTATAAATTTGACAAGAGTTCACCATGACTAAATTGAATATTATATCATTTATAGAATATTATTGGTGCAATAATGACATTTTTAGGGGGAGAATCACAAAAAAAAAGAGGGAAACTTTCGTACCATTATAGGGGAAGTAATTTTAAATTAAGTCAGGATTTGTTCCACTGATAGATGAGCTTGCGATGTTGTTCAATTAGAATAAAGAACATCCCTGACAAATATGGCTTCCATAATTAGTGTTTCAGTCAACTGAAGAAGATTTTAGACTAGGAATTAAACAAAACAATTGTGTGAAGTTTATCTAACCTCGGTTTGAAGGCTATAAATAGAGGAACAAGAGAAGTTCATGAAAACACATTCGGCAACAATTCTACTATTCAAAATACTCTTCTTGTTTATTTTTTAGTCTTTTATACTCTTCTTGAATCCCTACAAGCTTAAGATTGCAATTTTCAAGCTCTTACAACTTTTCAATTTTGTTTGACAAGTTGCTTTATTGTTATCGATCTTGTAAAATAAAAAAAACTTTTGAAGGTTTATTCGATTCTTAAATTTCAAGGAGTGACTTACCTAACAAATCAATAGGTGGTGATGTAGAATTGGAGGTCCAAAGCACATTAAATAAATTTGTTAGCATTAATTTTATTTTGATATACGTTTTGTTGCATGTCTAACTCTCTTATTTAAATAATTGCTTTTTTATTACTATTCACTCCCCACCCCACCCCAAATCACACCACTGATCCTCCAATTCTCACATGTTATCTACGATTGTCTATTTGTTATGATCTTTATATTTGTTTAGTTTCCTACTTGTTACTTTAATTACTTAGTTTCCTACTGGATTACTTTTCTAACATTGTGAGTTCCATGACCATAATTTCATCATCGACCCTTTGTAGGATGTAGGCCACACTTGAATCACACATAAGCCCCTACAAGGTGGCATAGGTAAAACAAACTTCCCTTTCAGTTACATGGAGTGGTTTAGTTCTCATTGAGATGACTCCATATACTAACATGATATGGTGTGATGTTCTTGTTACATATGAAAGTTATTTGGGAGTTAACATAAGATTTCAATCTATTTTTCATTCACAGGCCGATGGACAGATTAAGTTGTCTTTTTTTTATAATTAACTAAAGGAATAATTATGGTCTAACTTATTTTCCAATTTAATTGTTTGTTTTTGTTGAGTTACCCTTATCAGAAATATATCAGAATCCATGTGTTTTTTTTTTCCTTTTAATCAATAAGAATTTCCACTTTGTTTTCTCTATGTAAGAGTTTTCCACTTATTGAGGTTGGTTCCTTTTGTTTGTTTGCCATGTTGCATCACCAAGTAACTAAAATGTTGGTAAAAATTTTACTTACAAAACAGCTAGATACTTGAGTTCTCCAATTCTTGGTGATAGGACTCCATTAAATCCCATTGAAGACAGTGTCCTGAGGCAATGAAATTACAATTATGGAATATGGCTTTCAAAACGCTATTGTCTTCCAATTTACTGTAATTGAATCTTAGAATCCACATAATAATACAAATCATATAACTTTAAGAGGAGAAGAACAACAAATGACTTACACTTGGATGACATTGTTGTCACTGTCACAGATAACAGAATTCCATGTACAAGGATTAACCTGATATTGATTCCAATCAGTAAGCTGATTCGCAGTGGCATTTAACCTCACTCTCATGTCATATAATGTATCACCTGAAAACAGATTATTTACAAATATGTCTTTGCAATCCATACAATAATTCAATGAAAGAACTAAGTAAATAAGGTCACTTAACAGTATGAACCAACTAAATTAACTTTTTATACTTTCCACTAAGAAATAGTCTCCAAATCATCATTTGTCACCAGAAACCAATGCATTCACCAATAAAGATGTACTTAAAAATCAAGCATGAGAAATTAAAAATCTGGAACTTTTCTATAAGGAGTATGTTGATGACATCTACACGTCAAAGAAAGATTCAGAAGTAATAGCAGAGCAAATAGAAAACATCCGAAAAGGAAAAGAACAAAAACTTCAGTTCCTTCAGCTATTCTAGAGCATTCATTAGATTTATAATCACACGGGTATTTGATTATACTTCTAGGCACATGCAAATAAAACATAAATGAAGGGGAAGATCAAGTAGATGAGTGAAGCATGTTGTTCAAAAGTTGTGTGGATGATATGTAAGTACCCCAGGTGAGTTTTGATGTAGTCAACCAAGTCAAGTTAGGTCTTGTTGTGTTTTGATCCCTGTGTCTAAGTGTGCAGGAACTTAGGAGCGCAGAAAGTCGAGCGAAAGACGCAACGGTCGAGAAAGATGACACGGGAAGGGAGCTGACAGGCTCGGTGCATCCGAAGGACACGGAGGTCTACAAAAGAGTACGCCGGTGGAGCGAAAAGGACTCGTGCGACATCCGAGGGATGAGAAGCCGAGGGGAAGCACGCTCAAGGAGAAGGCTGGAAAAGGGTTCGGGTGAGCCCAACTCTGAAAGACCCGAGATCACCCAAGAAGACCCGTCGGAAGACTGGTCAGCAAAGAGCTGACCAAAGTCAACTTGGGCGCCTGTGAATGGGGGTGCCCCTATGCACTCGAACGCCCGTATTCCCGAGCGCCCCAGTCAACACAAGCGCCCGAGAAGTCAAACCTCATCCAGAAGTAGTCGTTTGTGGTCGTTGCGACCAAGGTTGTAAAAATCGCTAGGCGGTAGTCGAGCGGAGGACTACCGCCTAGCGCCTAGGCGGCGCTAGGCGGCACCACGGTGGGGTGCCGCCTAGGCCGACTTTTACAACAATGGTTACGACGAGGATAACCCTGGAGCTACATGTCAGGCGCCCCTATGCACTCGGACGCCCGTGTAGGGTCATGTCAGCAACCGGATAAACTTTACTGAGACTATAAATATACCCCAGAGCTCAGTTACTTTGATGAATTCGATTGTACACGAAATTCTTCCTTAAGTTTCTCTTCTGTTTTATGAGTTCTGAATCTGTAAAGAGGTTTCTCCACCCCAAGGAGTTAATCAGGAGATCGAGCTTCACTTTGTCTTGGATTAGCAACCTTCCCGGTTGCAAACCAAGTAAATTGTCTGTGCCTCTGTTTCTTTCGCTTATTATTTTTATGTTATTGTTTTGTCTTTAAATTAATCTCTATCTTTGTTAGCAAAATAAAAGATCGCTTATATTTTCAGGGGCAATTCACCCCCTCTTGCCAACCACACGATCCCCAAAAAGTGGTATCAGAGCAAGGTTGCTCCAGAACGACTAACCGTTAACTGAAGCACATACAAAATGGTCGGACCAGTTATCTACCCGTCAAAGTTCGAGGGGGAGTTCGCTATGTGGAAGCGAAAAATGCAGGTATTTTTTAAAACAGACTTTGAATTATTATTAACAATGAAAAATGATTTTGAAATTCCCAAAGACGCCGACGATAAAGACAAAAAAGAAAGTCTGTGGACAAAGAAGGAGCAAGCGGATCTTGTGGCAACGGGAAAACAGAGTTTCATCTGCTAACCGTTCTACCAGCGCAAGAAGTCAACCACATTAAAACCTACAAGTCAGCAAAGAAAATTTGGGAAAAGTTCCTGGAGCTTCACGAAGGTACCTCTGAAACAAAGATGGCAAAACGAGATGTGCTCTGCAACCAACTCAGCAACATCCGAATGGAGAAGGAGAATCAGTTGCCCAGCTGCACGCCAAAATCAAAGAGTTGATCACAGGACTTAAGAACGTCGAAGAAACAGTAACAAGTCGCGACGCACAAAGGTTTGCCTTAACGCCTTTCCGAGGACCCCGGACTGGACTTCAGTAACAGATGCATACTACATCTCTATGGATCTTGAGGTAAGTACCTTAGAGCAATTATTTTCGACATTAGAAATTCACAATTCCCGATGCACAGGAAAAAGTAAGATGGACAATATCGCCCTAAGCACGAGGAAGATCCAGCACGAGGAGGAATCTTCAGAAGATGAAGAAGACACGGCATATATGGTAAGGAAATTATCTAAGTATTTCAAAGCTAAAAAGTTTAATAAAGTGCAGGGTAAAAAGCAAAGGAAGATTCGTTGCTACAATTATGAGGAAGAAGGGCACATCAAGGAGAACTGCCCAAGGTTAAAGATAAACAAATCCAACAAGGCCAAACACAAGAACCTGAAGGCCACGTGGGACGAATACTCATCGGATGAGTTCGATTTCAAGGAACACGCCGGACTAGCACTAATGGTCACCCACCAAAAAGAAGAAAGCATCAATAAAAAGGGAGTTGCATCAAAAGATAGCAGCAACGAAGGGAGAGCATCAGATTTCGAAAAGGATATGGTAAGTGAGGTATGTTTTCTACTTCTTGATCAACTTTATTCAAGTCTTAAAGTAATGATGAAGTCTATATGTAAATTGGAAAATAAAAATTTAGACTTAAAAAAATTACTAGCTTCTACATGCCCGCTTGAAATGTATGATAAATTAAAATTAAAAAATGAGAATTTGAAGGCTCAAGTAGAAAAATTGAAAAATAATCATGTATGTTCAAAATGATTTCAAAATTCAAAAGTTAGATATCTTGGAGGACTAAATGTATTTACGGTATCACAAGGGTCAAATTATAAGAATTCTTAAAGATATATTCCAACTAAAATTTTAATTAACCCTATTGGTAAGAATTTATTTTGGATCCCAAAATTTGTACTAAATTGTTAGATTTTATTTAATACTTGATTGTCAATAATTAATGTTCTTTTTGTGTTAATTAATGCTTTATTTGCCATCAAATTGAAATTTTTGTTTGAATACGTAATTGTTGCAAAAAATTAAGTTTTATATGTTTTGTTGATAGAGTTCACTGATCTATCATTAAAAATTTTCTCAAAATTTTTTTTCTGTTACATAATTTTTTTTTTATTTTCATTCGAAAATCGATTTTTAAATTCTAAAAATACTTAATAATTAACTTTAGTCAAATCTTATTTTTTACGATCTATATATTATCTTTTGAACATTGAGAAAAATTTTCAAATTCATTGCAAGTCAAAATCCAATTTTAAAATTATTTTTTCAAAAATTATCAACTCTGAATTCAAAATTATTCACTTAAAGTTAGAAAATTTATTTTACTTTGAAAATTTTTACAGAGAAGAATCTGCTAAATTTCTAACTTAAATAAAAATTTGAATAATTTTTTACTGAGAATAAAATTTTTATAAATCTTTCATCGATAATAGGACTTTTAATTTTAAAAAATTATTTATGACCCATTTTTGAAAAACTATATTTTTAGAAGACTATGTATACCTGTGACATGTTATCAAAAATTTTCGAATTTTTTTCGGGTGTTTAAGTAATTTTCTATGAATTTTTGTTTTGTTAAAAAAATTACATTTGCTTTTAAAAATCACTAATGTTTGTCTCTGGTCAAAATCCACTTCAAGTTTTTTTTCAAAACTTGTTCAAATTTTTGTAAATATCTAGTTTAAAACATTTTTCTTATTAAAGTTGATTGTACCCTTAACGTGTTTTTTTTTATGTGATCAAAGGGGGAGAAAATAGGATTATGTTAAGAGGGAGGCTTAATTTCTAAATTTTTTATTTTTGAATCCGACTGTCAAATATTAGTTTCTGTTATTTTATATGTTGTTAACACTAACTTAACTCGGGTAGATGCACATCAAAAAGGAGAAGATTGTAAGTACCTCAGGTGAGTTTTAATGTGGTCAACCGAGTCAAGTTAGGTCCTATTGTGTTTTGATCCCTGTGTCTAAGTGTGCAGGAGCTTAGGAGCGCAGGAAGTCGAGCGGCAGACGCAACAATCGAGAAGGACGGCACAGTAAGGGAGCCGACAAGCTCGGTGCATCCAAGGGACGCTGAGGTCTGGGAAGAGTACGCCGGTGGAGCGAGAAGGACGTGCACGACGTCCGAGGGACGAGAAGCCGTGGGGAAGCACGCTCGAGGAGAACGTCGAAGGAGGGTTCGAATGAGTCCAACTCTGGAAGGTCCGAGATCAACCAAGAAGACCCACCGAAAGACTGGTCAGCAAAGAGTTGACTAAAGTTAACTTAGGCGCCCGTGAATGGACGCGCCCCTATGCACTCGGACACCCTTTTTCCCAGGCATCCCAGTCAACACAGGCACCCGAGAAGTCAAGCTTCATCCAGAACTAGTCGTTCGCGGTCGTTGCAACGAGAATAACCCTGGAACCACATGTTAAGCGCCCCTATGCACTCGAGCACCCATGTAAGGCCACGTCAGCAACCGGATAAACTTCACTAGAGCTATAAATAGGCCCTAGAGCTCAGTTACTTTGATGATTCGATTGTACACGAAATTCTTCCTTAAGTTTCTCTTCTGTTTTCTGAATTCTGAATATGAAAATAGGCTTCTCCACCCCAAGGAATTAATCAGGAGATCAAGCTTCACTTTGCTTAGATTAGCAACCTTCCTGGTTGTAAACCAAGTAAATTGTTTGTGCCTCTGTTTCTTTTGCTTACTATTTTTATGTTGTTGTTTTGTCTTTAAATTAATCTCTATCTTTGTTAGCAAAACAAAAGATCGTTTTCATTTTTCAGGGGTAATTTACCCCCTTCTTGCCGACCGCATAACCCCCAACATGATAGTCTCATATTGATTAAATACACAACACATATAAGTATTAAAATACTAAAAACTATATAGATAAATAATAATATATATACAATTTGTATGTGGTTCGCATACAATTGCTTTATTTTTTAGGGTAGTGCGACGAAAACACCCCAACAGTTATGGTATTTCCAAATGTTTTTGACGGTTGAAGGAGCTATAAAAAAACACAAGAGGCCACCAAAAACGAGGAGAAGGGTTTTCCTCGTGATAGGGAACCATAGGTGCACCATCCAAGGATCTGTCACCTTAGAAGTTTGGGGATCCTGTGGGATCGGTGGCGTCGATAGAGGGGGGGTGAATATCGACTTACGCTTTTTCCGGAACTATGTCGATCGTTCGTTCGCTTAATATCAGAGTTGTTAGTAGCACAGCGGAATAATAAAGGAAAAACACAACACAGTAAACATGTAGGATTTACTTAGTTCTCAACCCCTCAGGGTCAGTACGTCCAAGGCCTAATCACGGGAAGCGTCCGTCCACTAGTGGTCTCCTTTCCGGAAGTTTTCCGGAGGCGGAGAAACCCGTCTTATAGTTTAAATACAAGCACAAATAAAGAGAATAATTACAACTTGTAAACAAAAGCAAACCAACAAGAATTGACGACCCCAACCAATCTGGAACTCCGAAGCATCGCGCACTTCCTCCTTGAGCCTCCTTGGTCGTAGAACTTCGCTGTAGCACTTTAGCTTTGATGTGAATGAGTAGTAGGATGAAGAGATTGATGCTCTGAACTGAGGAGGCGAAAACCCCTTATATAGTAAGCATTCGGGCGCCCGAGAGTCTATAGGGGCGCCCTCCGCGTCACCAACTCTGATCCACACCAGTGCACGCATCATAGGGATAAGACCAGGCTCTCAGGCGCCTAGGATGATGGGGGTGCCTGAGTGTTGGGCACCCAACTCTTGGGCGCCCGGTCACTCGAGCACCCGGGAGCCTCTCGAGCGCCCGACTTCTTCCGGGCGCCTAGGAATGGTCCCAAGCTGCAGTTTGCTTTCCACTTTGCTTTTGCTCTTCTTTCTTGCGTCCAGCTTCAATTTCTTGCAAGACAAGCAAGCACACAAAACAAGTAAACATCTTAGCCCAACTTATGTAAGTCCACCTGACTTACTAGGCTTTGCTTGGAGTCAACTTTCCAAGACTTTACTATCTAAGATTAACTCCTTAGGGTTTACCAATGCCTAGCCTCACTCACTAAGACTTTACCTTGCCTGGCTTCAGTCACCAGGACTTTTACCCAGCTTCACTCACTAGGATTTCGTGCCCAACCTGCGGTCAGATCTTCGTGCCCAACTTCACTCACCAGGACTTCGTCCACCTAGCTTCACTCACTAGGACCCAACTTCACTCACCAGGATTTTGTGCCCGATCCTCGACCAGGACATCATGCCCGATCCTCGACCAGGACATCGTGCCCAATTCCTCGAACCAGGGCTTCAGTGCCCAACCCTCGGCCAGGTCTTCGTGCCCAATTCCCCGAACCAGGACTTCGTGCCCAGCTTCACTCACCAGGTCTTCGGTGTCTTGGCAAGGACTTCTTTGTTAGTTATCTTAATCCTGACTAAACTTCTCTCTGTCAAACATCAAGTTCTGTTTGGCTTAGTCCTTGGTCCAACTGACCAACCCTGGGTTCTCTGCTAAACATCAGATCCTGTTTGGCTAACCCTTGTTCTAACTGATCAAACCTTAGTATATTGTCAAACATATCAGATCTAGGTTTGATCACTCTGCGAAACATCAAGTCCTGTTTGGCTAACCCTTGGTCAAACTGACCAACCCTGGGTGCTAATCACTCTGCCAAGTCCTGTTTGGCTAACCCTTTGGTCAAACTGATCAACCCTGGGTTTATCCTACCAAACATTAACCCTTGGTTAGATTGACCAGACCTTGGTATATTGTCAAATATCAAAACACTAGAGGTTGATTGTTCATGTTTGATGTTATTTGCACCAACAGATCCTTCTGAAGACACCAGCATCAATTCGACTAAGCTTTCTCTTTCCTCTTCTCTCTGTTTGGAGTCGTAGAATGATTAATTCTATGTTTTTCGGTTGTAATTCCATCTCTATGGGGTAGTTTTCTATATTCAAGGACAAGTGAATAGCCCGATGTAATGTTGACATGCTTTTTATAAATCTACTTATCTTTTCTCTACTACATGATATGTTTGTTTTATGATCCGACTTTATTACGCATACACAATTATGACACTAACTGTGCACTTTCGTTTCTCACGAGACACAGGAAAGGACCGAAAGGTGAATCCAAATCTTCGACCCATAAAGAACCGAGACATAAAGAGTTGGTCACAAAAGTAGTCTAAAACCTCATGAGAGCACCATTGGCTATTACAGAGCTTAATAGATTTGCCCCAACTAGGTGTCACGAAATAGGTGACACCTAGAGGATCGTGGGGCATCATGACAGGAGCCTCCCTAAGAAGGCAGTCTCTTTAGTAAGATCACCTTGAAAGTAGGTATCGAGTTTATAATTCCAAAAATCTATATCGGTATCTCGAATATACCACCTCTATGTGAATAAACCTAGAGGTAGGAAAGTAAATAGAACTTTGAGTTTTAACAATCATCGTGGCTAAACCGAAATCCTAGAATCATTCCTCCAATTAAAATTTCTTTCTCGTCTTCTTGCGTGTGTTGTCGACTCAATTTCATTCTTTCAAACTCTTGCAAATTTCAATGTTCTAGATAATCTGTTTTGCAAATTCAATTGGTACTCATTTTACAGTCTTGTATGATTGATATTTTTATTATTTGATGGCAGTCGTGCACTTACAATTTTCGCCCATCAAGTTTTAACGCCCCCGCCGGGGACTGTGCAAGATCGATATTGATTGGGGCGCGATTTGGTTAATCTATATTTCTTTCCTTCTTATAATTCTTCACTTTCTTTCTTTTTTTCTTTACTATTTCATCTCTTTCCATTTTTGACTTTTCTAAGTGTTTCCTTATATGCACAGATCTAACACATTAGGAAATCTTCTTCCCGCCGATTCTGAGATGGACAGGACTTTTCATAGGAGACGAAACTTACAAAGGCAGAATCAGAGCGTTGACAATGGCCAATAACTAGAACAAGCCAGTGAAGGCCCCACGCACTAGCCTCAGCATCCGGACTAGTAGCCCCTGTGATTTACCTCCTCCGTGTTGACCCTGGAATGGGTTGGCTGGGCTGGGGGCGAGCGAATCGCCTTTGCCACCTAGAATAAGCCAGTGAAGGACTATGCCGCTCCTAGCTCTAGAGGCCTAAGGTCTAGCATCACGAAGCCCTCAATAGAGGCCAACAATTTCGAGTTGAAGCCCGCTGTGAACCACATGGTCCAATAGAACCAATTCGGAGGAGCGCCTATCAAAGATCTGAATCTGTACTTAGAGGTATTCTTAGATATATGTGCTACTATAAAATATAATAATGCTACTGCAGATGGTATTAGTTGCTCTTATTCCCCTTCTCGCTGAGGATAAAGCAAAGGCGTGCCTCCATTCACTTCCACTGGATAGCATCTTCAGTTGGGACCAATGCGAACAGTGGTTTCAATAAGTTTTTATCTCCGAGAAAGACAGCCCGCCTGAGAAATCTCATTAGAACTTCATGCAGAAAGACGGAGAGTCCTCGTTGAGGCATAGGAGAGATTTAAAGGATTACTACAACAGTGTCCTCATCATGGACTAGAAAAGTGGCTCATCATCCATACCTTCTACGATGAATTTCCTATGCAACAAGGGTATCCCTAAACTCCGCAGCTCGTGGAGCACTGATAAACAAGAGATTGGACGAGGCTGAGGAAATTATAGAGAGTGTGGCACTCAACCACCATCAAACATCAGAACAAGGTAATCCCACGAAAGCTGCCAGTAAGTATGATGTTAACACTTTTGATCTACTTGCAGCGAAGATGGATGCTCTCACGAAAGGGTTTGATTCATTTAACATAACTTATGTAAGTCTTACTAATGCACCTTGCGAGACTTGTGGTCGAACAGGGTATGCAGCGAATAATTGTCAACTTGGTACTATCTCTACACAATTAGCCCAACTTGAACAAGTGGACGCCATCAACAACTTGAACCAACGGTAGAACAAATTCCTACTCAAGGACATACAACCCCTGTTAGAGGAACTATCCAAATTTCTCCTATAGGAACAATCAAGAGCAAGGAGGGCAAAATTGCTTTCGGCAATCAACGGGAGTTCAACAATCACCTACGATGTCTAGAATGGAGAACATGATTGAAGGCTTCGTCACTTCACAAGCTCGGATGAGTGAGGATCTCAAGCAACTTAAAGGTAACAATCTTGTAAATCATAATAAAATGCTTAAAACTCAGATTGTGCAGATCGCTAGCTCATCATTGAGGACTCCAAGGAAATTTCCAAGACAACCTAAGACAAATCTCGTTGAATATTGCAATATCGTTGTCTTGAGGAGTGGTAAAACTTTAGATGAATCACATGTGCCCCAGATGGACAAGGAAGGTGACCTAGTCAACAAGAATAGAGCTACTCGAATCAAATAGCTTTTGACGATGATAACACACATGAAGAATCCAAAAAGAAGAATGACGAACAATGACGAACCAAGCTCTGTGCCTTTCCCTCATAGATTAGTTAAGGCCAAGAAAGACGAGGAGTTCAGCGAATTTCTGGAGATAGATCAAGTTCCTCTGAATGAACGTACCACTACTTGATGATCTACATCATATGCCGAAGTTTATAAAGTTCATGAAGGACATCTTGGTATCCTTAAATGTCTCAATTACAAGTAACTCATCATCTCCCAACTTAATAATTATCTCATTATGTCAACTATTTTTTAAACTTAAATTCCATATATTCTATTTTTACTCTAAAAGTATTAACTTCTAATGTCTCCGTCAAGATTTAAGCTTCGCATTTTCTTGTTCACATACCTAGTATTTGGTCACCTGACCCAACTGCTTGGTATCTGGTCACCTAACCTACCAAGACTTCTATCCTTTGACAAATTATCTACACATGCACACTTGACACATGCATCGGATTCACAAATAATCTAACTTTAAACTTACCATTCAACAAAATATAGGTTCATTGTGGTACTCCTTACACCAACGTATATAGCTTTTAGATCCCATTTATTACATTGTCACCAAGTGGAGAACCTCCTAGTGAGTGAGAATTACACCCCTCGGTGTGACAATTTTTGAAGTCAAAAGTCATGGTTAGTATTTGTTAGTATATTGTCGGACTTTAAAAAAGTGTAAGTTAATAAAGGTACTAAGATTTAATTATTAAAGGACTCATTCAAAATGTCATTAGAAGACTCTTATAAGTTGTCTTTAGACAATTTTTCAAGAGTTGACTTATCAAAAAGTATTTGAAAACAATTTCTACATTTTAGCTAATTATAAAAGAATTTAGAACTTCAAGTGATGGCTTCAATAATTGACTTAGAGTAAGGTTTTTTTGTTTTTCAATAAAACTTTAGTAATTATCAAAATTTAGTGAGACATTATTTTAATTTCATGTCAATGTATAATGGGTTCTTGTCAATCTTAGTCTCTAAAGCTCATTCGACATTGTTTATAATTTTTAGTGGGTTCAATGAGTGTGAATTTAGTAAATTATACGCATTCAATGTAGGTTAAATTTTGTTGGTCAAAATAATTTCAATGTCATTACACCAATTAAGAAATATGTTAGAGTTCATAGTTACATCAAATATATGGGCATTCGTGCTAACTCGTAGGTCACAGCAATTATTATTTTTTCAAAATAATTAAGATTCTTCTTTAGACATGGGATGACATAATTGTAATTTGTATGCATATTTTTCCAAAATTTAGAAATCTATGAAGAATGACCATTGTAATTATTGAGTTTGTCATTCACATATATCTCACGTTCTTAAAATCTAAATGTCGCATATATCTAGCAGTAGTTATCATGTTTCCTCCCTTCATGTCCATCTAAATGTTGACAAGTAATGACAATTATAAAATAATGCAACTAATATTATGCATGAGAAACATCATAGATAATAAGAAAAGTAATTGAAAATAAGGATGTTAATAATAAATTTTTTATGAATGGTAATTACTAAACAAAAAATATTTTTTTTGATAGAGGATAAATAAATTAAATTAGAACATTTTTATGGATGATGATAAAACTAAATATGAAATATTTTCTTTATTTTTATGAATAATATATGTGTATAAAATTGTAAAAAAAAAATTAATTAAATGCGAGCAGTTTAAAATTACCAACTAAATAAACAAAAGTCGAATTTCAAGAAGAAGAAATGTATTTATACCAACATGATGCAACCTTCATTGGTGTTGAAGTTGTGTAGAGGGGATTATTAGGGTGTGTTGAACAATAATAGCGGATGGAAGTACAAAAGAGATAGGGATCAATGGTGGAGAGAGAAATAAAATGGATGGTGGTAAAGAAAAACAATAATGAGAAGATTGATGGAAAAATATTAAATTCCGAATTAGAAATTCAGATCTCATATCAATTAACGTAGCACACAGAAAAACAAATAAATAAAAATAAATAAACCTCACCCAAAGGAAAATTACCAATTCTCACCTAGAGAAAAAGAAATTAAAATTTTTATTATAACAAAACTTCAACAATAAATGGGATCCTAAAACTTTTTTATAATTGATAGCATAACTTATTTGGACTCTTCTAATAAAAACTCTAATTATCTCAAGAAAAACTATAATGAAGTGTTCAACCTTTTTAAAAGGTCTCCACTTATTTCTAAAATATTAAGATTAAATGAACTCTTATTAAAAGTTCTAAAAAATTATAAAAAAATAACGACTTAGATAACTTTTAACAATTTTAATAGAATTAAAAATTTGACTTCATTAACTAAGGTATATTGTTGTGGATATCTACATATTGTTAAGTCAAAGGGCATTGAAACTTTTAGACAACTAATCTGAAAGGTCAAAAAAATTGTTTAACTCTAATAATGTCTAAGACCATTTTAAAATTCATATGCATACTTAAAGGATACAGATTTAGATTTTTACTCATTTATGAAGCTCTAACATTTATGAGTTGTATGTAACACATATACTAGAAGATAGTCAGATCGATACATGTTTATAACATTAAGTGGAAGTACCTTGATGATCAGATTCAACTCTGGACTGCAAAAACATAAATATACAGAATAGATAAACCACCACCATAATTCTTGACAACATCTTGCCCCTTGTTCATTTAATCAAGTAGCTATCAGATATAGAAGTCCTATAAAAAGCAGTTCAGTTACAAGATATAGAAAATACAAGTAATAAAAAAGGCAATCGATAAACTCACGGCCATATAAAAAACAATGTCATTTCAAAACTCATTAACATAATAGATGCATGATAGCATGCTTAGTTTGCTAAAATGTGATTATCTTGCACCAAACATTTTGTTTCACAGGGGCAGGTCATCCTTGGTATCTATTAAGCACATAATTATTCAAAAAGACAAGTCTATTTGCAGTACGAATGGACCCACAATTTGAGAGAAATTTGGACGTCGTCTTCTTTGAACCTTTTGTCTTTCTCTATGTTGTCATGTGATTTTTCACCTAACATGATCATTAACTATATTATCATCTTGCTGAAGTTTTCAAAAGCAGTTTTCCGATTTTTTCAATCAGAATTATTCGAACTGACCAGAGTCAAACACTTGTGTGACGATCCATATGCCAAATAATAGCTAAAGCAGTGGGTTTTCTACCATAGAAAAATCCTACTTTTCCGGTCCAACTTAATTCAGCGTAAGCAGATGAAATAAAGGAGAAATTGCAAGGGAAAGGTATTCTCCACAGTGCTTTCGACCGAAAACCATGTAGAAGAAAATTGAATTTTTTTTTTTTATTTCGAGTAGAGAAATGCTCCCAAAAGAAAGAGCGGGAAGGCGATCAGGAAGCTGCCCTTGAAAACACGAAAAATCTTGTGAAAACTGATTAGGAAAAATCAAAAAGGACAATAAAGACGGTTTGTACAGAATTCACATCCGAAATGAGGATTCTCATAGGGGAAAAAAAAGAATTAAGCAAAAGACAAAAAGGAAAATGGACGACGATGCAGAACAAAAGGCAGACCTTGGCAAAGCGATGCGATGCTCTCGCCACTGGAGCCGGCGCTAATCATCCTGGGGTTTAGATATAAAGAGAGAGTGAGAAATCGAAAGAGAGAAAAAGACCAGCTTCAAAGTTGAGGGGGCGTTTGGTTTGGGGTAATAGGGACTAGGGAATGGGAATGGATGGTAATCATTCCCATTAACACTGTTTGGTAAGTGTCAATGGGAATGAAAATAAGGAATCATTCCCTCATTTTCATTCCCTACTCCCCCCTCATCAATCAAATTCCTCAATCATTCCTTCCTTTTCATATATCCAAAACACTCCTTTTTTATTTTTTATATTTCATTTTACTATTTCATTTTATATTATCTCATTTTACTTTCTCTCTCTACATTTTAAAATTTCTCTCTACGTATTTATTCTTTTCTCTCTCTATATTTTCTATTATTTTCTCTCTCTACCTTTCTGATCTCATTTTCTCTTTATTTATTTTCAATATTACTTTCTCTCTCTACCTCTCATATTATAATTTATCTATCTTAATTTTTCACTTTTTTTATATTTTCTATATCACTTTTTCTCTCTATTTTCTATATCACTTTCTCTCTCTACATTCTCTATATCACTTTCTCTCTCTATCTTTCTCATCTCATTCTCTCTCTATATATTTTGTTAATCACTTTCTCTCTCTACCTCTCTTATCATATTTATTTATCATTATTTATCAATTTTTTTGTATATTTCATATATCACTTTCTCTCTCTATATTTTCTATATCACTTTCTCTCTCTACCTTCTCATCTCACTTTCTCTCTATATAATTTCAATATCACTTTCTCTCTCTACCCCTTTTATTATAATTTATCTATCTTTATTTTTTACTTTTTCTCTATATTTTCTATATTACTTTCTCTCTCTACATTTTCTATATCACTCTCTCTCATCTCATTTTCTCTCTATATATATTTTCTATATCACTTTTTCTCTATATTTTCTATATCACTTTCTCTCTCAATATTTGCTATATCACTTTCTCTCTCTATCTTTCTCATTTCATTCTCTCTCTGTATATTTTGTTAATCACTTTCTCTCTCTACCTCTCTTATCATAATTTATTTATCATTATTTATAATTTTTTATGTATATTTCATATATTACTTTCTCTCTCTACATTTTCTATATCTCTTTCTCTCTCTACCCTCTCATCTCGTTTTCTCTCTATATAATTTCAATATCACTTTCTCTCTCTACCCCCTCTTATTATAATTTATTTATTTTTATTTTTTACTTTTTCTCTATATTTTCTATATTACTTTCTCTCTCTACATTTTTATGGATTCCCATTACTAAAGTTAAACTGAACCAAACATCATCAATGACAATAATTTTCATTCCAGGATTTGAACCAAACACTACCAATGGAATCATGATTCTCATTCCCATTGACCCCTCAATGAATCCCATTACCATTCCGATTAATAAATTTGAACCAAACGCCCCCTGAATATCTCAACGTAAACAGTCAACATTCGGTCCTTCACCACACCTACATTGATTCGAGGTGCGACTCAACCGCTTTCCTTTGCGCGAGACCAGACAGGGAATACGGCTGTCATTAATAACTCAATTCTCACCCAGAACCCGTTCTGTAAAGTGGGTTCCGTATTTTCCCAGCCACGACAAATTTTAAAATGGGGAACAACTGTTTTGTTTAATAATAATTTATTTTATTTATTTATTTATTTATTTAAGTATCAAATTTCATAGCAAAAAGCGATTCGGTCCTCAAATCTCCAATGCCTCCGTCAATCTATTCATGAAAATTTACTAATCCGGAGACTATAACTAATACGTGGAGAAAATGAACATATTAATTATTTTTATCCTTAAATCTTAAAATGACAACATTTATATTTTAATCATCAATTTATCTAGTAAAAATATCAAATTTCCTCTAAAAATGGTAAAAAAAGATGATTCACTCATCCACCCACCCACCCACCCCTGGCAATCAGTCCCAAAGTTAATAATATGAAGGAAGTAAATTACGATGACTACTAATCCGGATCTCATAAGTCATAACTAATACATAGGAGGGGCAGACATACTGACTTTATTTGGTTTTGATCTACAAATTTAAGGATGATAATATTTACGTATTAATTATCAGTAAGAACAAATTTCATCCGATGGTAAAAGGTGTTTCGCTCGCCTCAACATCCCGCCAATCCATCTCAGGATCAACACGGAGAAGGTAAATCATGAGAATACTAGTCTGGATGTTGTGGCTAGTACATGGAGAGGTCGGGCACATTAACTTTCTAAAATTTTGACTCCCAGACTTCAAAATGACAATATTCACGTATTAATCATCCGTCTATCCCATAGGGATAGACAAATCATCCGATTAATTTAAGTAGGTGGCCCTCCTATTTTGCTGATGGAATATATGCTTATCGGCGTCGTCCGGGTAAGTTGCCGGGAGGATGCAAACTGATATAATTTCGTCGAGGCTAGTGTTGGACACTAGTTCCATAAAACGATACTGCTCCGCTACAGGTGCTCAGGGATAACAGCAATTCGTTTTCCAAAACACAACGACGAAGTCTCGAAATAGCAACATTATAACTTTCGAGACTAATGAACATTCTTGTAGATTTTTCGGACCCTAGATGCATACGATGGGATGAATGCAAATGACTTTGATTATTGAATAAATGAATTAATCCATCATCTAGAAGACTCAATTTATAGAAGGGAAGAGGTGAGGTACCTTTTGGTGAATGAGTGTGACCTTTGATTTAGGATTAATCTAGATCGTTCGATCAACCCTTCAGATAGCCCTTTGATCTCATCCATCAAATTTGAATAGTTATAACCTTTCATATCTCCCTTTGATCTCAGTCGCTAGATTTAATTCGACGCTTCAGATCAAGTCTCTCTTCACCAACGCTTAATGCTCCGATGCGTAAGTGTGAAGTGCAAAGTGTGCCAACAGGCGCTCACCTGTGAGAAAAGATCACCTATATTTTTTTTAATTTCATTAACACAAAAACACATATAAGGAAGTAAATCCCATCGAAAATTTTAAATGTGGGACTAATCCCGATCTATTTCTTTTTATGTAAATTTTGGACTAATTTGAAATAATTAATTTCTCATTAATTCGTAATCGATTTTGAGTAAATTAATAGTCTAAATTTATTTATGCGAAACATAAATTTTATTTTTGAAATCAATTCTGACTTTTATTTTATCGATTGTTGACACTTTAATTTTTTTTTTACAAAATTATATTTAATCTTAATTATCAAATACCCAACAATATATTCGGAATGCTAATGTATCGGTAGTCGATTTTTGTAATCTTCGACGTCCTTGTTGTGTCGGGATCGAACTTTCAGGGGTAAGGTGGTAATTTACTTTATTGTTTAAACTAGCTCAAATGTCTTCGTCACTTTCGTAAATGTCACTCGATGATGATTCAACGCGAATGTTGGATGGTCAAAGTGTGGTCCAATGGTGGTTCAGTTTTTTTATAAAGCGTCTATCCAATTTGAACTTATCCAAATAATAAAAAATTGCAAAACAACATATCCAAATTTAGTAGGTCAACCTTCGCCTTCGTAGGATTGTAAATTTTCTTATCTTATCACGAACCCACTGAATTTAACCCATAAGATCAAGTGACCATTAAATCACACTTTAAAATCAACAGTTTGAAATTAATTAGCATTCACAATTCAAATCCATCCGTTATATTTGGTGCATGGTCCGCCGATGGTTTAAAATTATTATTTTTAATTTTTTAAATAATAAAATTATATAAATTTTGAAAAATAAAAAAGATTTAGCTTATTTCACTTCTCTACATATCTCATTAGGATAAATGAGAATTAAAGTCGATATAGCTCGCTACAAATTGCATTGCTTGTTTTGTTATAACTCTAGTCTGATCATCAGGTAGATCGTTTGAGATTCTAAAGAGTCAAGAAGTAGATCGTCTTTATCCAAGATATTACCTTTGGATCTAAATATTTGTTTTATAGCAACATTAACATTAGACAAACAAAAATCTCCTTTGTTATTGATATAGTTGGTATCTAGTTGGCTCCATGTCAACGGATGCACCCACGTGGCCCACCCCAAGATGTCTAGTTAGTTTGAGTTGGTCTCATCTCCCGACCTTTCGACCTCCGAACTTCCCAGCCTACCGAGCAAAGATGACCTCTTGGCTTGCCACGCAAAGCTGACCTGTCGAGTAAACCTGACCTCCCAACTTGGTCTAAGAGGGTTGATCTCCTGGCATACGAAGAGACACACCAGTGACCATAATGCGCAAAGGGACATGGCAATTACAATGAAACATTTTTGTGAAGGTATGTTTCTTGGCTTCTCTTCATGAAATGTGTCCCTTGGGCTTCTCTGATCCCTATATAAGGCAAGGGGAAAGAGGACTCTAATAAAAAATAAAGGTTATCACCAAGTTTTAGTCCGTTTTACTCTTTTTTTTTCTATATATATATATATAGAGAGAGAGAGAGAGAGAGATTTATAGGTATAAAAAAATCTAGCGAAAATAATAGATCTCATGAGCGATCCATACAAAAGAAAACTCATACAAAATTAGATATACAACTTCCTATGTTATAGGTATACCTTTGACGCGTGCCCTTGGCTTATCCCACTCGTCCAAGGTACACCGGTTCTCTTGCACGTTCAAGTGTTCGTGCCTCTATGCGCATCCACACAAACACAATCTCTCAAGCTTTGGAGAAAAACGCTTTTGTGGTGCTAGCCACAAGAGGAGATTCACAAAGTAAGAAGGAGAGGAGGAGAAGGGGTTTCGACCAAAGGGAAGGAGGAGAAGAAAAATGACAAGAACATCATCAAAATAATAAGAAAAACTCTTTTATACTCATTCTATGAATATGAAGAGTTTTTATCCCTTTAGCTTTCCTCCATTAAAGCGAATAAAATAATTAGAGCACATGGTTCTCATGTGGCTCTTCAACTTCTCTTCATCCAATGAAGAGAAACTTTTCATCTTTCTTTATTATTAATTCATTAAACATTTTAATGAATTAATATCTCATTCAAATATGGATGAGTCTAATCTAAATGAGTCTAACTCAAATTAGAACTCAATCCTATAATTTAATTGGATTCACTTGAGTCTAACTCAATTAATCTAATTCGGATCAAATCAATTAATCTCCGATGAATCGTGACCTTGGTGTGTGATCCAATAGGTTCTCGTAACGTTTGCAATGTGTCTAAACCGCTTTAGACACATAAGCAATGAGCGACATCTAGCAGTGCATCATTGCTAACCAAGTGACGAGAAAGTCAAGATCCGACTTAACCTCCGTGACTATGACAATGTATGACCTTGTCATTCCATCCTCGATATCTAGATTGACCAATGAGGCACAGACTGTGTCATCCTCTATCAATCTTTGTGTTTCTTAATCCCCGAGTAGACTCAATCAAACAAATGAGTTCAATATCTCATATTGACTCATTTGAGCATGATCATGCGTTTTAATAGTCCTACTCGATCAAGGGGTCCACAGATATCACTCCCATTATATGGGAGGAATAGATCTCATCTACATCACTCACATCCCTCCGCATAATTATTCATTACATACCTAGTGATCGTCTTGTAGTCCCCCCTGTATGTTACGGGTGATGTTTAACGACACCAAAGTACATAACTCCTCATGTAGGGAACCGTAGTGACTTCAGGTCTAAGGATTATTCATACTAATAATTACGTGAGAAAGTTTATGACACTCATATGACCATCTATGAAACTTTCTCATTGTGGGTCAATTCAGTACACATTCTTTAATGTATACCCATGTGCCAACTTGATATCACATATCCATGACTTGTGAGCTCAAGTCATCAATTGACCTACATGCTAGTCTCCATGCATTAACATTGTCCCTGAATATTAATGCTTGACTAGGAATGGTTTAGTGTAGTGTTCTCTACATCATCTCACTATTGATTCAACCAATCAATATGATGTAGATAAGAACCTACTACCCAAGGACATTATTATACTTAATTATTTGACACAAATATAAAGTAAGTATAATAACCAAACTTGTCTTTATTAATAATAGAATATAATACAAAAGTCCCTAGTCAATCACCACATAATTGGCTCTAGGGCTTCTACTAATAATCTCCCATTAGCACTAGTATCAATCACTGTAATATCTAATACCCAATGATCTAGTGTGACCATCATGCTTCCTATGTGCCAAAATCTTGGTCAAAGGATCCGCGATGTTAGCATCAGTGGATACTCTGCATATCCTCACATCTCCTCTATCGATGATCTCTCGAATGAGATGGAAGTGTCGTAGTATGTGTTTGGTCCGCTAATATGAGCGAGGTTCCTTAGCCTATGCAATTGCCTCATTGTTGTCACAATAGAGGTCTATCGGGTCTGCTATATTAGGAACCAC
Organism: Boesenbergia rotunda; assembly: GCA_024364735.1. Classification (NCBI taxonomy): domain Eukaryota; kingdom Viridiplantae; phylum Streptophyta; class Magnoliopsida; order Zingiberales; family Zingiberaceae; genus Boesenbergia; species Boesenbergia rotunda. The sequence continues at coordinate 281,757 of JAGFNQ010007840.1, read as the reverse complement.
ACCAAGTTCTATAATGAACTTCCGGATCCAAACAGTCTCCCTTGCTACATTAGACACAGCAATATACTCGGCCTCTATTATAGAATCTGTGATCGTGTCCTACTTCGAACTCTTCCAGCTCACAGTGCCACCATTCAAGCAAAATATATACCCTGACTGCGATCTAAAATTTCCCTGTCGATCTGGAAGCTTGCATCACGGTAACCCTTTACAGCTAGCTCCTCATTGCCTCCACATATCAAGAAATATTTTTTCATCATTCGTAAGTACTTAAAAATATTCTTGACAGCTGTCTAATGACTTTCACCCGGATCTGACTGATATCTACTCGCCATGCTCAAAGTATACGAGATATCTGGACGAGTACCAAACATGGTGTACATGATAGACCCTATAACAGATGGATAAGGGATCTGCTCCATTCGATCTCTCTTCTCCTTAGAAGAGGGGCATTGAGTCTTTGAAAGATTCACACCACATGACATCGCTAGAAATCTCTTCTTGGAATTCTGCATGGCAAAACGATTTAGCACCTTGTCAATATATGTACTCTGACTTAATCCAAGCAATCTCTTAGATCTATTTCTATAGATCTTGATGCCTAAGATATAGGTTGCTTCGCCTAGTCATGTCTTTATAGACTGTAGTAAAGGGATATCATTTCCAATGAGTATGTCATCCACATACAAGATCAGGAAGATAAGTGTGATTTTGACACCAAACGCTTTGATTGCATCATTGAATCGAAGATTCCAGCTTCGAGAAGCTTGCTTTAGCCCATAAATGGACCTTTGCAACCTACATACCTATCCAGCATGCTCTGGATCTACAAAACTCTCAGGTTGTGTTATATGCACATCCTCGAGTAGATTCCCATTCAGAATGTGATTTTGACATCCATATGCCAGATCTAGTAATCATGGTAAGTTGCAATAGCAATCATGATCCGAATAGACTTAAGCATTATAACTGGTGAAAAAGTTTTATCATAGTCGATACCATGAATCTGCTTGAAACCTTTACCTACCAATCACCCATGGTTGGTTAAGGTGACCAAGGGTTAGCCAAACAGGACCTGATGTTTGGCAGAGTGATCAAACCTAGATTTGATCTGGTTAATATACTAAGGTTTGATCAGTTAGAACAAGGGTTAGCTAAATAAGATCTGATGTTTAGTAGAAAACTCAGGGTTGGCCAGTTAGACCAAGGAGTGAGCCAAACAGGACTTGATGTTTGGCAAAAGAGAAGTCAAGTCAGGATTAATATGACTAGCAAAAGAAATCTTTATCAAAGCGAAGGAAAGTCCTAGTTAACCTAGGCATGAAGTCCTGGTTCGAGGAATTGGGCACTAAGTCCTGGCCGAGGGCTGGGCACCTAAGACCTGACTGAGGGTTGGCCACGAAGTCCTGGTTCGAGGAATTGGGCACGAAGTCTTGGTCCGAGGGATTGAGCAACTTAGCTGAGCGATGACTAAGGACAGAAGTAGAGACGGGTCGAGGTTCGGACGTCTCGAGATCCGGGAGTCTCGGAGGCTAAGTAAAAGTCCAACCGGAGGAGTCGGTTGGCAAAAGGTAACTTCTCCTGAGAGGAGTAGGCGAGGATGCGTTCCCCGGAAGAGGGAACATTAGGCGTCGGTTCGACCTAGTGTTTCGAGAGAAATCCAAAGTTAGAACTAATCTTTAAGGCTAAGTTTGTTTGCATATTTGTCTTGTGTTTGCTATCTTGTAGGTACCTGGAGTTGGAGGCAAGACAGGAAAACAAACGCAGGAGAAAAAGCTGCCTAGAAGGTCATCCAGGGCGCCTGTATCAATACAGGCGCCCCAGACATCCAGGGCGCCCCAGACTGGGCTCTAGGTGCTTGGGATGGTCCCAGGTGCCCTGGATAGTCCCAGGCGCCCTGGATGGGCTGACTTATCGGCATCGCGAAGTTCGCGATTACGGATGATTTTTTGACCGCCTATAGGGCGACTCAGAGGCTCTAGGGTGCCCTGGATGATACTATAAAAGGGGCTTCAACCCCTCAAGGCAGGACAACACTAGCAACATCATTTTAAGCATTTTGAGCAAAGAAAAGTGCGAAAAACGAAGCTCTGCGACCATGGAGGCTCCAGGAGGAAGTGCGCTGCACTTCGGACTTTCGGATTGGTCGGACCTTCGACTTTTTGTTTGGTTTGCTTTTATTTTACGCACTTAATTTAATTATTCTTTGGTTGTAAACTTCAACTGTAAGACGGGGTTCTCCGCCTCCGGAATGTCCGAAAAGGAGACCATTAGTGGACTCACGATTGAGTGCCTAGGCCTTGGATGTACTGATCCTGGGGGGTTGGGAACCAAGTAAAAACCCGTGTGTCTTCTGTATCGTGTCTTTCTTTTGTTTTATTATTTTCCGTTGTGCACTAACTCTTTGACTAGAACGAACGAAAGACGAGTTTTCCGAAGAAATCTTTCAAGTCGATATTCACCCCCCCCTCTATTGACAGCATCGATCTTACAAGTGGTATTAGATCCTGGTAGCTCTTCACCGAACTAACAGCCGACGGAGTAAAGACACCAGGAATTGAAGGGGAGCCTGGGGTGAATCAGGTATATTTCTTTTAATGTCAATATTTAAATTTTATATTATTGTTGAGGCAATCTGTGGTCCGGAGTGACAAAGTATTTTGATATTTGGGCAAACGGTTTAAGTTAGGTTTACCCTTATTATCTCATATGTGTATGTTGAGTGTGCAGGTTGTACAGGTTACACATATGGACTTGACTGGACGACCTCGGTACGGTGAAGGGTGGCATGGAGACAAGCTGGAGGCTTGTGTACACCTGAGGGACCTTGGAGAGCAGGGGCGCGGACTTCGAGGCATGCGTGAAGGATGGCATGGAGGCAAGCTGGAGGCTTGCGTGCATCCGAGGAACTGGAGCCGAAGATGAAGAGAGCCCGAAGGTAATAGTCGAGGTTGCGGATGAGGAGTCGATCGAGTCGTGAGGGTAGGAGTGCTGTGTGATTATACTCGGGAAATCCTAGGGTTTGAGTGCGGAGTGGAATGTACTCAGGAAGGGTAACCTTAGATGGGTGAGTAGACCAGTCGACTGGCCTGAGGGCAGTCGACTGATGAAACTCACAGAAGGGTCTCAGCCCTGGACCAGTCGACTGCCCCCCCAGGGCAGTCGACTGGTGCCACTGAAATTCGACCGTTGCACCCCAACGTTCGAATTCTCAGCCAACTCACCAGCCACGGACCAGTCGACTGCCCTGGGGGCAGTCGACTGGTAGGTGGCTGGTGAGTTGGCTGAGAATTCGAACGTTGGGGGTGCAATGGTCGAATTTTAGTGGCACCAGTCGACTGTCCTGAGGGCAGTCGACTGGTAGCGAGGGTTTCAGCCCGAGTCCTATTTAAATAGGACTTCGTGGTGGCTGAGATTCTTGACGAATCTTGTCTTGGTTAAAGGCAAGATAGTAGTCTTTGTGCTCAGAGGTTTGTTTGGTCTTGTGGCGAGGTTTCTCCACCCACAAGGAGCGACGAGGGCTAGCCGGAGGTTATCCGGGGAGTGATCCACCGACGAATTCTTGGATTAGTCACCCGGCCGGAGTGGATACCAAGTAAATCAGGTTGTTAGCGTTTGTTTATTGTTGTTAGTTTTTATTTTGTTTGTATTTCCGCTGCGCAACTAGCAACGTAGGTGAAAAGAATCGATGAAACGCTATTCACCCCCCTCTAGCGTACCGGAAACGATCCATCAATTATATGTTTCAAGTGCAGGGGGAGAGGGCACTATAAAATCCAGTGTCCTACTCGTACGAATCGTTCGTCACCACCAGCGGCAAAGGAGGTACCCGCGCCAGGAGTCCGGAGGGACAAGAGTTATATCCAGTGCTTTAGATGTCAAAAGCACGGACACTACAAGAATCAATGTCCGATCAAGGTATAGAAAATTAATTATTGCAATAATTTTCAAATTCTGAAATTCCTGCACAGTTTTTCAAGCATGCTAATAATTTAGATATTACTGAAAATTTCTCTGAAAAATTAGATTTTTTGCATAACCAACTTAAGTTATTACAAGACAATTTATCAAATGTGAATAATATTAAAATAACAAATATAAATTCTTTAATCTTTAATATTAATACTAAAATTTTCGAAATCAATAATAATTCTTATTAAAGTTAAGGATAATAATATTACTAATAATTGTTATAAAGTTGAGGATGATAATAATATTACTGATAATTCTGAAAATGTTAAGGATAATAATATTACTGATAATTCTGAAAATATTAAGGATAACAATGATTTTGAAGATAAAATGAAATTGTCATTAATAATCTTTTTAATATGGGTCAAAATAATATTAATGATTATTCTGAAGATAATTATGGAACAGTAATTAATAATTCTACCAATCTTGATGATAATCATCACATAACATTAATTAATACTGAAAATTGCTCTACCTACTTCGAAAATAATGATATAATTTTCATTAATAACTCTGAAAATGAAGATGAAGAATATGATTCTGAAGATGACGATGAATTCATCAAAATTAAGGATATAATTATCAAGGCTTACAAAAATTCAAATAAGGCAGAAGTATTAACTAAATTCGAAATCTTAAGAACAAAAGAAATAGTTAAGGAATCAGAATTCTTTGAATTAATGAAAATGATGCAATTAGACCCACAATTAGTATTTAACCTTGAAATCTTAAACCCTAACTCTTAACAACTTAAATTCAAAATAAATCTGTTGGGACCGGTAGACGAGCTAGAGGGGGGTGATTAGCTCCGACTTGCTTGTAGATGATTTGTCACGGCGGAAGACTTCAAGCAATGCAAACACTAAGGATTTACTTGGTATCCACCCCGGCCGGGTGACTAATCCAAGGATCCACTCTCCTCACTCTCTCATACACTATAAAAGATCTCCTTCTTGAGGTGGAGAAACCTCTTACAAGCTTACAAGAAGATACAACAAGATTACAAAGCAAAACACAAATGAAATCTTACAAGATTTACAATGAATAAGCTCTATTTGCTTTCCTTGCTATCTTCAAGCTTGTGATCGCCTCTAGAACTTTGGAAGTGCAGCAACACTAAGCCCCAAAGCTTCTCTTGAGATGGCGTGGAAGGAGGAGGAAGAACTACTGCTCAAAACCTGCGCGAAAGCCCTTATACCCGACGCCTAGGGTTTCTGAATCGATTACCCAATCGATTACTACGTCACACTTAGCCATTCAACGGCTAGTTTTTGAACCGTAATCGATTATCAGTGTCCTGAATCGATTGCCCAATTGATTCAGAACTTCTCTGTTCTCTCGCGCAAACCTCAGTAATCGATTACCCCAATCGATCAAGAGACACCTTAATCGATTGACCAATCGATTACTGATACCCTGAATCGATTACCCAATCGATTCAGGACCCTTCTGTTCTCTAGCGCAAACTGCCCTAATCGATCAACTGATCGATTTACCCAATCGATTACCCAATCGATTGAGTCCAACCTAACTTGTTTTCACAAGTTTAGGATCCCCTACCAAGTGTTCGGTCAACCTCTTTGACCCACCTGAATTTCTACTGCCTAACTCCCAGCTCGGACTTAACCTGGTTCCCAACCAAATTCGCCTAACCCTCGAGTTAGGTCTAGTCTCTCGGTAGACTTCCACCTTGCCAGCATGCGATCTCCCTGATCCATCTGGACTTCACCTAGTCCCACTAGATGTGCCTAGTCCCACTAGGCCTTTTCCCATGCCAGCATACGATCTCCCCGATCCACCTGGACTTCACCTAGTCCCACTAGGTCTTTTCCGATGCCAGCGTGTGATCTCCCTAATCCACCTGGACTTCACCTAGTCCCACTAGGTCTTTTCCCATGCCAGCGTGCGATCTCCCCGATCCACCTGGACTTCACCTAGTCTCACTAGGTGTGCCTAGTCCACTAGGTCTTTTCTCATGCCAGCGTGCGATCTCCCCGATCCACCTGGACTTCACCTAGTCAAGTCTCCAGTCAATCTTGACCCACTTGACATTATACGACATTCAAACATAATTACCAAACATCGAAACATTCAAACATAAGCTTACCAAGCTTATTAGACATCGGCTCACCCGAGCCTAGTCAACCTAGGTCAACCCTGACCTAACCAAGATTGCACCAACAACATCTTAATAACCTAAATTCAAACTAAATCTAAATAACTTAAATTCAAATTAAATCTTAAGTTCAAATAACTTAAATCATAATTAATTCTTAACAACTTAAATTAATTCTTAAACCTTAATTAATTATTAATTAATTCTCACATAATTAAACCTTAATTAATTCTTAAATAACCTCAATTTTAATTAATAACTTCAATTAACTTTTAATAATTTTAACCCTAATTAATCCATAATAATTTTAACTTCAATTAACTTTTAATAATTTTAACTCTTATTAATCCATAATAAATTTAATAACTCTAATTAATGCTTAATAATTTTAACTCTAATTAATTCCTAATAATTTTAACTCTAATTAATTCTTAATAATTTTAACTCTAAATTAACTTGTAATAATTTCAATCTCAATCCTTAATAATACTAATTAATACTTAATAACTGTAATACTAATTAATTCTTAATAATTTTAATCCTAATTAATTCGTAATAATTTTAATCTTAACTAATCCTTACTAATTTCAATCCTTAATTCAATCCACAAACTAAATTCTAATTAATTACCTTCATATATGAAATTAAATAAAATCTTACCCAACTGGAACAATTAACTTAATAATATTAAATATGTCAAAGTAGATTGACATACTCGCGGGTTCACACGATATGTATCAAATCGAGAATTTGATACATTATTAGAAATTTAATTAAAATGTTTTGACTTGATTGACTCATGCACAAATGTCATGTACATGCATTCGCTTATTTTTTCTTATATGTATATGTCATGTCATACATGTTAGTTTACTTTTCCTGCTTAACTTAGAACGATTAGAAAGGAAAAATGTTGGTTGATACTTGCCTAACCTAGTACCAGGGTAGGGCAAGATGATAGTATGTTAAAGAAGCTTGGCCTAGCTAAGTGGAACTAGCCGAAGCTACCTCGTCACATCCAAGACTAGTTAGACCATAATTTTTCAAAGAGTAAAATAAGGTATTATTTCTTTAAAAGGTTTTGTCTAAGGAAAGGGTTGATGATCCAATAAGGCTATGGCTAAAGAATGCCTCTGTGCCTCGCTAAGACTTGGAAGCCGATTATTGAAATCTACTTTTAAATTACAAATTGATTAAACTTGAATCTAACTCAAGGTCAACCAGTCTATAAATAAATTGAGAAAAATTATTCAAGCATCTCACAATACACCCATAAGGCAACCATGCTTGCTTGTACTGCGACACTTAGAAAGGGTGAGATGTTAAGGACTAATTAATTGATAAATATTTTTAAAATATTTTCAAAATCTTTAGGATATTTTTAAAAAATATATTTTCAAAATAATGTTTAAACATAATAATGTTTTTATGAATTTCATGTTTACTTGATTGCTTATCTATAAAATACATTTTCAAAAATCATATATCTTTTTGAAAATTGTTTGACCTATACACACTTAGACACAAACCTTTTAGGTCAACACTAGAGTCCCTTAAGACAATTAGGTAGAGGTCCTTGTAGTTAACAAGGGTAGCCAGAAGGTGTCAAGTTTAGGGGGAGTTTTTTGTTGTTCTTTTAAAAAAAATTATTTTTCAAAATTATGCTTTTTAGAAACATCATTTCAAAATTATTCTTTTGGAAAATTCTGGTCTTTTAAAATGATTTATGCTTTAAAAATATCATCATTTCAAAATACGTATTCGAAAAATGTTTCAAAAACTTATTATATCATTCAAAATATTTTTCAAAAATTATTTCCTTGAAAACTATAATTTCAAAACTCATTTAAAAAATATGCTAATTATTCTTTTGATTTGGATGAACTCTAAAGACACATAGGAAATATCCTTTATGATCTTCAAGGATTCCTAAGATTGTGTCAGATTTAGGGGGAGTCCTATTTAGAAAAAATTAATTCTATTTTCTAAACATTTTTTTGAAAAATTATTAGATAATTTTTTTCGTTTGAATCAAACCCTAAAACTCAGAGGAAGATCACTTGTAGTCAACAAGCTTCCTAGGACTGTGTCAAGTTTAGGTGGTGGTCAAATTAAAAGAACTATTAAAATTTTCAAAATTATTATATTTTCATATTCTATCTTTTCAAAATTATTTTGAAAACATAATATTCTCTTTTCAAAATACCATCTTTTCAAAATCATTTTTATAATATTCTCAGTCTTAAAAATTATTTTGTAAAAATCTTTCCAACTTTTGAACAAAGTCTTTAAAAAGAATTTCATCTCATCTTGAGATTGGACAATTTTCCAGGACACTCAGAAAAATTTTCTTATAGTTAACAAGATTTCCTAGGATTGTGTCAGACTGGAAAAGAAACCAAATCAAGAAAGTGATCATTTTTTAAAATATACATTTATGGAAAATCCCTAAGACACAGAGAAATTTTCTTGTGGTTAACAAGACTCCTAGGATTATTGTCAGATTTAGGGAAGTTCAATTTTTTTAACATATATATATATATATTCCATATTGTTGGTGCAATTCAAGTACTTCGTGTTTTTTAATACTTTATAAAACAAGCACTTAGTTTTTTTTTAAAAAAAAGGGGAAATCATTTTTTTAAAATTACATAAGTATTTTCAAAAGGAAGAGAGAAATTATCTCAAATGGGAAAGTTATATTTTTGTTCAAAAATTTTCATTGTGTTAGGTCGTGATCATCAAGCTAGAGGGGGGGGGGGGTGAATGACTTCTTTCATTTTGTTCTTCCTACGATGTTAGCGTGCGCAAGCGGATACAATAATAACACAATTAAACAACGCTAACACATTACCTTTACGTGGTTCGGAGATGACGCTCCTACTCCACGACTGCCCCTAAGGTGGATGATCCCTTGATCCTTCGGTGGATCACTCCCTGAATGCCCTCCGGCTAGCACGTGTAGCTCCTTGTGGGTGGAGAAACCTCGCCACAAACCCGGACACACTTCTGAGCACTTAGACTACTATTTGGCCTTTCACCAAAGCCAAATTCGTCAAAGCTCCCAGCCAAAACGAAACCCTTTTAAATAGAGCTCACTTTTGTTTTGGCCGCTACCAGTCGACTGCCCCCACTCAAATTCGACCGTTGCAAGCCCAACGTTCGAATTCCAGCCACACCAGTCGACTGCTCCAGGGGCAGTCGACTGGCCACCAGTCGACTGGTCCATTACCAGTCGACTGATGTCTCGGTGAGTTTGGGTTTCCCTGTTGGCAGTCAACTGATCCATCCCCAGTCGACTGCCCAGCTTACAATTTCACTCTCCCTCACTCCAAAGACCCTCCTTCACGTATGCCTTCAAGTCCACTCCCTTGGCTCGCTCCTTGAAGTCCTCTTCCACCGGCTATCGTCCCTCGGATGCGTACGCAAGCCCTCGGCTTGCCTTCATGCCACCCTTCACGTGTGCCCTTTGAAGTCCACTTCCTCCAGCTTGCCCTTGGAGTCCTCTTCCCTCGGCTCTTGTCCCTCGAATGCATCCTCCATGTGTGACTCACCAAGTCCTGCAAACTCAATCACACATATCAAATCACAAGGATAAACCTAACTTAAACCCTTTGCTCAAACATCAAAGCACATGGTCACTCCGGGCCATAGATTGACCTAACAATATCCCCATTTTTGATGTTTGGCAATCCGTTTAAGTTAGGGAAAATAAATAGCAAAAACAATGCTAACAACCATTTGGACTTACGTTACCAAGGCTCCACCTTGGACTTACACCGCCAATGCACATGCAATGCAAACAATCATGGATCCTATCCCAAGGCATCCCCACACCTAACCTCCCCAAGTTTGGAATTTTACCAAAACGGGTTTTTTAAAACCTTCCCAAGGCTCCCCCTATATTGGACTTACAAAAGCTTTTTAAGAATCTCTCCAAGGTTCCCCTTACGCCACCAATAGAGTAACAGTGCTCCCCCTTTACCTAGGCTCCCCCTAGACCTAGGATTTCCCGCAAAGGTGTATTTGGTTTCCCACTTAAACCCAACACTTCTCCCCCTTTGCCATACATCAACAAGACTCCAATAATTTCCTCCTTATTGGATCGTTCTTTTAACCTCTAATGATCCTAAACACAGTGTACTAGCCTCCCATACACTTATTTTATATTATTTGGACACTTTTCAATGGATGAAAACCCAAATCATCCTTTACCAGTCGACTGCCCCCTGGGCCAGTCGACTGGCATTCTGAAAAATTAAATTTCAACTTTCTGAACTCAATTTCAGAAATGCACCAGAAATTCCATAAATCTCCAAAAATTCTCAAATTTTGTGGAGAGGTTTGTGGTACCCATACCTGCTTAGGAAAAATACACTAAAAATGTATCTATCACCATTCCTAAGATTGATACAAAACCCAAAACTAGCTAAAAAGTTCAATTGAACCTTGATCTAAAGTCCTAGTTTTGGTCTTCCCTTGATGTCACTGCCCATACCAAACCACAATGCATCCCTAGCATTGATTTATATGTCATTTATACATCAAAAACCCATTCTCATGTTTTATGACCCCAACGTCATATTTTCACGCATGAAACACATACCCAACGTGCCAAAACCCAAGAATTGAGACTCAAGTTCATCTTCAACTCTTTTGGCACACTCCATGGTCCATCTAGACCTTTGAGAGACACCTCCCGAGATCCATTTACCATGGATCCCAAAGACTCCTAGAGCTTCCCCTTGAGCTCTTAGCCTTAACCACCTCCCTAGGTGACTCAACAACCACTAGGCCACACCGGTGTACCTCTGGTGACTCTTGGCCTACAAACTTAACCTTCTTAACCTTAGACACCTTATCCTTAGTTAAGACCTTATTTTTGTTTCTAAATGACACCCCCTTGTCATTTTTGGACTTTCCCTCCTTGCCATAATTGTTGGTGCAGGCAGCACCTAAGTCGAACCTGAGTTTTGATAATGGCAAAGGGTTCAAAAGTTAAGATGTTATGTTGGTCTAACATGTTCACTAAGTGTACAGGAAAAGAAGCCCTAAGTACACTAGGCACGAAGCCCTGGCAAGGAGCTGGGCACCGAAGACCTGCTCGGAAGGTAGGCACGAAGTCCTGGTCAAGGACTGGGCACGAAGCCCTGGCAAGGAGCTGGGCACCGAAGACCTGCTCGGAAGGTGGGCACGAAGACCTGGTCAGGTGCATTAGGCAAAAGTCCAACCGGAGGATCCGGTTGGCAAAAGGTAAACCCTCCTGAGAGGAGTAGGTGAGGACGCGTTCCCCGTCGAGGGAACAGTAGGCGTCGGTTCGACCTAGGGTTCCATTTTGGAGACCCAAAGTCAGAACCAAGACAGCTAAGACTGTATAAACCTAATATTCTTGCTTTATCTTGTTTGGTACTAACCCTGGATGCAAGACCGAAGGAACGAGTTTCTGCAGCTCAGAACGCCTCAAAGGAGAGGGGCAGATAGCTGGGCAGGGCGCCCTGGAGGTCCCGGGCGCCCCCATGGTGAAGGCAAGACAAGCTGAGCAAGTAACGCTTCGGAAGCTCACTGAGGCAGGCGCCCTCAAGCTCCCGGGCGCCCCCATGGTCCCGGGCGCCCCGGATGCCTCGGGTGCCCTGGGTCCAAGTCAGCCAGCTATCGAAGCAAAGGCATCTGCGAAGCCAGCAAGACCAAGTCAATCAGGGCGCCCTCTGTGTCCCGGGCACCCCCGTCAAACCTCGAGCCCGATCCTGGAGTGATAAGGGCTGACCGAGTTCCGGATGAAGGTTTGCGGATTGAGAGACACGTGGAGGGCGCCCCCAGCGTCCCGAGCGCCCCTAGGTGTGCTATAAAAGGGGTTCGAACCCCAAGGCTTCGACATCAATTCTTCCAACGCCTCTACGCTCTTCAACTCAAGCGCTCTGCTTCGGAAACCTCCGATCTCAAGATTCAAGCTCCAACGACGACCCTCCGCACTAAAGAACAATCTACACCGGGCGTCGGTAACAAAGAGCGTAATTGTACTTTTTACTGCACTATTACTGTACAAATTTTTGTAATAACTTGCGCGATTATAGAATTGCCCATAGTAAACGGTCAAGGACCGTGGGCCTTGGAGTAGGAGCCGACCGTGACTCCGAACCAAGTAAAAAACCTTGTGTTCGCGTTTGTTTTGTTTATTTCCGCTGCGTAATTTCTCTCAATCTAATCCGAAACGATTTTACGATATTCACCCCCCCTCTATTGTATTTTCTCGATCCAACAATAATCATATGCTACCCTAACATATTTCTTTCCATTGGCATTGGAGACCTTAGATCGGTATCCCAACCCCGATCTACCATTATTGGGTTTCATACCCCCCAACAACATACCTAAACCCTTAGATCCAACAGTGAATCTATCTAGGGTTCTCTCCATTTCTTCAAGTCTTGCCCTCAAGACTTGGTTTTCCCTTTCTAGCTTCTCAACTCTAGAACTAGCATGTCCTCCTTGGACATTCCTAGACCTACCCACCTTTCTAGGCATATATCTCCCCTTCTTGGGATTTTTGCCTTAATCCTTAGGTCCAAAGGTCTTAGATTTATCATGATGCATGACCTTTATAGGGGTTTGATCTATCTTGTTAACCTTATTCCTATCATTATACCTAAATCCATGATTATGCACAAGCAAACATTTTTCATGATTTCTAGCATGCATAGATGAATTTGAAACATGCTTAAACTTAGGGATTACCTCCCTTGCCTTTGGAGCTCCCCCTTGATGTGAGCTTCTTTTCTTTTCCTCCTTCTCCCATCTTCTCAAATGCTCCATTTTCTTGAGCTCTCCTTTTCTCAGACACTTGGTATGACAGTGCCCTAGCTCCCCACATGTAAAGCATCTAATATGATTTTTCTTCTTCTTTTCCCTACAACCCATATTAGTTTTAAAAGAATTGACTCGGGTTTAGGTTTTACCTCCTTCTTACCTAGTGGGCACTTGCCCTTGTAGTACCCCTTCTTGTTGCATCCAAAACATATAATGTGGTCCTTTGACTTTGCTTTGGTGGAGGTTGGAGCTTCTTCTTGCTCCGGGATTGAAGAGGGTCTCTCTTCCCCCTCAATTATTAAAGTTGAAACCTCTTCTTTTTCTCTTGATGAAGTAGATGATCGTTCACTTGATTGTGCCACTTCACTTGATGAGGTTGACAACTCTTTTTCTTTTTCCCTTTCTTGAACCATTGAACTTATTTCTTTGGGCTCTTCTACTATTTTAGCTTGTGTAGAGTTCTCACGAACTTCTCCTATCTTTTTCCATAACTCATATGCATCTTTATATTCACCTACACCACTTAAAATATTATCAGGCAAAATATTAACTAATATAGCAATTATCTTCTCATTTGCCCTAGATTGTGCTTGTTGCTCCTTGGTCCAATATCTAGGTCGAAGCTTTTTCCCATGCTTGTCTATTGGAATATCGAATGGTTCTTCTAACACCACCATGCACTCCCAATCCATTCCTGTTGGATCGAGAGATGCGATAGAGGGGGGGGTGAATGTCGCAAATCGTTCGGATTTCGTAAAGAGCAATTGCGTAGCGGAATAATAAAAATCAGACAATGCGAACACCAAGATTTTTACTTGGTTCGGAGCCTGGGTCGACTCCTACTCCAAGGCCCACGGTCGTTGACCGTTTTCTGCGGGCAATTCTATAAGTTCGTAAACCAGTTTACAATTATTGAATACAGAATAAGTGCAGTAAACTTATACAATAAGAAGTATGCTCTTCTTTTACCGACGTCCGGAGTAGATCGAAGATTTCGGGGCAGTGGGACGTCGTCGGCTCAAGTTGGGCAGTATCTAAAGCAAGGTACGAGAGCAGAAGAGCGTGGAAGTGTCTGAAGAATTGATTGTTGAAGAAGAGGGTCGAGGGTCCCTTATATAGGGCTGGGGGCGCCCGGGATGCTCGGGGCGCCCCCCCCCCCACGTGGCTTTCGATCCGGCGAGCCCTCTGGTCAAGGCTGATCTCTGCTTCTTCGGGATCACATTTGACTGGGGCACCCGACGCGCGCGGGGCGCCCGGGTTGACCGGTCAAGGCTCATCTTCTTCGCGAGGGTGAGCTGCAGCTGCCAGTGGCGTGGCACAGTGGGCGCCCGCGACACGGGGGGCGCCCGATGCGCGCGGGGCGCCCGAAACATCCGGGGTGCCCCCAAATGTGCTGCTGTCGGGGCGTTTACTTGCTCTGCTTACTTTGGGTTGACTCTGGGGCGCCCGAACCATCCGGGGCGCCCTGCTCAGCTACTGCCTCACTCCTTTGAGGCTCTCTGAGCTGCAGAAACACAGTCCTTCGGTCCTGCATCCAGGGTTAGTCCAAAATAGCAATTAATAAGTTAATCTTACACAGCCTTGGCTGTCTTGGTTCTGACTTTGGGTCTCCAAAATGGAGCCCTAGGTCGAACCGACGCCTAATGTTCCCTCTAGAGGAACGCGTCCTCACCTACTCCTCTCGGGAGAATTTACCTGATGCCAACCGGTTCCTCCAGTTGGACTTTTGCCCGGCAGTCCTTCGCCAGGTCTTGAGTTGCCAAGCTTCCCTTCGCTTGGTGCCTAGCAGCCCTTCGCTAGGGCTTTTCCTGTCTGGCAGTCCTTCGCCAGTGCCTAGCATTCCTTTGCTAGGGCTTGTCCATTCTGGCAGTCCTTCGCCAGAGCCTAGCAGCCCTTTGCTAGGTCTTTTCCTGTCTGGCAGTCCTTCGCCAGTGCCTAGCATTCCTTCGCTAGGGCTTTTCCTGTAAACTCAAGAAACTTGTTAGACAACGACTAACCCTTAACTTTTGAACCCTTTTGTCAATATCAAAACCTAGGTTTGACTTGGGTGCTTTCTGCACCAACAATCTCCCCCTTTTTGATATATGGCAACCTAGTTCAAAAAGTTAAGGAAAAAAGTTCTGAAAATAAAATCCTAAGTTAGATTCCCTCCCCCTGGAAGAAATCTCCCCCTAGGTTTTTCAAAAATAGGTGGTGTGAGTAAAGTACTTGGAAGATTTCATGTTTTGATAATAAGTTAGGAAATCTCTAAAGTCTTTGCTAAGGTTTTTTGAAAACAAACATTCTGAGTTTGGGAAACATAGAAAATTTTCAGTTTTTTTTTTTGAGAAAAACTTTAGACTTTAGAAAATTTTCAACTTTGGAATATTTCACACTTTGGAAAATTAAGCAAAAATCATTTTAAGCAAAAATCATTTTAGGCAAAAATCATTTTAAGCAAAAAAAAACATTAAGTTTCAAAACAGTTCAGAGTTTGGAAATAAGGCTAACTTTGATTTACCAATTTTTCAGTTCAACCTTTTTGAAGAAGTTTAAAATTTTGTTCCCTGTTTCTTTTCCAACTCTCCCCCTTTGACATATATCAAAAAATGCAGAAATTTTTTTTTGCAATAGTTGAATAAAGCAGTTGCTGTACTGAATCAAAACAAGACCTAGGTTTGGTTAACTCTTTAGGGGTCTGTCTAACCCGATTAGCTCTTACTAACTGTTATAAGCAGTAGTTTTGGCTAGGGTTAGTCAAGTTAAGTGAGTTGTTCAAGTTAGATTGTCTAAACTTGACACTTAACTTGATTGCTGTTCAGTTTGTATTTAGTGCCCCAACTACTGCAGATGCACTGACTTAAAGCATCTTGAGTTAAGGCAAAGACCTAAGCATCTCATCCCTTTCTAAGTTATCACTCAAAGTACCCTAAGGTGCTTGTGAGATGCTGACTTCTAGATCTATAGGTGCATGCAATTCTAGGGTTAGAGCCTAGTCTAAGTCCATTTCGAAGAAAACCCTAGTTTTGAAGGGGGTAGTTTTTGAAATAAAACTAAAAAAAATTTTAAAAGAAACTTTTTTTTTAAGTTAAAGTAACAAAAAAAAACAAAAACAAAAAGATATTTTAAGATCAATTTAAAACAAAAAAAATCAATAACCGCATGATTCTATTCTACTAAGCATAATCCTAACTGCCTTCTTAGTGAGCTGAACTCAGACTCAGGTAAGGGTTTAGTGAATATGTCAGCTAGGTTGGACTTGGAGTCTACATGCTTAAGGACTATTTCACCCCTAGCTACGTGATCTCTTACAAAGTGATGTTTTACTTCTATGTGTTTGGTTCTAGAATGTTGAATTGGGTTTTTGGTTAAGTTGATTGAGCTAATATTATCAATATTGACTTGGGTCTGATTGTAGTCTAGCTGAAAGTCTTTAAGAGTGTGCATCATCCATAAGAGTTGAGCTACACATTCTCCTAGGGCTACATATTCAGCTTCAGTTGTGGATAGCGCAACACAGTGTTGCTTTCTACTGCACCAACTTACTAAGCTGTTTCCTAAGAGTTGGCAACTTCCACTTGTACTTTTTCTATCTAATTTACAACCAGCATAGTCAGAATCAGAGTATCCTGATAACTTAAAGGATGAGGTTCTAGGGTACCAGATCCCTACACTTAGGGTGCCTTTAATATATCTTAAAATTCTTTTTAGAGCTGCTAAGTGAGTTTCCTTAGCACATGTTTGGTACCTAGCACACATTCCTACTGAGAAAAGTATATCAGGTCTACTGGCTGTAAGGTACAGTAGACTTCCTATCATACTTCTGTATAATTTTAAGTCTACTGGTTTACCATCAGGGTCACTATCTATTTTTACATTTGTGGCCATTGGAGTACTTATGCTTTTAGAGTTATCCATTTTAAATTTCTTAATTAGTTCTTTAGCATATTTAGTTTGATGTACATAATTTCCATCCTTGGTTTGTTTGATTTGTAACCCAAGAAGAAATTGAGTTCCCCAACTAAACTCATTTCAAACTCATTTTCCATTATTGTTACAAATTCTTTTAGAAATTTAGAATTAGTTGATCCAAATATTATATCGTCTACGTAAATTTGGGCAATAAATATATCCTTTTCTAAAATTTTAACAAACAAGGTTGGGTCAATTTGACCTTGTTTGAATTCTTTAGAAATCAAGTAGTTGGATAGTCTTTCATACCAGACCCTAGGTGCTTGTTTTAGTCCATAAAGGGCTTTGCTAAGTTTATAGACATAATCTGGTTTTTCTATATCCTCAAATCCTGGGGGTTGTCCTACATAGACTTCTTCCTTAATGAGCCCATTCAAGAAGGCTGACTTTACATCCATTTGGTATAATTTGAATCCTTTATGGGATGCAAAGGCTAGTAACATCCTAATAGACTCAAGTCTAGCTACAGGGGCATAGGTTTCATCATAATCCAACCCTTCTACTTGACTGAATCCCTTAGCTACTAAGCGGGCTTTATTTCGGGTTATTTCACCTTGATCGTTTAACTTATTCCTAAATACCCACTTAGTGTCAATTACGGATTTGCCCTTAGGTTTAGGTACTAACTCCCAGACTTGGTTTCTCTCAAATTGGGCTAGCTCTTCTTGCATGGCTAAGATCCAGTCAGGATCAGGTAGGGCTTCCTCAATAGTCTTAGGTTCAATCTTTGAAATCATGGCTATTTGACTAAGATTTCTATAGGAAGCTCTAGTTCTGACTCCTATGGTTGGATCACCTACAATTTGGTCAGTTGGGTGACTGAGTCTGGGTTTCTTGATTTTTCTAGTACTTGGCTCAGCTTCAGGTCCAGCTGGTCCAATAGGTTCAATTCTGGGTTCATTGGTTGGTTCAACTGATTCAGAAATTGGTTCAATTGTTAAGTCATTAAAGGGTTCAGTTAGGGTTTCAGAGTTATCTTCTTGATCAGTATTTGGTGAAGCTAAGTCAGAATTATCAGATTTTGGGTTAGTTTCTTCATCAAATATTAAATTGGTTGTTTCTTCAATTTTCTTAGTTATTTTGTTGTAGACTCTATAAGCTCTACTTGTTGTAGAGTACCCTAAAAAGATACCTGGGTTTGACTTGGATTGGAATTTTCCAAGATAGTCTTTGGTGTTAAGAATATGGACTTTGCATCCAAAGACTCTAAGATAGTGTAAGTTTGGAAGCCTATGGTAGTAAAGTTCATAGGGTGTTTTATTTAACTTTTTATTAAGCAGAATCCTATTTTGGATATACAAGCTGTGCTAATTGCTTCTGCCCAATAGTGGTTAGGTAGGTCAAATTCATTAAGCATAGCCCTAGCCGCTTCCTGTAGGGTTCTATTTTTCCTTTCTACTATGCCATTTTGTTGGGGGGTTCTGGGACACGAAAATTCGTGTTTATATCCATTTATTTTACAGAATTCTTCGAATCTTTGATTCTCGAATTCTCCCCCGTGATCAGACCTAAGTCTTTTAATTTTGGTATCATTTTGATTTTCAATCAATTTACAAAAGTTGTTAAATAGGTTCAGGGTTTCATCTTTGGTCTTTAGAAACCTGACCCAGGTGAACCTAGAGTAGTCATCAATTATCACTAAGCAGTATCGATTTCCACTTAGTGACTTGGCTCCATGTGAATCAAGTAGGTCAAGGTGTAGGAGCTCAAGTGTGGTTTGGGTTTGATCAGATTGGATCAATTTGTGACTAGACTTGGTTTGTTTGCCTTGATTACAAGATTCACATATTAGGTTTTCATTTTTGATTTTGGGGATACCTTTGATTAAGCCAAGTTGGGTAATTTTTGAAATAGTTCTTAGATTGGTATGACCTAATCTCCTATGCCAGAGTTTTGATTGTTCTAACTGTGTTAACATGCATTTGGGTATAAGGGGAAGATTTATAGTGTATACATTTTTTTCCTAGTGCCCTTAAGCATGATTTCTGAGTCTTGTGCATTTCTAATCAGGCAATTGGAATTGTTGAAAGTAACTAAATAACCAGAGTCACATAACTGACTTATGCTAAGTAAGTTAAAATTGAAGTTTTCCACCAATAGTACTTTCTTAATAATGAAATTGGATTTAAGTTCAATATTACCTGACCCAATTACCTTGAGTGTAGCATTGTTTCCAAATGCCACTGAGCCCAGGTTTTTGAACTTGAGTTTGGTGAACTTCAATTTGTCCCCAGTCATATGTCTGGAGCACCCGCTATCTAACATCCATTGGTCCAAATCTTTATGTTCCTACACATAAAGAATTTTTGATGATTTGGATCCAATTTGAGTTAGGGATAGCTTAAATTGAGTTTCACTTCCTAGTCTGTCTCACTCCAGTCTAGGGTTTTCAAACACGTTAACCTTAAGGTTTTTGTGAGACAGGTTTGAGGGTAGAAATTAGTTTTGAAAAGAAATTTCAATTTATTTTCGAAAAAGTTCTTTATTTTTGAAAACAGATTTTTAAGCAAGTAAGTTTAGAAATTTTGAAAATAGATTAAGTGATTTTCGAAAAAGAGATAGGTTTGAAAACAGATAAGAATCTATAATTATTTGAACATTGAGTTAGATTCGAATTTGACAAAAGATAATTTGAATTTGAATTTCAGAAATTGGCTTCCAGGTCTTGGCGAGGCACTAGGCCTTCTTTGGCCGTAGCCTTATGGGATCATCCACCCTTTCCTTGACAAAGCCTTTTAATGAAATTTCATTTTCAAATTAAATTGGGTCATTTTCTGGTCTAACTAGCTTGGGTCTTGGATCGGTAGCTTCGGCTGGTTTCACCAGTCTAAAGAGACCAAGTAGACTTGATCTTATTAGAGTTGGTTTCCCCAACGTACTATCATCTCACCTCCTCCCAATACTATGTTTTCAAG